>CM041791.1:96760191-97194700 GCA_023375725.1 Nephotettix cincticeps
TGGCAACAGTCAATTTTTTAATCTCTACAGATTGCGCATAATGCGTACAATGCTGGTTGACCCTTTTTTTCAGAGAGTATCGCTGTTTAAATAGTTTACACACGCGAAATAAATTGGATACACAGTCGCCACAAACATTGCTCCGGATTCGCTGCCACAATAAGCGCCAGGCGATATGTGTATGACGCGACGTTGCCAATTCTCAGGCAAACAATGTCTGTGGATCGGCCACAACCTCTCAGTTGTGACCGGCTCTATGATACCTGATACCCTTCGTGGTAGTCGCGCAGCTTATGAAAGCGCCCAATGTTATTCTTATGGAGAATATAAAAAAATCAATTTCTTCCTTACTTTCCAACCGTTTTCTATGAAACTTGGTATGAAGCGTAAGGTCAAATCACCGAACAAAACCAGCTCAAAAAAGCTTGGTGTTACGGGGGGGGGATTTGTCCCCCCCATACAATTTGAACAATTAATTTAACTTTGTCTCTCGTGTTTTTATTTTTAGAAATTGGATGATTATTTTTGAAACAATAAATTATTAAATGATATTTAGATTAACTTTGTAGAACATGATAGTTTTATTACAGATTGTCTTTTTTTAATTTACTTAAGGGAGAAAGTATGTGTCAGTCCACTGGTACCGTTTATTTATTTTTTTTTAAATTGCTTCCTGCAGATCTCGGCGATGCGCCGCCTTACTCAGCGCATAAAAGCATTACTCCGCGCATAACCGACCATCACCACGGCGCGCCGCCCTACTGCGCGCATAAAAGCATTAGTTCGCGTATAAACGACTTACTCCGCGCATGAACTACTAACCGCGCGCATCGCCCCCTTACTCCGCGCATAACCGACCATCACCACGGCGCGCCGCCCTACTGCGCGCATAAAAGCATTAGTTCGCGCATAAACGACTTACTCCGCGCATAAACTACTAACCGCGCGCTACACCCCCTTACTCCGCGCATAACCGACCATCACCGCGGTGCCGCCCTACTCCGCGCATAAAAGCATTAGTTCGCGCATAAACGACTTACTCCGCGCAAAAACAACTAACCGCGCACTACGTCCCCTTACTCCGCGCATAACCAACCATCACCGCGGCGCCGCCCTACTCCGCGCATAAAAGCGTTAGTTCGCGCATAACTGACTTACTCCGCACATAATTACTAACCGCGCGCTACGCCCCCTTACTCCGCGCATAACCGACCATCTCTGCGGCGCACCACCCTACTCCGCGCATAAAAGCATTAGTTCGCGCATTAATGACTTACTCCGCGCATAAACTACTAACCGCGCACTACGTCCCCTTACTCCGCGCATAACCGACCATCTCTGCGGCGCGCCGCCCTACTGCGCGCATAAAAGCATTAGTTCGCGCATAAACGACTTACTCCGCGCAAAAACTACTAACCGCGCGCTACACCCCCTTACTCCGCGCATAACCGACCATCACCGCGGCGCCGCCCTACTCCGCGCATAAAAGCATTAGTTCGCGCATAAATGACTTACTCCGCGCATAAACTACTAACCGCGCACTACGTCCCCTTACTCCGCGCATAACCGACCATCTCTGCGGCGCACCGCCCTACTCCGCGTATAAAAGCATTAGTTCGCGCATAAACGACTTACTCCGCGCATAAACAACTAACCGCGCGCTACACCCCCTTACTCCGCGCATAACCGACCATCACCGCGGCGCCGCCCTACTCCGCGCATAAAGGCATTAGTTCTCGCATAAATGACATACTCCGCGCATAAACTAATAACCGCGAGCTACGCCCCCTTACTCTGCGCATAATTAACTGACTCCGTGCATAACCGACCATCTCCGCAGCGCGCCGCCCTACTCCGCGTATAAAAGCATTAGTTCGCGCATTAATGACTTACTCCGCGCATAATTACTAACCGCGCGCTACATCCCCTTACCCCGCGCATAACCGACCATCTCCGCGGCGCGCCGCCTAATTCCGCGCAAAAAGCTTAGTTCGCGCATAAATGACATACTCCGCGCATAAACTCCTAAGCGCACATTACGCCCCCTTACTCCGCGCATAACTGACCATCTCTGCGGCGCACCGCCCTACTCCGCGTGTAAAAGCATTAGTTCGCGCATAAAGGACTTACTCCGCGCATAAAAGCATTAGTTATAATAATATAAAACGATCCAGCTCACGCGTTCACGTTCGTCCTGGCGGCCGCCCACGCACCTTATCAGTCGGCCAACTTCTTATCATCCCAGGCGAATACTTTGTGGCGTATAGGAACGCCACTTGCTCAGTAATCTGAAGATCCGTGTTCGAATCTCCATCAAGTCACTAATTTTTTTCTCTCTTGTTTCCTTGGATTCCTATTTTCCAACACAAGACGATAATAGTTTCACCAGTGCCTACTAGATGGTGCTGGGGGTTTAAATAAAACTTTGCATCTAAAGCAAAAGTTAAACTCTCAAAGCGAACGGCAAATAAATAATAAAAAAATAAATAAAAATAAAAAAAATAAATAAATAAAAACTATTTATTTATTTAATGTAATTTATTTTTCTGTTTAATACATTTAAAAAAAATTCATAATAAACACCCAGGATGTCCTTCATAATAACCCAGTGTGCAGGAAGAGAATACGGTGTTGTAAATGGTTTTAAATTTAGAGAATCCAGAACTTTGACTAACGGCAACATATCATGGCGTTGCTGTGTGAAGAACTGTAACAGTTGGGTGAAAACGGACCGTAATAAGAAGAATGTTACAGAATACAAATATGAACACAAACACAAAGCCCAATGTCCTAGTCCAGTAATGAGCTTGAACACTTCGCGCGCCTCTTCAACAATGACTCCGCCGGCCCCTACGCCTCCGACCGCCGCGAGCCGCGCTACCTACACCGCACCCGCGTCGACACCGCGCTCGAGTATCGCACCTCAACAGCCAGTCATATCAACTCCAAGCACATCAAGTCCACCGACAACTACTGATTTAAATATAAGAACAGATAGTACCACAAAATCATTGCAAAACATGACTCACCTTATCAATGAAAATATTTTTTTAAAAGAGGAGATGGCAAAATTAAAGGCAGAAATGAAAACTATTCTGAATCACTCAATAGAATCCGATCAAAGGTTACTAAGTTTTACTGATCAAATCTTCTTAAACCCAGCCATAAATCAGCAAACAAAAGAAACTAAGTCCTTTAATAAAACCACACAAACAGAAAACTTCGTTCAACAACTTCAGGCCTCTCCAGAAAAAAATAAAATTGAAGAGCTTGAAGAAATAATTAAAAAACTGTCTAATCCTTGTGTTAAGTGTACGATCCTGAAGGAAGAAAGCGAAAAAATGATAACCTCCATAAGAATATTGGAAGAAGAAAATAAAAATTTAAAAATGAGCTGTCCTTTTCTCAACTCAACGTCGGTTCCTACCCTCAACAGTTTCGAGGTACTAAGTGATCTCAGCGAAGAAGAAAGCGGGTTTGAAATTGTGCAAAAAAAGAAGAAAATTCAAGAAAGAAAATTCAAGAAAAATCGAAAGACTGAAACACAAAAAAAATTAAGATTAAATACAAACAACATCAACCATCTAAAATTCAACAGAACATGTCAAAATAACCTACGCTTCAAGAACGTTACAGTGATTGGAGACAGCCACGCTCGCCACCTCGCTGCTCTCATGAGGGAGATAACCCCTGGTAACGTTAACGTGACAGGAGTATGTAAGCCGAACGCCGGCCTTCTTGAAGTCGCCCCCACTACTCTCCCTCCAGAGGACCACTGCTACGTAATTCTAGCAGGGACAAATGATGTTGCTGCAGGAAGAGAAAAAGTATTATTTAAACACATGGAGTCCGTAATCAAGACATGCCGACAGACTTCTAAGGTTTTAGTTTCACCTCTGCCGCCCAGACACGACCTGCCTAAGTACAGCCCAATTCAAAAGGCCACGGATGTTCTGAACAGCTACATATCCGAATTGTGTTCCAGATACGATGGGGTTGAAATGATTAGCCTTGACAATATTAAACGTGAGCATTACACCTCTCACGGTTTGCATCTACGTGAAAGTGGCAAAAAAATCTTGAGTCGGACTATAATTAATCACTTATCTCGCATCACGCCCGCTACACGCAGCCCCGAGGTGTCCCGCCGCCCACCGCCGATCGCCACTCCGATGCCGTCAACGTCAGCTCCGCCAGACATCATCCGGACGAGCCCAACTACTATCCAACTTCGATCCTACGCCGATGCCGCCTCCTGCTCCAAGACTGCGCAACCACATGACTTAGACAGACGGACAGATATCAATACAGTTTTTTTAGGGAACCCTCCTCAGTCAACCGGGTAAACTCTGCAATTCCACATTCTCAAAAATATCTCCTCCGCTTAATTCACCAAAACGCTCAGATAGCAACAAACAAAATTGACGAGTTATCTATTGTCTGTAAGGAGCTTTCCCCCGACTTGTTCATAGTAACAGAAACTGGTTACGATGCAACAAACATTGATTTTTTCAAAATTCAAAATTATATCTTGGCAAACCATTTTTGCCGGCACACCTGCAAAGGGGGAGGTGTTGCAATTTTTTCCAAACGCCACCTTTCATTCTCGAAATTTGAAATTAAAAACACGTCAGACAAAAGTTTCGAAGCCGCAGGCATCAAACTGCAAACAACAACCTCCAAATTGTCTGTCGTTGGAATTTATCGGTCTCCCAGCGGAAATGAGGAGGATTTTTTTTCGAACTTTGAAATTCTCCTGAGAGACCTGACCAAACCCCAACAACATTTTATCGTTATGGGTGACTTTAATATCGACATTCTTGATCCCCATAATTCCAAATCCAAGCGTTTTACTGACATTCTGCAGATTTTTGGCCTGAAATGGTTAATAAATTCACCAACAAGAGTAACTACCACATCTAAGACAGCAATTGATAACATAATTACAAATTTACCAAACGTGAAAGCATCTGTGGTCGCAACTGCAGTCGGAGACCACTGGGGCCAGGAGGCTCTTATCAGTGGTCATAAACCCGAACATGAGCCTCAGGCTCGATGCAAAAAGCGGGACACAAGACCTTCAAATATTGCTATTCTAAATTCCTTCCTTGAACGAGAGGATTGGTCTCCTCTTAGCCTCCCAATGTCAACGGAGGAAAGATTCTCCCTTTTTCAAAATCACTTTCACTACCATTTGGATAACTGCTGTCCCGTAAAAACAGTCAAAATCAACCCCAAAAAAGAATCCAGTGCCTGGATCACAAAAGGAATTCTTGTCTCAAGAAAAAAGATAAAATTTTACTCCGAGATAAACAAAAATTCTACAAACCCACAGTTCAAAATTTTTTTCAAAAGGTATAGAACTGTCTATAGGAAAGTCATAAAGGCAGCTAAGGCCTACGACGTCTCAAGAGCAATTATAACTTCAAAGAACGTATCAAAAACAACATGGTCCATCATCAATCAACAAAAAAATTCGAACAGGCACAATCAAATTAAAATTAAAGTCAAGGACCAACTCATCAGCGAGCCCTCAAAGGTAGCTGAAGTCTTCAATAACTTTTTTACCAGTGTAGCTGACCAGAGTCAAACCAATTACGGGCCTCAACAGGCTTCCCTCCGAATAAAGCAGGGCCCAGTTGCCTCAATGGCTCTGGTGCCTGTCACAGAGGAGGAAGTCGCTCAAGTTATTCGACAGTTTCCACCAAAGAAATCAAACGACATTAACTTCATTTCAATGTGGCTACTAAAACAATGCTCAAGGCATATTGTAGGTCCAGTCACACAGTTAATAAACTCTTCCTTCGAAGAAGGATATTTCCCATCACAGTTAAAAATTGCAAAGGTGACTCCTATCTTCAAAAAAGGCGATAGTTTATCTGCTGATAACTACCGACCTATCTCAATTCTCCCTGCCCTCAGCAAAATCTTTGAAAAATTATTCCTGGTCAGATTGATGAATTTTCTAGAAAAAAATAACCTGCTTTCAAACAACCAGTATGGTTTCAGAAAAGGCAAATCAACTACAGACGCGGTAGTGAGTCTTGTTGATATGGTTGTGGAAGGCTTAGAGGGCAAAGAAAACACCTTAGGTGTATTCCTGGACCTCTCTAAGGCCTTCGATTGTGTAGACCACAGATTGCTTCTACGTCGTTTAGAATCACACGGGATTCGAGGAGTGCCACATTTGTGGCTCAAATCATTCCTGCGTGATCGATCCCAAATTGTCCAAATTTCTGGTCAGGCCTCCAGCTCAAAGTTCATGAGATATGGAGTCCCACAGGGTTCAATTCTCAGTCCTCTCCTCTTTCTGATATACGTGAACGATATTGGCTCATCACTACAACACGGGCGACTCGTGAAGTACGCTGATGATACGACTCTCTGTATCAGAAACAAATCAAAAACCGAATTGGAAATTCACACTTTTCATGAAATAAATGATTGTGTACAAAATTTTAACAAAATCAACCTTCAAACCAATTCTTCCAAATCAAATTTCATTAATTTTCGCCTCCGACCCACTGAAATTGAGTGTGGTCCATCGGTCATGTTGGAAGACACCCTATTGGAGGAAGTCTATTCAACAAAGTTCCTTGGAATTTACCTTGATCAAGGGCTGACTTGGAACACCCACGTTGAGGCTGTCTGCGCAAAGCTTTCCTCGGGAATATTTGCCTTAAGAAATCTATCCAAATACTGCCAAACTCAGGTACTGATGACGGCGTATTATGGACTCATCTTTCCACACCTTTCATATGGAATAGTTCTCTGGGGTGCCTGCACAAGCGCAGACTTCACGAGATTATTCAAACTTCAGAAAAGGGCTGTCAGAATCATATCAAAATTAAAAAGAAGAGAGTCGTGTAAGCCAGCGTTCAAAGAGCTGCAACTGTTGACACTCCCCTGTCTCTACATTCTCGAAACAGCTACGCACTGTTTTTTTAAATGTTCTCTGATTCGGGGCAGAGACATTCATAATTACAACACAAGAGGCAGGGGGGATCTCCGAACTGGACAGCACAGAACGGCCGTCTTTGAACACCTACCATCACAAGCAGGTGTACATTTGGTCAACACATTGCCAGACTCATTCAAAAACACACTTATGCCAAAGGCATTCAAGTCTCGCCTCAAAAAATTCCTTGTCTCAAAAGCTTTCTATAGTATAGGCGAGTACTTATCTTATGACTGGGAGACCAACATTTCAGATCAAAATTAACACCCGGCCCTGAGGGGGGATTAATTGGCGAGTGGTTGGTGAATGAATGAACAAATCTGTATGTTTGACTGGCTGAATAAATGGAAAATTTTAGTTTAACTGTAAAAAAATATGACTTTTGCAATACAATCATGTAATTGTCTACTGCAATAAAGAATTTATTAAAATAAAATTATTATATACTTAAACCGCGCATAAAACTACACTAGCGCATAACATTACTCCGCGCATAACCGACCATCTCCGCGGCGCGCCGCCCTACTCCGCCAATAAAAGCGTTAGTTCGCGCATAAATGACTTACTCCGCACATAATTACTAACCGCGCGCTACGCCCCCTTACTCCGCGCATAACCGACCATCTCCGCGGCGCGCCGCCCTACTCCGCGCATAAAAGCTTTAGTTCGCGCATAAATGACATACTCCGCGCATAAACTCCTAAGCGCACATTACGCCCCCTTACTCCGCGCATAACTGACCATCTCCGCGGCGCGCCGCCCTACTCCGCGCCTAAAAGCATTAGTTCGCGCATAAATGACATACTCCGCACATAAAAGCATTAGTTATAATAATAAAAATCTTTATTTTGCAAAATGGCAATGACAAACGTCAACTTAATTATAAAATAAAACATGCGTAATGACAAATAATACGCGAATGATCAGTCCAACATTTTATTAAATAATTCATTCATTCATTCGTTGCATTTCACTTTCACTTTTGCACTGCACACGTTAACACACCATCTGTATCGAATTTCCATTCGCGGTAACTCCTAAAATTTTAATAATCCCAGCAACTCATCATGAACTCCTCAACCGAGTACAGAACGTTTGACACTAGAAGGTTTTTCAATCGGGCTTTGAATAGATTTTGATTTCGCTCATGTTTGACGCCTTCCGGGAGCTTGTTTAGAATTTTGATACCAAACTGAGAAGGCAAACGCTCATATGCCGCAGTTCTATGCCGTTGCACTCTGAGACTGGCCCTGTCCCTCGTATAGTGAGAGTGGATGTAACTGTTTTGTACAAGTGAGCAATTGCATTTACAATAGACAGCCACCTCGAAAATTTAGAGGCAGGGCAGCGTTAGTATTCCAAGCTCCCTAAAAGCGTCTCTACATGATTCCCTTGGTTTCAATTTTTAAAAGATTCTTACTGCCTTTTCTGCAATCGAAAGACCCTCTCAAATCTGTGATTCGCACAGCCACCCCAGACACATATTCCATAAGAAATGTGGGGGTAGATAAGGCCAAAATAGGCCATGAGCAGTACTTCCTGGGAGCAAAATTTTGATAAATTACGCAGTGCAAAAATACCAGAAGAGACTCTGGCACATACGTAAATCTACATGGTCTTCCCAGTTCGCGCATAAATGACTTACTCCGCGCATAAACTACTAACCGCGCGCTACGCCCCCTTCATAAGTACAGTAATTTGTTTGACATTAAAATGTTATTTATAAATCCATTTATTTAACAATTATTTATATTACTACTCCGAAAGAAAAATTTTACTTTTAACTAATTTAATAATTAGTTATGTATGTTTATCTTCCACTCATATACAACTAATTACACATATTATGGAAATAGATGAATTTTAACAATATGATTTATTTTCGATACACAAATAAAAAACAGTAAATTCGCAACCGTAAATAGAAAACAAATAAAATTAATCTAACCGATAGGTTATTCATATATGGGTTTAAACTACCGTTCATCAGAACAAATAAGAGGTCAGAAGTAATTTATAAATTGTCGACAATATAATTATAATTACTGAAATAATATGTTTTAAACAATTGCTGTGAATCAGAATATTTCTCATGTCTTTTTAATCGGGCGGTAAAAGATGAGCCCGATTTATTTTAAATAAAAAATCTCATAGAACAGATTTGCGTAGCCAGATTCCAGATAACCTGAGCACTCCAGCCACACTTTGTATATGAGGGGGGGCGAGAGAGGGATGTGCGCCGTGCGCGTCGCCCCTCCCCACGTCAACTCATTCCCTCCCCAAAGTTACTACGAGTGCGCGCGCATTCCTGAGGGTGGGGCAAAGTGAGCCTACAGCCGTCGCCACAAGGAAAAATTAGGGGACTCGTATTTAAATGCTAAATGGAGTATTTATCACTTGAGCGTAAACTTGAGTACTTGTAACTGAGTAAAAGCTATTGAATATAGAGTTCATGACTGATTATGAGAGAACAAGCCACATGACATTGTTAAATGATTCTCCTCCTGACAAGCCATATTTTCTTCCACACCATCCTGTGTTTAAATCATCCAGCTCGACTACACCCTTACGAGTGGTTTTTAATGCGAGCACAAAAGCATGTAACGATATTTCTCTAAATGATATTCTTCACGTATATCTAAAGCTACGTGATGACATTGCCACAATTATAACGAATTATTTCAGGCGTTATAAATACGTTTTTACCTGATGTTATCAGAGATGTTTTGATCAAATTGAACTGAATAAAGATGACCTTCATCTTATTTATTGGAGAGACAACCCACAAAATATTGAAAAAATAAAACCTTCTACTAAAATAAAGTATAACTTTCTACCTATCAACCAAATACCAAGCTGAGGAAGTTAATTTCTCTGCTGCTTCCCAAGTTTTGAGAAATCACATATATAGGCTATCGATGACGTCGCTCTCACCGCAGATACCAATGGAGAGTTGGAGACGCTTTATCTCTTAAAAATTATACTAAATCTCTTCTGTCTAAAGGATGGTCCCAGCTGAGTAAATGGACGGCGAATCACCCCAGCGAATTTCATGAACAACATGTAGTTTTCCGCATCCCTGAATAGCCACTAAATTAGCATTTTAGGGTAACATTGTGTTCTAAACACTGTTTTTAGCGAATTTCCCATAGGGAAGAAGCTATTACAACCTTGGTCACATGTACCTTATTAACAAAACCCGGCGGACTGCACCTTCCGTGGGATATTTCCGCAGGACATTGTAACTCACATATGTAAAATTTAAGTGTCAACGTCCTAGGCTGCTGTGGCCTAGGACGGTCACGACAGCTCTTTCTTATTCTTCCTGAACTGTCAAATTTTAGTGTCCAGATATGTTTACATTCAAGAAATTTTCTGTTTTTAATCTTTGAAAATGTAAACATTGGAACTTAGGACGTTCACGGGGCCAAACATTAGCACTCAGAACTGACCCTTCTCAGAAGGCCGATATACCTTTCTAATAATCCCATTTTTTGTTCTACGGGCATCCGGTGTCGGCGGTTTACAGCTTTAAGTCTCACAGTTTTGAACTGTCCCTTCTGAAAAGACAATTTGACATATCTAGTAATCCTTGTATTGTCCTTTATGAGCGTCCGGTGTCATTCATCAACCTAGTTAAAGTTGTTATTTCCAATACACAACACAACAGGACTAGTCATACCCATCGCAACTTTGTGCTATTTTCCTATAGTGAACATAAATAGCCTAATCAAATAAATTTTAATGTAAAGAATTGTATATATTCAAGACAAAGTTTTCAAAATAATTTTATAATGAACTCCTCATCTTAACCTATTTGAATTTCTCAAACCAGCATTTCTCAATGCCTATTCGTTTAGGACTTTAGTGGCATTAGTTAAGATAATTTAAAAATATTACATGCATACAATTATGCTTGTAATGTTGGATGGTTGTAATGTAGTGTTGGAAGACGTGAGTTTTACTTCATCCTATAGCTTTTTTGTGATAAGCTATATGGTATATCTTTATAAATATGTAATACACATAAACTAATTGGTAATTCTTTATTCACAAAACAAAACTAACTAATAAGAAAAATGTAAACAATAATATTAATTAATAATAATAAACATTAATAACAATAACAATAATAATCAGCTGATTATTTAAACATATGACAATATATTTTATACAGGAAAGGAAAAATTGAACTGTTCTGAATAAAAAAGTCGTTCAAATTAACAATGAAATTCTCTCTGCTTTGGAGCATACAATCATAGAAAATAATAATCTCCAGAAAATTTTTTATCAACTTATAGCTTGTTATTATGATAAGTACTATTTTTTAGGCAAGAAAAAACTGAATTGTTCTAAATAAAAAAAAATCGTTTTATCAATCAAATTCTCTCTGCTTTGGAGCATACAATTATTTTCGTTAACTATTTTCTATAATTTTCTTTTTAAGATTCATCCATGGACAATTTTATTTCTGTATAATATATTAAAACAGTATAAAGTAGCTTAAGTTATTAGATCAATAATGTCATTTACACAGAATTCAGGCAGTGAATGCCTTTAAAGCGCATGATACTGCGCGATGTTGGCCTACCGGCCGACGTGCTCTTGGTGCGAACTCACTTCTAGAGCGGACGGTACCCAGCCCCTTACTCGGTTTTGTGAAACTCGGTTTAGTGAAACAGTTGAATTTTATAACGTACTCGGTTTTGTGACACCACAAGTTGTTTTCAATAATCAATCGTCCTTACATCCTCTCATCAACGATCACAATCCTATGTCTTAGTTCTTGTTAACTTTTCACGCTTACCTAAGCCTAAGATGCGTCGCTATCTCCTTCGTGCTTCACCCTGTGACACTGTCTTGCTGGATATAAACGTGTGTTGTTACCCTTTATTCCTTAAAATAATCCGATGATTATAAATTATCCATCAATCACAACTTAACATTCCCCCTTTTATACAGTTTTGTCACTAGGCCTAGGCCAAAAGTTCTTTCATTTTTGAATAGTATGTTCCGAGCCAACGTCTCACTTGACAATCATGAAACACCCTGTACAAGTTTTTGCATATTATATAATTTGTTATTAAAAAAATGCCATTAAAACAAAATTTTTAATTAAAGTTAATGGGCCCGCCCAACAAAAAGTGAGACATTATACCAAAGAACGTTCTTCGATTATAGCTCAGGAGTAATACTGTAATACTTAAACAAAACGTTTGATTGAAATCAGGCTTTAAATAAATATTTACATTTTCCGATTTTTAATAAAACTTAACTTTGGAATAAAACTTAACAATGAAATAAAAACACCATGGAAACAAAACATTATGTATTTTAAATTATTATTAACATCATCTTGGAGAGTCATATTAATGAGTAGTAAAATATTTGTTTGTACAAAGATTAATCTATAATCTATAATAATAATAATAATATTATAAAGAAGAGGTGGTTTCTGTATGTTTGTTTGTGGGTTTGTGTGTTTGTGGGTTTGTTGTGGCAAGTGAACGCAAAAAATACTGAACCAAACAGTTTGAAATTTTACACAAAAACAGATTTTAAACTCATGCAACACATAGGCATACTCATTTTCTTAAAATCCTCTCGGGCTACGCCCTGTGAACGTCCTAAGTTTCAATGTTTACAGTTTTAGAAAATGAAAACATAAAATTACTTGAATGTCAACAGCTGTGAACACTAAAATTTGACAGTTCGAGAAGCAGAAGACATGGTTGCTATAAATACCCTGGGATTCAATGTTTACAGTTTTTAATGTCAACATCCGTTTACTTTACATTTTGACAGTTTGGGAAGAAAAAGAAATAAAGTTAATTTTTACACATAAACTGCTGGATCGAAATTAGTGAATTATTAGTTCGAAATAGTGGAATGGAAGATTTTTAATTTTCTCCCGATGCCTGCCTCTATTACGTTAATGCTTATCCTCTCCCAATATTTGACATAAGTTTCTTTGTCATGTTTAGATATATACTTAGACACGTGTTTTGTCATTTTGTAAACAATAAAGAATTAATCATCAATAACTTAAATGTATCTGTAGTGCCTACACCTCTCAGCCTTTTTTACCCGTGCGAAGAACGGGTACTTTCGCTAGTTTATAATAATCCAGTTACCAATTTACAACCTCTGGCCTCTTCAAAATCAGCAGTGCTCACGGTGTTATTTAGACATTTAAAAGCGCATAACTTTTGAACCGTTATTTTTACAGGCATACGGGTTGTATTACTCTTTGCACTATGATTGCAAATTGTAATAAAAATCGTTAGAGCCCTTTTCAGAAATTAAAATGATGAAGTAAACATGTTTTGTACAAAATGAACAGCTTCATTCGCCACGTTATAGTTTACGGTTTTTGAACAATTGTTTTGGCACTTGCAAGGTCATTGCCTTTCCTCCATCCCTATCCCAAACTTCCTGTCTTACTTATGAATTATGAAATTAGACATTTAGCCGTGGTTTACAAACTCTCGGCTGATTCATTTGTCTATTTATAAGGCATAACATACCAGTAAATTGATTTCCACGACCATATCCAGCAAAAACGTATCTTAGAATAGTTTAAAAGAATACAGAAAATTAATAATCTGAACAGCAAAAATAACATCTAATAGCAACGCGTACAGGGGCCTACTACTTACTACTCATGTAGGATCAGAGAGTAATAGGATCAGCTACTTAAATATTGTACTTTGATTTAGATTATCTCGAAACACTGTGAATATAGAAGCCCACAGGAGTAAGCAATTACAATCCTAAAAGATTAATCCTTTTTATGTTGAACATTAGTTTACAAAGCCTTTTTAATCTTTTATGAAAGTTGTTCTATGTGTTCGGGAAGGTTTTAGTGAAACATTTTTTTCAAAAAATCTATAAGTTCCCATTTTATGGCGTTTTAAATTTCTAATGTTAGCCTTATGTGGATCGAGTTTGTTTACAAATATTCTAAAATCAAAACATTTGGTTTCTTAAGCTGTTGGTTTACTTTCCATAAGCAATGTGATTTGCTATTCAATGCCTTCTGTATAGATCGTCAATTGAAAACGATAAAGTAAATATGTACTGTACAAATTGAACAGTATTATTCTCCACGTTAATATTTTTCAGTTTTGGGGGATTATGTATTTATATTTTCTGTCTGATTTAAAGTCACATATTTTCATGTTGGCTAAATAAAGATAATACTTAAAATGTATATACCTATTACGTTAATAATCAGCTTTTGTATATGTAAATATATATAATAAAGTCGTGTAAGTTGCGCATTACCCGACTTCGTACATAATCAAATTAATTTCGTGAAATAAATAAAATCCAATTAAGTTAATCAAAAGTTAACAAGACATGCATTACTGTTTGGCGGTACGAAGTTCGCCGGGTCCGCTGGTAATTCAAATGGATATATAATTAATCTAACAACTAGATTAATTAGATAACTAGACTAATAACTAGATTATTTCATTTTATTTTTTTTAACCATATAAATTAATAATGTCAGCTTAGAGTAGTGGAGGAAGCGGTGAGATCGGTGAGTTTGACTGGGAAAGGAGGTACAATCCATCAGAGTACAGGAAGTCAGTCCCGGTTCTATGATTGTTGTCAAAATGTGTCAATAGCGCGAGTATTTTTACTAAGGCCCCTTTTATGCACGACGTCGGACGTCAAACGTCGAAAGACGGTCGTAATGAAAATACATTGGCGTAAATGTGTCTATTTATACACGACGTCGATAGTTAGAGTACGTGCGTCGGGCGCTCGTCGAAAATTTGCCTTAATAACATTGCGGTATATGGAGCTATTTATGAACGGTGTCTTTTGACGCGCGTCGAAACGACGGTCGTCGGACGTACCTCGCCTCCCCTCCTCACCACATGGGTTTGTAGAGTAGGGGTAGGCAGTCCGACAGTTATTTACGCTATGATGTGTACTCTTACACAAATTTCATCAAATGAAACAACACTCATACAAAAATATTTGTAAAATTTTTCATATGAACTCTTAATTCTTCATATTAGGTGTAAACCTCAAGTGGCGCACATTGTTTTATAGGGTGTGCTGCCACCTCCTTCTCTTCCAAAATTTGTTTTAAGTACAGTAGTTAAATACATATAAACTACACAGGGATCCTTTAACGGAGAACACAACTCAAAAACACAACAACAACAATCACTCATGTCTCAGCACTGCTGGATGTTATCTGCTAGGAGGTTAATTCACTCCCGGGTGCATACATTTTTAGTGTGCTTTCGCAAAAAGCCTAAGACATATATCCACTCATGGGAAACCTACCTAAAGCCCGAGTTAATCCTTTATTTTGCCAAGCGTGTCGGACTATCAAGTGTTGGACTATCTCGAGTCAACTGAAATAATATTTTCATAAACATTTTCTATCCATTCTATTACGTTGAATGGATACAGTGTTGATATAATATACGTTGTGGGATTAGCAAGCGTGTCGGACTATCGAGTGTTTGACCATCGCGACTCAACTGAAATAATATTTTCATAAATGTTTTCTATCCATTTTATCATGTTTGAATGGATACGGTGTTAAGATAATAAACGTTGTCGGATTACCGAGCGTGTCGGACTATCGAGTGTTTGACAATTGCGACTCGACTGAAATAATATTTTCATAAATGTTTTCTATCCATCTCATCATGTTTGAATGGATACGGTGTTAATTAAGATAATAAACGTTGTCGGATTACCGAGCGTGTCGGACTATCAAGTGTTGGACCATCGCGAGTCAACTGAAATCATATTTTCATAAAGGTTTACTATCCATTCTAAGTAAGGGTAAATAGAACCTAAATCAAAATTTTCATACAAGTCGGTGCTGTAAGAGATAGATAAACAATTTACAATATTTCATCTTCATTGTCTGGACTAAACATACATACATACTTAAACATAGACAGAATTACGACAAAAGAAAAAACTACAGTAACCAGTAATAAAGTTCTCTTGGAAAATCTTGACTAAATCATACCATCCCACCTTCATATATTTGTGGCGGCGATTAGAACTGGCAACACTGTTCCTTCACAATCATAGTACCAGGCTCACCCGCCAGAGCGCTCTGATAGTACGCTGCCACAAATATTTACGGGATTTCAAGGTATACACACGATGTTTTGCAATCATAATGGGATAATTGTGGCGACATAGGTCATATTTATTATTTTTACGTTTTACCCCTTCAGCATACATAATTCGTGAAAAAAATTGTGGCGACGGTGTGTATGTCGCCACAATTCGAACCGGCGCCACAGTCTGGGATTCTCATTGCGAAATGCTGCCACAAACATTGCTAGACATCCACACACACACACACACACACACACACACACACACACACATATATATATATATATATATATATATATATATATATCAAAAAATTAGAAATAATTATGTATTCTTCGCTAAATTTCGCTTTCCGCGTCTTCAGGTGACAATAAAAAGTATAAAAATTAAAATTAACTTAACATAACACAGAAATAAAAATAAATACCCCCGTCGCAGCAGACCTGCGTACTCAGCGAATTTCCAAATCAATAATATAATAATAATATATGACAAGTTTTATAAAAATTTGTCCATAAACATGAGAATTATTTGCCTATTCTCCATAAGATTAACATGGAAAAGAGTGTGCAGGTTTTATCTTAACATTTAAACCAACTCTCATCAACATCTGTTCATAAATAAAGGAGTTTGTCTATTCCCTATATGATTAATATGAGAAAATAGTATGCAGGTTTGCTGCTATGATAAACACATAAACTATGATTTTTAAGCATAAATGGATAGATCTCAACCACGTGAAGCTAAATATCAAGTTTTATCCAAAAATATTCATTAATATGGGAAATATTAATTTTTCCCTATCCTCCATAAGATTAACATTGGAGCCCCACAATACAACGTACTGTATTTAGATTTTTTAATATCTCGGTAACCGTTGGAGATAGAGAAAAACTTTAAGGAACTAAATTGTGTAGTTTTTAAAGCTGATTCCAATAGTGAAATATAAAATTACATATTTTTAAAAATTACATGTGAAAAACGCAAAACACCCCATTTTGGGGTACAAAACCCCCCCAAACTACCCGTTCCCATTGACCGATATGTCTGGTTTACGAACTCGTCCGAGCATTTGTAGGAATACACGTCTCTACCAAATTTGGTCTCGATCGGACCATTTTTACGAGAGTTATCGTGTTCACAGACACATATATATATAAAAATTTTAACGACTATTGTTTTTAGTCCCTAGGGACCTAAAGAAGAAAAAATAACATGGTCCCGGGCTTAAGTCTTACCATGAGACCTACGGTAATAGCTTCTTCCCTATGGGAAATTCGCTAAAATGTAGATATAAACAATAATAATTCTGCTCCAGCTGGTTATCACTCTTATATTAAATTAAGGCCATGAGGAACTTTTGATTTCAAAACCATTTGGTGTGCTTGTTCCATGTATCTTAATTCTTGTGTAGTGGAATTTTCTTGTAACTGGCGTATTGGTTTGACTTGGTATAATTTTTTCGAAACTTTCCTTGTGTTCATTTGCATGTTTTACTAGTGGTTGTTCTATTTTGTTGTGTTTGTAAGCAAATCTATGTCCTGTGATCCTTGTTCTTAGTGTGTTAATTGTGGAACCAATGTATTCTTCAGGGCATTTGTTACATTTAATTTGGTAAACTATGTTTGATGAGTCACAGAATAGGTTATTTTTGATGGGGTATGATTTATTAGTTGTGTTACTTGTGAATGTTGCTGTGCATGGCATTAATTTACATCTTGGTTTGTTACATAGTTCTACTCTTCTTTTTTGTTTTTTGTTTGTATGTTCAATTTTATGTGGTAGTTTTGGTTTTGATAGAATCTCTTTTAATATGGGAGGTCTTCTGATAATTATTCTTGGTGTTTGTTTGAATATTGAGTTTGTAGAAGATGACTGTTGTAAAACATTAATACCCCCGTCGCAGCAGACCTGCGTACTCAGCGAATTTCCAAATCAATAACATAATAATAATAATGTATGACTAGTTTGATCATTAACTGTCAATAAATACGAGTATTATTTGCCTACTCTCCATAGATTAACATGGGAAAGAGTATGCAGGTTTGCTGCTGTGAGGAACGCTGAAAGTAGGTGTTTCTAGCGTAAACAATTAATTTTTTCATCATTTATATCAACTTTGACCGTTCCCCATCAAAACGTTAAAAATGCCACTGGCGTAGAAATACACAAAATAAACTTTCATCAATATCTGTCCATAAATAAAGGAGTTTGCCTATTCACTATATGATTAATATGGGAAAAGAGTATGCAGGTTTGCTGCCATGATAAACACATAAACTATGATTTTTAAGCATAAATGGATAGACCTCAACCACATGAAGCTAAATATCAAGTTTTATCCAAATATATTGATTAATATGGGAAATATTAATTTTTCCCTATCCTCCATAAGATTAACATTGGAGCCCCACAATACAACATACTGTGTTTAGATTTTTTAATATCTCGGTAACTGTTGGAGATAGAGAAAAACTTTAAGGAACTTAATTGTTTAGTTTTTTAAGCTGATTCCAATGGTGAAATATAAAATTAGAAATTTTTAAAAATTACATGTGAAAAACACAAAAAACCCCATTTTGGGGTACAAAACCCCCCCAAACTACCCGTTCCCATTGACCGATATGTCTGGTTAACGAACTCGTCCGAGCATTTGTAGGAATACACGTCACTACCAAATTTGGTCTCGATCGGACCATTTTTACGAGAGTTATCGTGTTCACAGACACATATATATATATATACATATATATATATATATAAAAATTTTAACGACTATTGTTTTTGGACTCTGGGCACCTAAAGAAGAAAAAATAACATGGTCCCGGGCTTAAGTATCGCCATGAGACCTACGGTAATAGCTTCTTCCCTATGGGAAATTCGCTAAAAGCTACTCTTAGAATGTTGTTAATTTTGTATTGGCCAGGATGGTATGTAGTGATAAATTTTGGATCATCCTTTTCAAAGATCCATTGTTTTTAACGAATTTCCCATAAGGAAGAAGCTATTACCGTAGGTCTCATGGGGAGACTTAACCGTAGAAGTGGCAAGCTTTTTACTCTTAACTGTAACATAAAAATAATTACTAATATCTTCTTGAAATATCAAAGCTTAAACAAAAAAGGCTTAAAACATGCCCCCCCCTTATAACCACTAACCACAAAAGCAAAACAGGTATCCACTGCAATCCCAATTAAGCCTACAAATGCCGTCAACTTCCACCCAAGCCGGTCACCGTTTATTTAAGGTGGGCCCCCCACTCCGCTTTACCACACATTTGCAAGCCAAATTGGGATTGCTCATGATCGGGATTTGAACCCTAGCACTTCCGAATGGCTAGAACGTTACGCTCGTCAGCGTAGCGCATTAGCCGGCTCGGCCATCAGTGCCTAGGAGAAGAAAGCGCTTACTTGGTTATAGACCTGCCCGGTGGCAGGCTCGTGTACTACGAGAGCAGTTTCGGTTGTTAGCCCCCAGAGAGCAACACGTTCACATAGGCGATAATGTCTAACAAGTACAACCAACTCACGACAGATGCCTCCACCTGCCAATTCTTGAACTTGTTATTTATTCTTCTTTAGATTTTTAATGTTAAGTTTTGTGTTCAGTAATTTTCTTGGATAGCCCCTTTTTGAAAACGCTGTCTGTAAATTGTCTATATAATTTTCCAAATTCTTCTTTTCACTGTTGAGTTATATATATATATATATACGGGGTTTTGGTCTCTAGGCACCGAAAGAAGAAAAAATAACATGGTCCCGGGCTTAAGTCTTACCATGAGACCTACGGGAATAGCTTCTTCCCTGTGCGAAATTCGCTAAAAGTCCAATACATATTATTATTATATTATTATTATTTTCTTAAAGCTCTTGATTTCCTCAGTAAAATGATGTTTAATTTGTGGATTTAGATTAAAAATAAAAAATTTATAAAATATTAAAGTAGCGTGCCCAATATCCCCACTATTAATGCAAAATAAGCCTTTTAGCCTTCAGGGTTCAACATGTTCATTGTACAACAATTTTTTTGTCATCAATACTTTTTTTTCTGTTTTTCTAGAGGTTTTACCGCTACCATGAAATGCTAAATCAGAAGGAAGCACAAACAAAGCGACAAAACAACCAAGGAGTAGACCCGAGTGTTCCTTATGGCAAAGTGTTCCGTCAGTGCTTCCCACAATGTTTAAATGTTTTTGCTGTATTTTTTGTAACACTCACTGTATTTCCCGCTATTCACTCAGGTAAGAAGCGCCAAATTGTTTATTTACTGTCTGTTTTGTACTCAAGTAGTCACTCAAGTAGTCACTCACTCAGCTCTAGGCTAATATGGCCTACATACAAATGGGATAAAAACTATATTTTCTCTGTAATACTTGAACTTTAAATTAGAGGTGTGCGGATAGTGAATTATTTTTTCAGTTCGGATAGCTCAAGTTCGGATCGGATAGTTTGGGTTTGGATCGGATAGTTTTCGGATTCGGATACTCGCAATAACGAAGTGAAATCACACTTATCTAAGAATAAATTAGGAAAAAATCAATAAAATTTTATCAAAATTATTAATTGGTACATAAATAATCATAAATTCTTCATAGGATGAACAACAAAACTAAAATTTTTACTTCACTGCATTCAAAAGTACCAGTAACAAATTTTAATATGGCGTAATTTACAAATTAAATCAACAGAAACCTTATGATTCGCCATTAAATGACATCAACTAATTCTGAATTTTATTTCATGATTGAACTATTTTATTTATTACAATGATAAAAACAAACACCATTAACAAAGAATCAAGATTTGACAGACGACCTTGGCTCGATGCCATCGGCTATCTGCGTATCGCAAGGAACTAGAAAAGGCAGTGACAATGCAGCTGCTATCAAACAAAGGCCTGTGCGCAGGTGCAGAGTTGGAATATTTAGCTGATAAAATACCCCGATCGACTGTGTAAAAATATTGAAACCCATGAAATTTATTCATCTTAAAATTATCTAAAAATGTAAAACTAATAATGCTTAAATTAATTTAACAAAGAGAAAATGTACAAAAAATGAAAATTACATGAAAATTTGTTGGTTATCTGAACACCGAACAACGAAATAGGCCAAATGTAAATTTGGCAACACTTTATCTTAATGCTCTAACCCGGAGTACTTGAGAATGTGATAATTAAACATTTGATCGTCTACGTAGACGATCAGAATGAAGTAGTATTATTTTTTTTGGAAAACCCGTCGAAAAACGAGCTATTATGATGCTTTGTTACCAATAAAATTAAATCAACAATTTAAGATTTTTTGTAGCCGAAATGATATTTTATACGGAACAATATCAAACTGCAATCTGATACTCGGTGCAACTATCGATGACGCTATGCTTTGTATTTCACAAAATGCAATATCTTGTTGAAGTTACAATTACTTAAATGCGTAGTTGAAGAATTGAATAATCATACCACATCCTCAGACTGCCCAATGACGTTCTTACATTCCAATTGGATATGAATTGAGTAATTTTGTCATCTGCTTCAACATTTTCGTTCGATCAAAGATGTTCCGTATTGCCGACTTCTCAAACGGAAAGTTTTGCTTTCGATTTAAATGCTCATTTTATGCATTCCGACTTTTCGGATAACCGCACACCTCTACTTTAAATATATAAAAAAAGTATTCAAGTCAAAATTTGAGTTGTGAGTCCAAAGCAAATTGCCAACCTCTGCCACTTCTCGAGGAATACTAAAGCAGAAATGGTGGAAACAAGTTAAAGCTGACTGGAGAAAATGGGGGCAATAGAGGAAAAGGCAAAATCCCGGATTGCGTGGCGCAAGCTATTACGCTGCCCTAGAAGCAGAATATTATATTTTTTGCGCCCCTCCCCACGATTACCTTTTATATTTCCATTTTCATCCTCGACTGAATCTTTTTCCAAAATCACCTCTTCTTACACATTTTCTTTTGTTCTTGCTCTCATCAAGACTTTTAATTTAGTTTACACACAAAAAAGTTTGTATTTACTTCCATGAGGGAAATAGGTTAGATCATGGATATGTCTAAAGGGAATGTTTTCACTTCATCTAAACAGCTGCATATTAAAAATTCAATACAATAGCTCTGATGGTTTCTATGGAAACCTGTTACATATTTTCCATCTTAAAAATCGCCAACATACCCCAGAGCTAAGACATATCCAAATCATTAAAGAATACCTTAACAGGAAAATCTAACTTATGTGACTGTTAGTACTACTACAATTATATGTGACATCCTTAGCGTTAGAGTATTTATTTCATTACATACATAATAAGACCCTATCAAATAAATATAAAAATTGATAATTTTGCAGAAGGTATAACTTCAATTCTATAAATTAGTATAGATTAAAGGGTTAAGTTGAAAGTAAAAAGTTAACATAGAGAAAGTCTTAATTTTAATTTTTCTCAATTTTAACATCAGTCATCAGTTCAATCCAAGTCGATGTTTTTTTGCCAAGTCTTGTGTTTAGTAGTTTTGTGTTCAAGACCTAATCAAGTCAAATCCATTTATTCCAATAAAAACACTATCCAGTACTTATACAATTGAAAGATGGAAAAAGAGATCTGAATAGATCGTAAATGGCCTGTGCATGGAGCGAGTCCTTGTTATAGTACTTAAGAATGCAATTCCTTGGATTGCCTAGAAATTAAATGTAATATATTAAAATAGAATTAAAACAAAAATGATTAATTTAAGACAGTTACAGTCTTTTGAAATAGAAACATGATGAGTATTAAATACAGCTAGAGAAACTAAAAAATAATAGGGGTGTGCAATGCATGGAAAATATTCAAAATTTCGATTTTTTTTTTATTCGATCGAGCGAGTCCCTAGTCCCTATGCATCGAGCGAGTCGATTCTAATGGCAAAACTTATACCGATTTCCAAGTTTTGAAACAAATTTATTTAATGTCTGTGTTTTTGCAATCCAATTTTCCTTTTTATTTTGTTATTCAAACTGATTTTAAATCCTTTCTCAAAATCAACAAACAAGTCAGAGAAGTTCTTATCAAGACAACAGCTTACTATAGTGATGATTACAATTTTAATGGAAGTTGTTTATGGTGGTGGTATTCCTCCGCAGGACACAACAGACATCAATACTAACAAAAAATACATCAACAAATACTAATAACCAAAATTGAATTTTGAGTTTGAAATTCAATTTTCAAATTTTCAATTTTCAAATTCAAACTCATTATTAAACCATAGTTTTTAAGTTTAGTTTTAATAATGGCTCATTTTTTATTGCAGTATCAATTGACAGCTTCCATTGCCTTCCTTACACAGCAAAAAAGTAGATCCATAGTGTTTAAATAATACTTATTCCAAAAAGTAAACCATGAGTATTTGGCATTAATCTAAATTATCTATTACAATGAACATATTAAATGTTTTATCAGTATGACGAATCGTGAATAAAAACATTAAATTTGTGATTTTCAGTTAAGAGGCGGCAGTAGTCAGTCCAGGCGCTCACTGTAACTGTAGGCGCTTGACATGGGATGGGTTTAATCATCTTTTATTTGCTCGTAAAGGAAATTTATTAAAAACAAAATACCAAATACAAAGTATTTTATAGGTCCTTATCAACATATTGATGTGTTAAACTACCAAAACCTTCCCAGACTCATATAGAGCAACTTCCTAAAATTTCATGGCGATCAGATGAGTAGTTTGGCAACGCATGAAGGACATACATGCATACACACATTCAATTTTATATATAGAAATATTGAATATACCTATTCCAGTTGTTATATTAATAAAGTTTAATGGCTTTAAATTAATTCTGATAAATTTTAGTGACATTAAGTGACATAGTTGAATAAAAAAACTATGATTGTTTTAGATATCAAACCTTCATCCAATGACTTCTTTGTGCAAGGAGATTACTTTCCTATCATCACCTGCTTCCTCACATTCAATCTGTGGGCTTGTATAGGGAGTTTGATTGCTACTTTTGTATCTTGGGTAAGCATCTTGGTACTTGACTTGACATTCATGGATTGCACACAAATTATTCTTAGTTGAGTAGCCTCTTGATCACTAATAGAAATGTGTAAAATGGTTTGGATTACCTCCTATCAGCTAAGTGATTCTAATTATATTTCAAAACTATTACTATTTTGAGAATTGAATTCATACTCTCTTTATCAAGTTTTAATCACCGAATTTACATATAATTAAAAAAAAATTAACACGTACAATATCCTTTTGATCAAATTTAATATACAAGTATATTAATTTTAGCTATTAAATATGGCTATAGAAATATCTACAGAACAAAAGGAAGCAGAATTACATTTACAGAAAGTAAACTATTTGTTTAGGGAAGTTTCATGATCTCACACTTTTCATAATTTGTTCAGTTCCTTGATAGACAGGTCTTGCTTTATTATTTTCCTACTCCTAGCAGTGGTGTTTACTGTGATGGATTAAACCACAATGTAATGGTGTAATTTAGTGTTTTTGTGAATTGTAGAATGTAATTTATGTGATACAACTTTCACAAATACTGGAGTTGTAATAATTTAAAAATCGTGAGATTTATCTTCTGCACCCTTTAGTTACAGTCCAGCTCCTGTAGTACAATTTCTGTATTGTTGAGGGAGGTTCTCATTGATGTTACAGGCCATCCAAGCTCCACGAGTAGTGGGAATGAGTTCCTCAGTGATGTTACAGGTCATCCAAGCTTCACGAGTAGTGGGAATGAGTTCCTCAGTGATGTTACAGGTCATCCAAGCTTCACGAGTAGTGGGAATGAGTTCCTCAGTGATGTTACAGGCCATCCAAGCTCCACGAGTAGTGGGAATGAGTTCCTCAGTGATGTTACAGGTCATCCAAGCTCCACGAGTAGTGGGAATGAGTTCCTCAGTGATGTTACAGGCCATCCAAGCTCCACGAGTAGTGGGAATGAGTTCCTCAGTGATGTTACAGGCCATCCAAGCTCCACGAGTAGTGGGAATGAGTTCCTCAGTGATGTTACAGGCTATCCAAGCTCCACGAGTACAGTAGAACCTCGATAGTCCGACCCCCGATGGTCCGACTCCTCGGTTGGTCCGACCGTGCCTGTCGGCACAACAGACTTCCGCTAATTCGTCCTCGGCGGCATTCTCCTCGCTTAGTCCGACCAAACTAGCGGAAATTTACAGCATTTGTTTACTTCGTAACTCCGTTCAAGTTGAAGCCTGTCGATGACGCATCGACAGGTGACATCGTGAGTGTGTATATGTGTGTATTTATTTAATATTTTTAGGCTTTCTGTAGCGTTCATCAGTGCAGTAGCTTTTTATAAAATCTTGATGGAATATTCTTTGTTCGAAATACAGTTAATTAAACCACAATGTAATGGTGTAATTTAGTGTTTTTGTGAATTGTAGAATGTAATTTATGTGATACAACTTTCACAAATACTGGAGTTGTAATAATTTAAAAATCGTGAGATTTATCTTCTGCACCCTTTAGTTACAGTCCAGCTCCTGTAGTACAATTTCTGTATTGTTGAGGGAGGTTCTCATTGATGTTACAGGCCATCCAAGCTCCACGAGTAGTGGGAATGAGTTCCTCAGTGATGTTACAGGTCATCCAAGCTTCACGAGTAGTGGGAATGAGTTCCTCAGTGATGTTACAGGTCATCCAAGCTTCACGAGTAGTGGGAATGAGTTCCTCAGTGATGTTACAGGCCATCCAAGCTCCACGAGTAGTGGGAATGAGTTCCTCAGTGATGTTACAGGTCATCCAAGCTCCACGAGTAGTGGGAATGAGTTCCTCAGTGATGTTACAGGCCATCCAAGCTCCACGAGTAGTGGGAATGAGTTCCTCAGTGATGTTACAGGCCATCCAAGCTCCACGAGTAGTGGGAATGAGTTCCTCAGTGATGTTACAGGCTATCCAAGCTCCACGAGTACAGTAGAACCTCGATAGTCCGACCCCCGATGGTCCGACTCCTCGGTTGGTCCGACCGTGCCTGTCGGCACAACAGACTTCCGCTAATTCGTCCTCGGCGGCATTCTCCTCGCTTAGTCCGACCAAACTAGCGGAAATTTACAGCATTTGTTTACTTCGTAACTCCGTTCAAGTTGAAGCCTGTCGATGACGCATCGACAGGTGACATCGTGAGTGTGTATATGTGTGTATTTATTTAATATTTTT
Organism: Nephotettix cincticeps; assembly: GCA_023375725.1. Classification (NCBI taxonomy): domain Eukaryota; kingdom Metazoa; phylum Arthropoda; class Insecta; order Hemiptera; family Cicadellidae; genus Nephotettix; species Nephotettix cincticeps. The sequence continues at coordinate 96,786,450 of CM041791.1, forward strand.
AGGCTTTCTGTAGCGTTCATCAGTGCAGTAGCTTTTTATAAAATCTTGATGGAATATTCTTTGTTCGAAATACAGTTTAAGTTTGTTTTTATGTTAATATACGAGTTCCTTCGATAATCCGACCTTTTAGCGAATTTCCCATAGGGAAGAAGCTATTACCATAGGTCTCATGGCAAGAGTTAAGCCCGAGACCATGTTATTTTTTCTTCTTTAGGTGCCCAGAGACCAAAAACAATAGTCGTTAAAATTTTTATATATATATATATATGTATATATATATATATATATATATATATGTGTCTGTGAACACGATAACTCTCGTAAAAAAGGTCCGATCGAGACCAAATTTGATAGAGACGTGTATTCCTACAAATGCTCGGACGAGTTCGTAAACCAGACATATCGGTCAATGGGAACGGGTAGTTTGGGGGGGTTTTGTACCCCAAAATGGGGTTTTTTGCGTTTTTCACATGTAATTTTTAAAAATTTCTAATTTTATATTTCACCATTGGAATCAGCTTAAAAAACTACACAATTAAGTTCCTTAAAGTTTTTCTCTATCTTCAACGGTTACCGAGATATAAAAAAATCTAAACACAGTACGTTGTATTTTTGAGGCTCCAATGTTAATCTTATGGAGGATTAAAAAAAAATAATTTTTCACTTATTATCAAATATTTTTAGATGAAACTTGATATTTAGCTTCATGTGGTTGAGATCCATACATTTGTGCTAAAAAATTATAGTTTATGTATTTGTCATGGCAGCAAACCTGCATACTCTTTTCCCATGTTAATCATATGGAGATTAGGCAAACTCCTATATTTATGGACACATGTTGATGAAAGTTGGTATAAATGTTAAAAATAAAATTTTTTATGGTATAAATGGCTACTTTCAGTGTTCCTCACAGCAGCAAACCTACTCACTCTTTACCATTTTAATCTTATGGAGAATAGGCAAAAATTCTCATGTTTATCGACAGATTTTGACCAAACTTGTCATATATTATTATTATTATTATATTATTGATTTGGAAATTCGCTGAGTACGCAGGTCTGCTGCGACGGGGGTATTTGTTGTTCCGACCATACCCCCGGTCCCGCAGGTGACGGATTAGCGAGGTTCTACTGTAGTGGGAATGAGTTCCTCAGTGATGTTACAGGCCATCCAAGCTCCATGAGTAGTGGAATGAGGTCCTCATTGATGCTTTTGTTACAGCCTAGTCCCCGAGTAGTGGCAATACCTGTGTTTCTACGAGTGGTCTTTATTCCACTGTTTCTTACGTTCAACTATAGACCATTCCAAGTAGACCGTGTGCTTCCCGTCTTTATTTCCAATGACTGGATATACTGGGTTACAGCAATTATATTTGCTTTCACCAGTGGCTACTTCAGCTCTGTTTGCATGATGTATTGTCCCAGGTAAGGATTATCTGGCTTTTGGCATTACTCAAAATGTTATACTTAACTTTATTATTTATACATGAAGATGACAAATCTTTCATTCAATCAATCACTTACTCATTCATTACAACTTCCCAAACAGCTATAAAATGTATATAATTAATTTTAGAGTAAACCGAATGAATGGGGAGAGTGATTAGAAACTAGTTTTAATGGAACCTGCATATTAAAATTGTAGTATAATGTTTCATGATGCACATTTTTATTTAATTTAAATCTTGAGTTTTCAGCAAAATAGACTATTAACAGTTCACTACTGGTGTGCGAATATTCTAATATCGTGATATTATTCGGTCCAACTCGAGATTTCTGACTAAGTTCGATGTCGGTTGAATATTCGAATACAATAAATAATAAAAGTGATGTTTGTCAAGGCTATAGAGTTTCCATTTCTAAGATCAGAATTATTATACCATCATGCAGCTAATTCAGTTGAAAAGTAAATGTAACCAATGCTTTATCATCTGACTAACAGACGGATAAAGATATGAACATAACAGATTTTTGATTCCAATTGATTGTCAATAGCACCAAATGCTGGATACAGTATTGGTATTGGTATCAAGAGTTGATTGACCAAAGTCGATACCTATACCAGTCACGGGACAAACAAATACATTATTTCTTGGAAAATTTGTTAGTTTTGAGAATAAATCAAATTTAATTAAGAATACTGCAAACCCCAGCTTTGCCTTTGCAGATGCAACAGCTATAGGTCCACTGAGTTATTCCACTAGGTACACTCGTATTCCATTAGAAAAAGTAAACCCTTTTTTATTTATCTTCTACAATTTAAATTTTTTCTACATCTAAACTAATTTTAATAATATTATTTGTAAGTACTTGTAAGGAAAATCAAAGTTGAAAAAAAAGTTTAAACCAATCATTGTTAGTTAATACTTTTATTTTTGTTATCAACTGAAAGCTTTCGATTTCTTCCTTGGGCAGCATAAAAGTAGTTCCATATTTTCACTAATAATATCATCATTCATCATCATTCGAAGGGGCGGATTTCCCAAGGCGCTTCAGCCGTTGCAGCTTTTTGCGCACCCCTAAAATTCTCTTTCCTGGAGAATCAGGAATCTTCTAGATGAAGAGATCTGCAAAACTGCAGCATCCTGTCAACGAGCTCGTCAGGAGGCAGAAAACTACCCCTTACCAAGTTGCCCAGAGTGGAGGACCTTACCTCTGCCAGCTCCGCGCAATCAAAGAGTAGATGATCTGCAGTTTCCTCCTGCAGATAACATTTCCTACACAGGGGGTCGCCGTTGAAGACCCCCATACGCAGTTGGTGCTTCCTCAGATTACCGTGACCAGTAACGATACCTGTGACAAGTTTGGCATCCTTCCTGCCAAGTTTCAGGAACCTCTTTGCAACTTGACGAGAGGGAGAACAAAGATTGAGCTTGCTAACTCTATGCAGGGAAAGTTCAGCCCATCTTTTCTTATGACAATCCCTGGCCCAGGAATTGATAGTCTGAAAAACCGCAGCGCGGGAAACACCACAGAAGGGTTGAGGACCACAAAGGGGGGACGATGCAGCCCTATTGGCCAGCCCGTCTGCCACTTCGTTACCATCCACCCCTGAGTGCCCTGGAACCCAACAAAGGGTGACTTCATTGTGTCTACCTACACAGGACACAAGCCTAAAACAGTCCCACACAACCCTAGAGTTGAACTCTACCGAGTCCAAAGCTTTAAGGGCCGCCTGACTGTCAGAGAAAATATTGATAGAAAGGCCCTCATGACCCAGCATCAAGATGTCTCTGGCACATTCCATAATGGCAGTGATCTCGGCCTGGAAAACAGTGGGGAAGGTCCCCATGGAAATACCTGACCGTACGTTGTCCTGCACCCCGTAGATGCCTGCTCCTGTGCCCCGACTGCTCTTGGACCCATCAGTGTACCACTCCTGATCACAGGGTGGTAGTGGGCAGGCTCCATCCTTCCATTCTTCCCGTTGCGGAAAAAGAACTCGGAAAGACCTGCCAAAAGAAAAGGTTCTCGGAAGATAATCAGAGGGCATACCTAAAATGTCGCTCCGAACTATCCCCGAAATTCTGGTATGACCACGTAATTCACCTGGCCTATTCCAGAGGCCCTCTCCACAGAGGCGGTATGCACCCATTCTGGCAGTCATCCTGATGTGAATGTCTATGGGCAAAAGATCAAGCAAACAGTCAAGAGTGGCCCCAGGAGCGCTGCTGATCGCCCCTGTGATCATGAGACATGCCAGCCGCTGAACGGCTGCCAGCCTTTTCACAGCAACACCTGAGTCCATCTTGGTCCACCAAACCAAAGACGCATACGTCATAGTTGGTCTAACTACTGAAACATAGAGCCAATACATTAGCTCCGGTTTCAGTCCCCATGCTGCGCCGACCATACGCCTGCATGCAAACAGAGACCACTTACCCCGGTCAATAACCCGTTGTAAGTGAGATTCCCAGCAAAGCGTCCGATCCAGAATGATCCCAAGATACTTCACCTGGTTTTGCAGGTTGATCAAACTCCCCTGCAGTTTGAGCGGGCCAACCCCGGTCAGCTTTTTCCTCTTGGTAAATGGTACAGCAACCACTTTAGAGGGATTCACAGATAGACCGACCTCATTGCACCAACCATCCACAAGCCTTAGTGCAGAGTTCATGAGGTCAGTAACTGTATTGTTAAACTTACCTATCACAAGGATGGCAATATCGTCAGCGTATCCTTGAGCAAAGACACCACTGTCATTAAGCCTTCTAATAAGGCTGTCTACCACCAGGTTCCATAAAAGGGGTGAGAGAACGCCTCCCTGTGGACAGCCCCTTGTTGACCTGGCTACTACCTCTACTCCCTGCAGAGAAAGTTTCACATACCTATTGCGTAGCAGTGCCTCAATCCATCGGCAGATGACATCGCTGAATCCTCTAGATCTAGCGGTGTTCAACATGGCATCCAAGGCCGTGTTGTCAAAGGCTCCCTGAATGTCCAGGAACGCTCCAAGTGCCACCTCTTTATGGTCAATAGCTCCTTCAATTCTGCACACCAGCTGGTGCAGGGCGGACTCGCAAGACCTACCCTGAATGTAGGCATGCTGGTTTGGGTGTAAAGGGGCAGACTTCAGCGAAGAGTCCCAGATATACCTTACCACCAACTTCTCCAGAGTCTTCAACAAGAAAGAAGACAATGAAATCGGCCGAAAGGATTTCGGGTCCGTGTAACTATTCTTACCCGGTTTTGGGATGAACGCTATCCTGGAAGTCCTCCATGCAGCAGGAACATGTCCCAGAGCCAAGCTCGCTCTAAAAATACTACAAAGGGCCGGGAGAAGAATGATCTCTATGCCCTGTTGTAGAAAAACCGGCCGGACTCCATCCGGACCCGGTGACTTGAAAGGACTTAGAGAGCCTATAGCCCACCTTATCCTGCTGTAGGTGATGATCCTGCTGGCGGCACCCCACCTGGTTGCACAGGCCCTCCGCGACGCAGACTCACCTAATTCACCAGTTTCTCCACCAATGATGCATCCAGGAAAGTGTACCTCAGCCATACGTTCCAACACCTCCTGTGGTCTGTGGAATAACTCACCATTAGGTCCCTCCACGGAGCCCAGAGTCAGGGTTCTGTCCTTGGCCAAGACCCTGCGCAACCTGGAAGTTTCCTCAGTGCCCTCCAGCCCCGAGCAGAAAGTATGCCATGACTTCCTCTTTGCCCTTCTGACAGCGAGGTTATACCTGGTGAGCATGCTGTGGTAACAGTCCCAGCTGTTGTTGGACTTCGCCCTTCTGAATAGAGCTCTTACCCGTTTCCTCATGCTGGCCAGTTCAGGATTCCACCAGCTGCATTTGGCGGACCTAGCCTTTGCTAATGGACAGCTCTCCTCGAAGGAGGAGACAATCGAGTTCCCTAGAAGGCTTGCAGCCCTATCCAGTTCATCCGTATCCTTGGCTCGTAGAGCTTGCACATCGAGTTTTTCACCAAGTTTTCTTTTGAAGACAACCCAGTCCGTCTTCCTAGGATTCCTAAATTCAGACAAAACAGGCACAAAGTCCCCTATAGCATAGAGGATATGACAGTGGTCAGAAAGAGAGGGTTCGGGAGAGACATGCCAACCTATGACCCTGCCCTGAAGCCCCTCAGAATAAAGTGTTAAATCTATCACAGAGTTACCAACTCGACTAGAAAAGGTTGGCACAGAGCCAACATTGGCTATAAACAAACTGCTAGATGCTATAAAGTCCAGAAGCTGCCTACCTCTGCGGTTTGTCTCCCTACTACCCCAGATGGAGTTGTGGGAGTTGGAGTCACACCCCACAAGCAGGTCCACCCCCTCCAACGCAGCACGGTCCACCAGCGCCACCATTTCAGCCGGAGGGACTGCGTCCGCATCTCCAGGCATGTAAACGGACGCAAGGAGGAGCGGTTTGCCAGAAGACCCACATATCGTCCGAACTGCAACGACGTCCCTGGAACAGAACTCGAGAACTGGCGAATGGGCCAGGCCACTTCTGACCCACACACAAGCCCTCGAGTTGGAAGCAAAACAAGAGATTAGTTGCCCCCCAAGGGCACCTAGTCCTGAAATTTTCCCATTCCGAACCCACGGTTCTTGAATGAGAGCAACATCCACAACTCCTCTAGCTGTGGCCTTGTGTAGGACTGCAGTCGCAGCCTTACTGTGTTGCAAATTTACCTGGAGGAGGTTTAGTGTCATCCCCAGTAATAAAAGTGATGTTTGTCAAGGCTATAGAGTTTCCATTTCTAAGATCAGAATTATTATACCATCATGCAGCTAATTCAGTTGAAAAGTAAATGTAACCAATGCTTTATCATCTGACTAACAGACGGATAAAGATATGAACATAACAGATTTTTGATTCCAATTGATTGTCAATAGCACCAAATGCTGGATACAGTATTGGTATTGGTATCAAGAGTTGATTGACCAAAGTCGATACCTATACCAGTCACGGGACAAACAAATACATTATTTCTTGGAAAATTTGTTAGTTTTGAGAATAAATCAAATTTAATTAAGAATATTGCAAACCCCAGCTTTGCCTTTGCAGATGCAACAGCTATAGGTCCACTGAGTTATTCCACTAGGTACACTCGTATTCCATTAGAAAAAGTAAACCCTTTTTTATTTATCTTCTACAATTTAAATTTTTTCTACATCTAAACTAATTTTAATAATATTATTTGTAAGTACTTGTAAGGAAAATCAAAGTTGAAAAAAAAGTTTAAACCAATCATTGTTAGTTAATACTTTTATTTTTGTTATCAACTGAAAGCTTTCGATTTCTTCCTTGGGCAGCATAAAAGTAGTTCCATATTTTCACTAATAATATCTACAGTAGAACCTCGATTAACCGTCACCCTCGGGACCGAGACCATGACGGATAACCGAATAGACGGATAACAGAAATAATAATAGCACCGATACAACTTTGCACCGAGACAGTGTTTGGCGTGGCAACATCAGAATTCATATTATAACGGCGCCATTGTAAGTCCTAATTAATTTTCATGATTGCTGAATGTGAATTTATTTTAAATGAGAAAAAACAAAACTAGGCCAGTTCAAGTGGAAAATACTTTATTAAAATATTTTATTAAGAAAACAATGAAATAACAACTGTACATGTACGTACTTTTACTCTTAAAACTTATGTTGCACGTATTTAGTTTTTAAAATAATCAGTCATTTTCTTTTGTTTCTTTTCCCGTCGAGCTTTTCAGGCAGTCATTTTTTTCTGAGAAGAAGAACCAGCGTTTAATTATTTATTGTTTATTGTCAAGTCCCAAAACTACACGTTTCCGTTTCTCAGCCATAACAGAAGAGCATTACACACTACTTATAAACAACACTGTCAACAATAAACGGTAAAGCACGTAAAACACTAGTAGGCATTGCACTCGAAATCTGCAATAACTTCACTGTAGCCAAGCACCATAATGTACTGAAATGAAACACTAGCAGTGGAATGCAGAAGACATTGTAAGGGATTAACCAGTTGGGTCTACCCTTACTACCCTTGTCACCAATGATTCACGCACATTGTAGGTGTGCAGTACAGTCTTCACTACTCATCATAGAGCCTCAACAGACGATCCAGGCCAGCGCTGATACGGAAACATAATTTTTTTGCACTAGTAGGGTGGTGGTTTATAGAGACTGACGGTTAAAAGGGTGACGGTTAATCGAGGTTCTACTGTATTCCAAAAAACCTTGAGAGGATTATACAACATTCCAAAGGGTAAATATTACAATGGACGGCTGTTATACATTTTGTTATTACTATGGCCACAGGGACAAAAATCTAGGTTGAACTGGTAGAGTGAAACATGAAGCTATTATTGTTGCATAAAAGTTGTATCTATATGGTCTTAAAAGCTTGGAGGAAACCATTTTTTACAAACAGTAAATTTATGATTCACAATCCAACCGTTGTATTTTGGCAACAGCAACAGACAATAGAGGCAGCCAAGTAGCGGGACATTGCTTAAACTATGACCTTGAGATTTGGATAGAGCGGAAGGGGGTGGGGTATTGTTTATATATGACCCAGGTTGTTCCAATTCATTTCTCTGTAAAATATTTTGACTTCTCTGCCTATTACTATCTGGTTAAAACAAGCTATTTATTACATTATATGACGTCCTTAATAAAATATACTTTTAGCACACTCATTAAAGAATTAAAATAACTACTTTAATTTTATAATTTTGTATTCAAATTAGTTTCATAAATGTGAACTTGATAAGAAACTACTCATAAGCATTCTTAAACTATTCATAATTTAGCTTTATAAATTTTAAAAATTATGTTATACAACTGTTGTAAATGCAATAAATTATTATTAATTGATTTTATTTGAAATGAAATGAAAAATTCTTTATTTTAGCAGGCAAAGTTAGGGCCACATGGCCCTTTCTTACACTTAACCTGCATTAAAACATAAAAATATGAACATAAAAATAAACTTATCATAGACAAAATATACCTAATAAAACATAAAATATACAAAATAAAAAATAAATAAATTGTTTTTATTACAAAACTTACACTCAAGCACATACAGTCACATCAGCAACCGCCCCACCACAGAAGCCCTAGGACACGCCAGCCGAGACCATCCGATCAAAAAACAAAGTTTTTAGTGTCGCCACAAACTGTGATCGTTTTTCAATGGATCTTATATGTAGAGGTAGATTATTCCAAAGGCGACAGGCAGTGACAACAAACGCCCTATCATAAGCTGTGGTCACATGATGAGGTATTCGTAATGTGATCGATGAAGAACGTGAATTTCGCGAACTACCTTGAGATACGAATTTAAAGTCATCTCTAAAATAATTTGGAACTCCTGTTTTTAATATTGAAAAAAGTAATGACAGAATTTTGATTGCTCTTTGATCTTTCAATTTCAAAATTTTTGCCTCAAGGTAGTACGGCGTGATATGCTCATAACGTCTAAGACAATAAACAAATCTCAAGCAATAATTTTGAGAACGCTGGAGCATACCCGCCTGTGTTACAGTCATGTCATCGATCAGTGAGTTGCAGTAAGTAAAGTGGGGAAGTACAAGTGTTTTGACCAAATGCAGTTTAGTGTGTAGTGGCAAAAAATTCTGTAATTTCTTGAGTGAGTGTATTGATGCGAAAGCCTTTCTGCGTATGTCAGTGATTGCTTCGTCCCAAGTGAGTGTTGTGTTAAGTATTACTCCAAGATCCTTTACTTTGTCGTAGTATGGCAGAGAATTTCCGCATACCGTAATTGAATCAATGGAGTAAAACAAAATTGAATTACGAAGTTGAGTACGGCAAGTTGCAATTGGTTTAGTCTTTTCATGATTTAGTCTCAGTCCATGTTTTTCAGCCCATGCAACAATTCTAGTAATGTCCTCATTGATTCTTCTGACAGAATCGTTCACATTGTTTGTAGTAAAGTGGTCGTATATTTAAAGGTCATCGGTGTACATATGGTGTTTGCAATGCACCAACGTTGAGTTTATGTCATTTACGTAAAGTGCAAAAAGTAAGGGCCCAAGGATTGATCCTTGTGGAACACCACAAGTAACAGTCTCCCAGTCGGATCGCTTCTCACCAACCTCCACACATTGCCGCCTATCTGATAGATAAGATCTCAGCCAGTTGAGGACATTCTGGGAAAACCCTATGGCCCTTAATTTCTGAATTAAAATATCATGATTGACACAATCGAACGCTTTAGAAAAATCAAATAAGGTTAGAATCGTTCCCTGTCGACGTTCCATGGAAAGTCTTATGTCTTCAGCCACTCGGAGGAGTGCTGTTTCTGTACTGTGTCCTGTTCTGAAACCTGATTGAAAGTCAGATAAAATGTTGTTGTCAGTGATGAATTCAGTCATTTGACAGTTAACGATTCTTTCTAGGCCTTTAGATAAAGCGGGCAAAATACTTATTGGCCTGAAATCACGACATGTTGTTGGAGCTGAGACCTTGTTTAAGGGACGGATGAGGGCAGACTTTCAAAGAGAAGGGTATGAACACCGCCTGAAAGATGCATTAAAAATGAATGTTATAATTGGTAGAATAGCAAAGAGTATATCTTTGATATGGCAGATTGATATTGCATCAGATCCGACAGCATTGCTTCGGATTCTGCGAATGGCCATCAAAACGTCAGACTTTATGACAGGTTTAAAATAAAATTCAGGATATCCCAGATTAGGGGTTTGGGCATTTACTAAATCATTCAAATAATTATTGACCTTGTGCTGATTGATATTTTGACTACAAGATGAAAAGAAAACATTTGACTCATTGAGATCAATGTGTACTTGTGAGGATATTGAGCGCCAAAAAAATTCTAGAAGGTTGCTTATGATTTTCAAAAAGTTTACGAATGTATTTGAGTTTTGAATTGCGTAAAAGCTGTTTTACTCGGTTTCGTAGATGACGATATTGCTCTTGTAACTCCTCGTTTTGTGACCGCCTTGCTTTTCTAAACAAACAATCACGTTTAGCCATCAAGCTTTTTATTTCTGGCGTCATTCACGGAACAGGTCTTCTTTTAGTCAAGCGTTTTGTAACAAGTGGAGCATGTTTGTCAAAAGGATTTAATATGGTAGAATTAAGCTCGTCAACCATTTCATCAACAGAATTTAAATTTTGAAGAAGGTGCCACGGAGTTTTTTGAACATCTAACAAAAATTGAACTTCATTAACAAAAATCCCATTTAACAAAATCATGCTTGATTTTTAAAAATGCTTTATTTACAAACAATTTCCCATTTATATCATCATAAAAGAGTCAATATGAATACATTTAATATCAAACTGTCGTATTCATAGTTAATACATAGTAAGTCAAAAGTCAAATGATCAAACATGACATCAACATAAACTTTTTCATAAGATAGTAATCAGCAATCACATAAACATACAATTCTAGACTTTATTTATGATATGATAAAAAATTTTAATTTTTATAATATTTTAATCTTTTATATTAAAAAAAAAATAAAAAAAATTAAAAAATAAAAAAAAATAATTAATAATAAATAAAAAAATGTAAAAATAAATTAAAAAAAAAAAAAAAAAAAAATTAAAATTTTAATTAAAATAATTATAAAAAAAAATAAAGAAAATAGCAAAATCAAAAAAATTTAAGCCATGCCACATTTTAAAAAAAAAAAGATCATCCAAAATTAAATTATATCGATGGTTTGATTCAAACAAAATTTACCACATACATTCACAGATTCACACAAATAAAAAAAAAATAAAATTTTTAAAAATTTTATTTTTTTTTTATTACCCAAAAATTGTTTAAAATATATAATCAAAAATATAAAATATAATATAAAACTCGCTAAACCCATACAAAACATATTTAAAAAAACTATAAAAAAACATTAATAAAAAATATAAAAAATAAAAAATTTTTAAAAAAAAAATAACTTAAATATCTTATTTTAACATCATTATATGCACTCATTCAGTTTAGTTAAAAAGTAAGCAACTTAAAAAAACACTTACATGAGTATGGCCTATGTGGTTTACAGGACGGTGGATTCTGAGCACGCTGGGACAGCAGGCATGTTCGCAGCCGCGTCCCTCATCACTGGCATCTTCAGTGGTGTGTTGTTCTCAGCTTTAATGCCATGGATAGTGGCAAACATTCACATGGATTGGCTCACCTCTCTGGTTCAACTGTAGAAACAGAGTAACGCCATAATATGACTACACAGGATGCATTAAACATCAAACTTCATTTTTTTTAATTGTATATAATGTTTGTGTGTATGTTGATAAGGGTTTTATAGAATTGTCTAAGTAATCCAAATACAGAGACTAATTTTATGATTATTTATTTTATTTATATTTTAAACTGTAATAATTTTATGTTCATAATTCAAGTTCAGTCGTAAGACGTTATATGTGAATATTATGTTGGGTTATTGTAAATCCGTAGTGTACAAGTATGTATTCTTGACAAATTTTAATTAAAATTATTTTTACATATTTAATGGATATAGATAGCTAAGATAATGATTAAAATAATATTGAAATTATACTAAATTGGTTTATGACATTTTGTCAAACTATCAATATGTTATCAAATTTCTGGCAGTATCTGATTTAGGTAAATTCGAGCATATACTGGAGATGATTTTTGTTTGTGAATCAGTGGGTGATTTTTTCAATTTGTAATACTTAGCTGTATTTCTGTAGTTCTGAACCTTTGTCTGGCCATGTATGTTAAACTCGGACCTTTTTTCTTGATAATCAGACCATGCATTACTATCCAATCCGACCCATATGTATTTCAACATAAAGCTTATCTTTTTTACTTTCTCCATATACATAGCATTTCTAAGAAATACTGTTTCCACAACATTTTCTAATTTTGGCTGAGACAGAAAATACATTGTGTTGAGCCTTTCTAGATAAGGTCTACATGCCGTACCGCTGGGGTTCCGAAAATAAATAAATAAAGATACACCCAGTTGGAAGAACCGTTATTTTATTCAAGCTCAATTATGTTGATATCTTGAGTAGTACAATTAAACGGAAATACTAAACTTATACGAATACGAAAAGGCAGAAAAACTCATTCACCCCAGACCTTGTGTACGGGCGGTTGTCCCCCACAGATACCTTCAGAAGCCAAGTTCTGATAATTGTTTAGGATGAGAAGTTTGTTAACTGTGATAATGGTTTTGACAACCAAAATCATCTCCAGATGATTAATAAATTGAAGAGTTTTTTGATTATACAATTTAGTAAACACACATTGTGTGATGGGGGGTAACTTTTCTCGAAAGATTAATACATACATTGCAGCCATAAACATTTAAAGACTTGTTATAAACATGATGTACAATGCAAGATTGGAAAATTGACAAGGAAAAAATTAATCAAAAGCTTGTGAATATTATGAAAAACTAAAGAACTACAGATAAATTTGCATCATATCATCAGATGTCATAAGGGGACTAAGAAGTGATGGGGAATCACAAGCTGCTCTTTTAAGGCAGTAAAGGAGTTGGAAAAGAAAATAAATTATGCCTAAGTGATTCTCATTGGAAAACTTGAAAAGTTTTCCACCATCCATCTCTTTATAAGAAGGACCAACGCTTTACCAGCAATGAGGAGAATGTAAACCTACAAGCGACAATGGCATTAAGGCTGTACACCAGAGTTGTGGAGAGCAAAGAGAGGACCATTCATGTTAAGAAACCAACTATTTCTAGTGCAAACAAAATGACAGTCAACTTTAGTAGATAACTCTTAACACACAATATTAGGTAAGGGTCAAGCATAAATTCTCATAAAACCTATTATGTATGTTTGCAAAAAGATCAACTTTACAAATTCTAAATTCCATTACAGGACGTTTGCCTGTACACATCACAAACATAATATTCAGGTCTATTGAGACTTACAATTAAACACACTTCGACAAAACTCCAATTAAAATCCCCACAATCTATGAATTCGAACAAAATCTTATTCAGAATGTTTTTTTTTAAATCATTGAATATTTAGACTAAAATAACACACAATTTAACAACTAGCCATACAGAACAATTCTATGCATAGCTGAAGCACCCATAATTCTACACAATTCTCATCTATCTACCTCTGCTGCTAGATTTTAATTAATCTCAGGAAATAAAGTTTAGTAGTTACCCCTAACTCTCCCTAGTGTTGGCAACCGAGTAGCAACAAAACTCTTGCAGTGTCACTGCTTGTGTATGTTAGAAAACTGAAGAACTACAGACAAAATTTTCAACAATTATTACTTATGCCACGAAAAAAATTCTTTTTTTTACCAATTTCCATTGAGGAAATTCAAGGTGAGATATCTCTAGAGTATGACAACCCTTGGCTTGAAGTTTTGGGGCTGCAGTGTCTCAAAGGGTACCAGACTGATATCCATATTTCTGTCCACTGAACCCTGGGCCTGATCGATTAATTCATGTTCTTAAATTTTTATGGAATGTTACATTTTGGTAATGTATTCTATTGGAAATATAACTGACTGATATTATATGCTAATAAGTTATGTGTAATTTACTTTTAGAGGGAGAAAGTATACTTTAGTTCACTGGTACAGTTTATTTTTAAATATAGTAACGTAGTAATTCTCATAGTAATGTAAAACCATTGAATTACCTCATGTAACTAATATAGAAAATTTTTGATAAAAATTGATTATTTTTCAAGTGAGTCTGAAACTATATTTAAATTTAATATTACAGTAAAATCCCACTAACTCGACTGTCAACATTTGACATAATGTATCTTACAGTACTAGTGCTTTCGCTTTTTCAAGGTTGCGGAACAGCTTAAACGAGCCGAGATGGACAGTCGATCTTTTGGGTGCCTTTAGACTTTTTCAAGGTTATTGTTGGGGTTGGGGATAGAATAGACAATAGAATATTCTCTTTATTTGCACTTTCATTAAGAAGTACAATGGTGTCATTACAAATAAATAAATTAATTAATCTTGCTTTTCATGTTTCAACGTATTTCAAAAAAATTTCTTGATAGAGTACACTGGTCGTTCAACTAGCCAGTCTCTGAAGTGCATCTTCAAACTGTTTCCTGTCATGTTCTTTAAGTCTTGTGGGAGTGAGTTGATGATTTTTCGGCCAATGTAAGAGGGTTTCCTGCTGTACTGTGTTGAATGGTGAATGGGAAGGTTGAAGTCTGCTGCCCCTCTGGTGTTGTATGAATGAAAATTCCCATTTCTAGGTAGGTCCAACTGTTTGGTGTATATGAAAACTGCATGGATGAAAAGCCCTGTGACTGTTGGTAGATTTAGAGATTTTAAAGCCTCTCTGTAGCTATATCTAGGACCAAGGCCAGAGGGTGCCCTAACAGCTTTTTTCTGGAGCACAAGAATTTTAATTTTACCAAGGTTGTACTCAGATGTTCCTCCCCAAACAATTAATCCATATCTGATTTGTGACTCTACTAGTGCATAGTACACTGTTTTGCTATTTCAACACCTCCTATCCGTTTCATTCTTTTCACTGCATATATTCCTGATGAAATTTTCTTAGCCAGATTGTGTATATGATCTGCCCAGGAGATTTCGGTATTAATTGTTAATCCCAATAGTTTTGATTTTATTTCAGTCAAAATATCGGGAATTTCTTGAATTTGTTAGTGCTGTCTGCTAAAATTTATCTGTGTGGTTTTGGATGGATTTACAGCCAAGTCGTTTTGTAGGGAGTAATGAAGAGCTTTATTTATTGATATTAGGATGTCTGAGTGTAATTGTTGAGCGGTGTGTTTAATTGAAAGACAAACCATTATCAATTATAAAAAAACTATTAAGCATTTTTTCAGAACATGTATTCGAATTATTGAATATTACCTTGCAGTACACATGTACTGTACTGTATTAAATTTAAATGTGAAACTTGAGTCTGTTAATGTATTAATTAATTAAAACCCATGGAAATTTTAATGTCCAGGATAACTCAACAACCTCTGGGTCCACAAAGTGTTTGGTTAGTTAGGTTTTACTGTATAATTAACCCATTTGCAATACAACTACGAGATTATCTTGTAGTACACAAAAGGTGCCCATAATTGCAACTTGAGAGTTGTGCAACGTGCAAGATTATTCGAATCATTTAATTATATTACATACATCATACATCAACAAGTAATAGAATCTTTTTTAAGATTTCTATTAGTTTTAACACCAAAATCGATAATATTTTTATTTTATGGGTAAATATAACCCAATGTGACGAGGGAAAAAAATTTACTGCTGATATAATTAGCTGATTACAACTATGACTGACTACAATGGATAGCTGTCCATCGTAGTCAACTGTCTGCCATGAAGTGATGCACAGTAGTCAAAAATGTATGTTAATGAAAAAAAAAATTTTTGAACTACTTTTTTGTGTAAAAATATATATTTTACAAATGTTAAGGCATCTTTTGTGGGAGGAAACAAATTTTGCAATATACAAGACTTTGCTTTTGAAATGATATTTTTTTATTTTAAAAATTAAACAAATACATGGTATTAAAATATTTTTATATTATATTATGGTTTGATATTATTTTTTTTAAAGCCTAGTTAAACCTAGGTGTAATGGTGAAAAAATCATAACAACAAGTTAATATTTACAATTTTTATGAG
The DNA here is from genome assembly GCA_023375725.1 of Nephotettix cincticeps. Lineage (NCBI taxonomy): Eukaryota > Metazoa > Arthropoda > Insecta > Hemiptera > Cicadellidae > Nephotettix > Nephotettix cincticeps. The sequence goes on from CM041791.1 coordinate 96,802,561, forward strand.
CCTTTTTGTAAAGACTCAAATAACCTAATTTTTACTGGCCATTAAGCCCAGAATGGCTTTAAATAGGTGGTATGGAAATGGGTTAAATTGATTTATACAAATTTTAATTTTACTAAAGAAGAACAGGCGTGATTAGTTACATGCAAGGTTGTGTTAGGGTTTCTTTGGCTAAACTGTTGAAATCACCAATACTCAAACATGGTGGCAATATTTTTTCAATTATATCATTGATATTTCTACATTTCGAGGCATTTAATTATTATTAGAAAAAGGAAACAATTGTTTGTGCCATTGAATAAGTTTTTTTTAATGCTGATACTAAAAATGGCGAGAGTACTGAACTCCCAAAAACAATTCTGAAACCAATAAATCTCATCTCTTTTTTAGTGTCATAATTAAAAAGTAAGTCTAATATACCAATATTAAATTACTTGTGATTCAAACATGTTTAACTTCATGCAATAACATGTGTGTTCTGGACTTTTGTAAGTTGTGCCATATTATAAATAGTTGTAACTTTAATCATACTTAAAGAGGTTTTCTAAGACAATTTTAAAATAGTTTCTTGGAAATTACTAATTGTTTTTCGGTATGTTTCTTGCTTCTATTACTTCAATGGTATAATCTTCACCAGATAATATCTTTTAAATGTCAAAATTTAATTTTACTATGTAGAACGAGGAGTGTCAGACCACTTTTATACAAATATTTAAGGAGTAGTCATTTTTTAACCTGAGATTTCCTTCGTAATTTTTACTCAGATAACAGAATGTGGTAAGTATTATGGGGATGCCATCATGACAGCTGCTGACAAATGAAAAGGAATGGAGAAGGGCCAAGTTTATATAAGTATGATAACTACAGGATAAGTACATGAATACATTGACAAATAAATATATTTTCACAGTATGTGCATCTCTCTCTTAGACTGCACAGCTGGTTTATGACTGATCCTGTAAATCCAAATGGCTATTTACCTAATGGGTCTGGATATTAAGAGTTTAGTATTTTTATTTTTGTCATTTATAGCTTTGACTCTTAACTCGTACAATGATAGAATAAAGTAAACTTAAAACAAATAATAATTTATTTTCGTTCAGATCTTACTAATCATCATGTTGACAATCTTATCTTGAGCTTAGCATGGGGTTTATGATTAAAAATTCTTGTTCCTCTTGGGTTTCACTGCAGTGTGTTCGTCTTGCCCATGAGATAGGTACCCAAGTGTCAAGAACACTCTAATGTGTACCCAAACATTGTAAGTCGCTTGGGAATTTGTTCCTATAGTAATTCGTTAGACATATCAAGTAGGCTTACAAGTACAACTCGTATTTTAAAAAATTAACAGCTTGTAGTATTTGGAATAAGCATTGCCTTTACACGAGTTTATGGGTGTAAATGTTTGGAAAGTAAGTTCTGTTTTTTGGTCAAAGAAACAGTTAATGCATTTTTGTATTTTAAATTTGCATAATCTGGTTATTTGTTGCAAATTTTTCCATTTATTATCTTTAATCTTGCTTCTTGATCAAAGACTCTAAAATTTAATAAACATTTATTTGTATTACAATACTGTAGTGTATTTTAGTTTATAATTTATATCATGTTTAGTTTTAATTTGTCAGTTAAGATATACCTGTAGCTTGTATATTTTTAAAATTTGTTTTACTGCTTCAGAGATATACATTGCTTGTTATTACTGATGACATGTTGAATCCCTGAGTTGATGAAATAGTAATTTGGCTAGCTTATGTGACTAACCACACCGGTACCCTACTGTCTTAAACTCACAGCACAGTTTATTATAATCATCCTTGGTAACTACAATTTTACTCATAATACGAAATCCATCATCTTGTAGGAGTCTTGATAATAGTAAAATCAAGTACTGTAAGAATGAAATCTAAAGAAAAACACTGACTATTGGTGTGAAATTTGAGTAAAGAGTAAAATAATTTAAATAAAAAATTGGAAAATCCACATTATAAATAAATTTGTTACACAAATTGTTAATATCAAGTTTTAAATTATTAAAATACCACACCCAATATAAATCAATCAATTTTTTGAACTGTAAAAAGTGGTACTTCCCAGTTCCACAAATTTGTATTAAATTTATCACCAAAGTGAACTAAACTCAGCAGTACAGTGTATTGTTAGTACTAACTCTGGCAATAAATTTAACTCAAGGCACAAATGAATTTATTAAAATGTAAGCATTAAAAGTCTACATAAAAAGATACAATTTGTGAGTGTAAGTCGTCATTTGTTCGCTATTTCTTGAAGTAGTCGCACGCTAGAGTAGTTTATTAATAACTTGCCAGTACCTAATGATGGTTCTCAGTTACAGAGGTATGTAGCATTGGTACTGAGAACCAATACTAAAATGTTGGTACGGTTCTTTGGTAGCAAGTAAATGGCGATGGTTGAGGGCTGGAATAACTGCAATGTAGTTAACAACCCTAAACATATTAATCTTTGGCATATTTCAAATTGCAGGTGTGTGTATTCATATGAACAGACTACTGTATTGTTTTAATATGCTTTATGCAGCTGCCAAGATTATCTTTGACCACTTTTATGCAAATGTTTTTGAACGAACAATAAAAAATGGACATTCTAAAATAACATTGGGACAACTGTAAAAGACAGATGACTGTGTATAAATGCGCTCATAGGATCCAATGCATCCATTTTTTATTGCCTATTAAAAAATGTATGGATAAAAGGGATTTTTCTTGAATTACATCCTCAGGGTTATTAATGCAATAAGATGGTTTCTAATGATTGACAATACAATTACTTCTTCCCGTATTTATTAACTCTGTAAATTGTTGAAATTTGATAAATTTGTACATACCAAATAAATTACTCATACTTTGGTTACAATGATAACACAAAAATGTCCTTAAAGTTATAAATAAGTGGCTATCTCACGACTTAGCTAATGTATTTGCATTAAATAGCTTTTGTCAAACCTATTAGTTATTTTTCCACCTTCCAAACCGTTTGTTAAGTGCCTGCATATGAGCAGTTGGGTTATGCTCAAAATTCCTTCCTTTTTTCATGAAGTATTTTTATAAATTGTTTTTAAGCAATGTCCACACCATTGATAGCCGAGATAAAAGCTATTTGAATATATAATATTTTTGCTTGAGATACAACCTTAAGTATAAAATGATATCCCAAGATATAAATTTTCATCGTTAATCCTAAACTTAATAATAGTTAGAATAAATATACATTAAAAATAGATATAAATCTTAAGTTATGTAGTTTAATTTTTCAAATTATTTCTTTTATAGTACCATTTGTTTTTCTGGTCACTAAGCATTTATTGCTAGTTTATATTTTATATCAAACGACTCAATGTACTTTATTTTTTAAAGTTTGTAAATAAATTGTTAAGGTTTTATTGTTTTGAATGTTTCCTCTTTTCCTACAGTATACGAGCTTATTTTGACAATGGGATATCGGATATAGTATATTTCATTACAAGGATGAAAAATGGTTGTTTCTGTGCCATGATCGAGTTTACATGATAGGAGTTTAGCTGAGCTTAGAACTCGATCAAGGCACGGAATAATACTTTTAATTCAAGTTATGAACGATACTTTTCATTACACTGTATAGATTGTGCCATTAGTCTGTGCTTATGGCATATAAATATAGCAATATCAATATTCACTTTCTCAGTCAGGTGACTTAATTTGTTTATTACAGCTACAACTCTTGCAGACGAGCATAATGCAGTGAGCGTATCCCAACTTTTATAGAACGACTTTTATAGTAATACCAAAGCCACGTACACAGACTAATGACTAGGGGTGTGCGATGCATCGAAAATGTATCAAAATTTCGATTCGATGCATCGAATCACGATTCGATATAGAGGTAATCGAAATCCCGATGCATTGAGCGAGTCCCGATGCGCGGCAGCGCGTGTAGATCCTAATGGCATAGCTTATTCCGATTTTCAGGTTTTGAAACAAATTTATTTAATGTCTATGTTCGTGCAATCCAATTTTCCTTTTTATTTTGTTATTCAAATTGATTTTAAATCCTTTCTCAAAATTGACAAACAAGTCAGAGAAGTTTTTAACATGACAACAGCTTACGTGACGATTTTAATGGAAGTTGTTTATGGTTAGGTATTCCTCCGCTGGATACAACAGACATCAATAGTAACAAAAAATACATCAAAATAACATATTAACAACCAAAATTGAATTGTATTTATTTAAATCATAGTTTGTTTAGTTTAGTTTAAATAATGGTTACTTTTTCATCGCAGTATCAATTGACAGCTTCCATTGCATTTCTTACGAAGCAAAAAAGTAGATCCATAGTTTTTTAATAATATTTATTCCAAAAACTAAACCTTGAGTATTTGACATTATTCTAAATTGGCTATTATAATGTACATATTAAATGTTTTATCAGTATGACGAATTATGAATAAAAACATTAAATTTGTGATTCTCAGTTAAATCGGGTGTAAGCTATTATTGTTAAGAGATAAGCGAGATGGACAGGTGGTCAGACAATAGCGGCAGTAGGTAATAAAAAATGACCTTGAGCCTTGCTCCGGGACAAGGGGGTTTGTTGATATTTGGAACATCATTATTTTGTTTTTCGGTCAAATAGGCCCTACTTACATTTCTCTACATAGTATGAACGAACATCTAGTTAAAAATCAATCAATCAATCTAGTTAAAATTGAGTTTTATGTTTTCTCTTTAAATAATCATTAATCTGAGGTGATTTAATAAATAAGCAATCAAATTAAGTTGTGTGTGTTTAATTAATTAATAAATTTACTTTTAAATAAGAGTAATGATTAAATAGTTTTAAATAAATATGTAACCACAACTAACTTCATCTTTAAAAGTTTTATATATTTTTAAATTTAAAATATGGATTTGATTAGAAACTAACCATTTGAAATGGATAATACTAAAACATTTTTTTAAGTAACAGTTTACTTCTGTTTTTATATTTTTTATTTTATTACTTTTTGAATTTTTATTTATAGTTTTTACTAGAATACTACTCATTTCCTCTAGTAATTAATATCTTTTATTTTTCTCATTTCCAAATTTGTTAGATATGTTATTTTTTTAAACTTATACAAAAGAATTTTGAAATTGTATCAAAATTTTAAAACTAGAGATATATTTGTTTTTGTCATACAATAGTTTTTTATTTAATTTAGTAGTTTATGGGGGCCGGATCACCTAAATATTAAAAAAACATTTTTTTTAAATATTTTTTTTGATAGCCTTAAGCTTTGTGAACATTTTGGTACAAGATTGAGTCAAATATCTTAATTTTTGGCACAGTTACAGACAAAAACGTAAACAGTGACATCCTACTTTTAAATCGTTTTGTGTGTTTTATTTTGTGAAGTAGAACCTTTTTAGTGATTTTCCTAAACTAGTGTTTTTATTTATCGTTTTCATCATAACTAAAAAACTATTAGAGCTACAGCTATGAAATTTTTACCACTTGTTTTACACACTTCTGGGAACAATCTGAACTAGAATCATCATAGTAAGTGGACAAAAAATTGATTTTTAGAAGTATTTCTACTTACGAAATAAGAATGTTTGATATTTTCTTTAAAAATGTGTAAGTTGCTTTTTATTTGTTATAATCCAGTGATTTTAGAACAAAATGTTCTTAACATGATTATAGACCAGAAAAAATCTGTTTTTTAGTTTATCTCTCTTGGATAAAAAGTTAGTTATATTGTAAACAAATTATGCCGTTTTTGAATTTTTAATTTTTTCAACTAAATAAAAATATATATGTCTTACAAAATGTGGGGTTATTATTTTTTATTTACTGCTTTAAGATGTATTAAGGACACCCTTAAAAAATAAACCAAAAATATTTATAAATAAGGTAATAAAAAATTATTTAGTTTTGATTCGCAAAATGGGTTCGGTGAACTGTACCGGCCCCCTTAAAATAGATATATAATATATTTTTTAATTGTAGACCTACATTAATTTTTTTAAATAATTCTTAAATTCTTGTTTAGTCTCGTCAAGGCTAGCTATACATATTCCAAGCTATTAAAAATTTTAGCGAATCTTGGAAATCTTTTAGCGAACTTTGCTTTATTGATATAATATACATAGATAAAATACCTTAACACAAATCTTTGGAACTTAAAATTTATCAAAATAAAAATTATCAAACTAATTATGAACTGTAAAATTTAGTGAATAGTCTAATAATATATTTTTTGGCTTTAATTCCATGGATTTTATATTATCTTCTGTTATATGATTTCTGTTTTACAGGAAATTGTGTTGTGTGTTTGTCGTGTTGTATCGAATCGAATCGCATCGATTCGTATCGGAATTCTTTGTATCGCATCGAAATTTTTTTGCTGCATCGCACACCCCTACTAATGACCCTGTCTATAATGAAGAATGAATTAAGAGAACTAACTAAGTAATATAATTGTTCAAATTGACCTTTAGTTGCCCATTTTATTCCCTCAGTACTGGTATATTGGAAACAGTATAATATTTTTTTACAGCCGTTTTCAATTTTTACAACTTTTCCTGGCTGTCCGCTGTATTGTTAAAGCTACTAGCGCTGAGCTCTACTAGTGTCAGAAATCATAACTAAATACTTGTGTGGGTAAACTCTACCAGCTGATTTTCCTAGCCTAGGTAGGGAAAACACTACTTTCTGTACTCCCAACTAATGTTGAAAGCAGCTGGTTTCGGTTCAATGTAATGAAAAAAATATTTCAATTCAGCATCACACGTGATAAATTCAGTTCAATAACAGCATTCGTTCTTAATGTCAATTCAATGTCTAGAGGTCATTTACTTTGATGATCTATTTAAATACTCCAAGTGCTAAGTTAATGGCTCTAAGTTAAGGACAGTTTGGTGAATTTTTGGCTCTGGGGTTTTCAGGCTGTTGGTCAGGAATCCGCTCTTATCTCTCTCAGGCCAGAATAATTGTTGTACAAAATCTACTTTTAAATTCTCCAATCTTGTCCGTGAATCTGTGTTTGTTTTGTACCAAATTAACTTTTGATCCTTGAGCAAATTTGGGAATATTCCAAGCATGACATATGTGAGTTAGGCTGATAATCTGCCATTAACTTCTGCTGGATAAAACATGTGGTCTTTCTCGCATCAAAATATAGATCCTATCCACACACATCAACAATGATACCCAAAATATAATATCAATATCTGCCTAATCATGTATAGAATATAATTTAGTCTGAATTTTTTAAAATCATATGTTAATCTACTAGACTAACTGTTAATTTACTACTAATGTTTAATCTATTTGACTAAATTCAATATTTGAACAGGTTTAATATTGAGAAACATATTACCGGTAATTTAAAAAAATCTCATGTAAATTAAAACATATTTTAATATAATTATGAGGAAGTTACTTAGGTATAGTGGCTTGAGGTATTGCACTGACGAGTGCAATGTTTAAAGCCAAATGAATGTGGCTTTACCTCGTGTTCGAACATAAGCGGATTCAAATCCCAACATCCTAATTTGGCTTGTAAACGTATGGTACAGTGGAAGAAGTAGCCAGCCTTAAGTAACCAGCGACCAGCATGGGTGAAGGTTGACGGTATTTGCAGGCTTGATTGGGATTGCAGTGGACACCTATTTTGCTTATTCTACTATATTGTTTGGTATTGAATGGTTCTAGTAGAAGGGGTGGCATTTTACTTTCTCCCTCATTCATAGTATATGCAGAAAGTATTTGTCACAGTTATGATCAAAATGTGTTGGCTTATACTACTACTACTTTTTAAATATTGTTTCTATCCCCCAAAAAGATATTTCATAAGTTCTATTTGCCATCTAATTTGTAGCTAAAATTAAAAAAATCTAAAGCTAACATAGAGACACTTAGGCCTACATTGGTTGTGTTGAAATTAGTTGTATTTAAAAATTAATTTTTTCTTCAATAATTTTTTTTAATTAAATTAAACTCCCTAGACCTTATTTAACAGATATTGCCAGAAAATTATCGAAATAACAGATCAATTGTTGAATCTTGAACCAAATATATATAACAGTAGTGCCTCTGATATTTGGTACAAACTACAAATATTCACCAATAATAAATGTTATCAGCTTTTAATATGTACATTTATAGGTATTCTATTTAAATAAGTTACTTAAAATAGCTGCAATATTAATATATATACTTAATGTGAACTGCCCTAAACCTTATAAGTAGTGCGGTGTATACAATAAAGACTCTCATTGGTCGGCTTAGTTAATATTAGTTAACCACTTAATTTTTGGGTAAAATAATTTAAAACCCTTTCTTAGTACGCATCTAGAGCCTATAAAGAATATTTGTGCCAGAGTTCATGGTCTAACTAACTCACTATACTGTAGCTTTGAGAAACTGTGATCAGTCCGTCAAGCGGATTTCTCTTTTAGCGAAATTCCCATCGGGAAGAAGGTATTACCATAGGTCTCATGGCAAGACTTAAGACCGGGACTGTCATATGTTTAAATAATCAGCTGATTATTATTGTTATTTAATATTATTGTTTACATTTTTTTAGTAGTTAGTTTTCTTTTGGGAATAAAGAATTATCAATTAGTTTATGTGTATTATATATTTATAAAGATATATCAAAATGGCGACGAGTGATAAAAGTGAAAACCATTGTAAAATGTTAAAACAACAAAGAGCGCTCACAAAATCACAAATCACAAGAACATTACACATACTGAAAACAAAAGGCACATCTATTTACGATGCTCCTGGAAGACAAAGTTTACTTGAAGAAACTTGAAAACGATTTACATTGTTACATGAAGATGTTTTAAAATCATTTGATAATGAAGATGCCAGTGAAAGAGAAGAGAATTACAGGACAGATGTCGAGGAATCTTACCTTGAAATAAAGGCTTTGTTACAGCCTTACTTACCACCTTTTCGAGCCACAGATATCGAAAAGTGTTTTTCTGGTGAAGGAAATGATACAAAGGAGAATATACCTAATGTAAGTTTTACACCCTACACAGAAAATGAAACTTTTAGGAATTTCCTAATGCGGTTTAAAAACTTCTTGGACCTTAAGCAAATTACAGACTCAAAAACTAAAACTCAACTATTTGTTAGTACTCTTACACCCGAAATGCATCAGACATTATGTGATTCCATTGCTCCCGAGGTACCAGGGGACAAATCTTTGAAGAACTCTCAGATATAGTTCAAAACTGTTTGGAACCTACTCCAAGTGTACTTGCTAATCAACATCGGTTCATCAGTAAGGTTCAAGATACTGAAGAAGGAATTTCTGCGTACGCTCGGGAATTGAAGCGTTTAGCAATTGACTGTGATTTTAAGTGCAATAAAATTGTGAACACTCTGTTTGTGATTTAGGCGAGAGTTAGGCTTCTTCAAGAAAAAGGAAATAAAAAATCATTTAAAGAAGTGGTAGAGTTGGCAATTTCTGTTGAACAATCCAAACGCGAAAGTTATGCAATCAAACCTAAATACTATCAGGCTGCTGCAGAACAAACAATAAGAGATGTCAAATACGTGAGTAAACAATCTGAATTATCAAGAAAGTGTAGAAATAAAATCAAGCAACCAATGACTTTTGAGGATTTAAAAGGTAAATGTTATAGATGTGGCAGTGCACAACACAAAGCTAATAGGTACTTGCAAATTTAAGAATGAAATTTGTAGGAAGTGTAATAAGATTGGACACATTGCGAGTGTTTGTCTTACACGCTACAGAGTTGGCAATGTAGGTAAGAATGCTAACGGGTTGAAGTCAAATCAAATAATTGACGTAGAAGACGATAATTCATGAAGTGTACATGATGGGAACACCAACTGTGAATGATAAATTCATGATAAACGTTTCGATTGAAGGGAAACCTTTAACTATGGAACTTGATACCGGAGCGGCTTTGAGCTCATTGTCATACAATGATTTTTGTAAACTTGAACTTAACAAACGTCTCTTCAAGACAGCAGTGGAAATGAGAACATACACAGGTGAAATTATAAAACCTGTAGGGGTCTGTTTCGTTGAATGTAAGTACAAGGATTATAGTTTTCATGGAAAGCTCTATGTTTTAAAACAAAATGTAGACCCGATTTTCGGTCGTGAATGGCTTCGAGAAGTTAAGATGGATTGGGCTGATATAAAACTCGCTGATAGTAACACATCAGAGGAACTTGACAAACTCTTAACGACTTTTCAAGACATTTTCAAGGCAGAAATCGGTGAAATAAGTTCGGAACAAGGACATATACATCTAAAGGAAGGAGCGAGACCCATTTTTGTCAAACCACGGCAAGTACCATATGCTCTAAAGAAATCTGTTGAAGATGAGCTACACAGGCTGGAGAGTAGTGGTATAATCTCCAAAGTTGAAAAAAAGCCTTGATTTTTCGAAAACTATAAATTTTAAGTTGGTCAAACTTCTTGGACATATTAATCATACATATACAAAGAGAATTGCACGAGGGTAAAGATCAATTTTGATTAGAGGGGTAGTTAGAGGGTTGTTTTTACCGATTTTTTTATAAAAAACTTGGTATTGACCTTATTTTTGTCATAACTCAGTCAATTTTGATGCTACAGACCTTTTGTTTTTTTAAAAAAGAAAGGTCTAAGTATGCTCTTCAAAAAACATTCTCTAAATTTTCTACGAAAAAAGCATTATTTTCCCGGTATTTGACTTTGAATCTATCAGTCTTTGCATTTGAAAATAAAACCTAATTATGGATAGGTCGTATCTCGGTTCCTATTGGTCGTAGAAAGATTATAAAATAAGCGTTTTGTTTTTTTTTTAATAGCTACAATTTTGTTTCCAACAAATTTTTTGATAAAATGTATAATTTTTGAGTTATCCGCAAAAAACCGATCAAAAACGTCGATTTTTTCCTCTAAAAAGTGTTACTTTCAATCGCGAATAACTTCGAGAATATTGATTTTACAAAAAAAATGTATAGAACAGTTTTTGCTTAGAATCACTTTTTCAATCGATTCCTGTGGTTGAAATGTGACAAAAAATTCCCACCCCCAAGGCTTTAGCGCCCTTCAGTTCAATATAGATTTTGAACCTTGGGCTATCACCTACCTTCAGTTAAAATTTCAAGTCAATCCATGCAGGACGAAAAAATTGCGAGGTTATACCTTTTTTCGAGCTTCATTTCCTGGACTACAGGGACCATGTTATTTTTTGTCTTTAGGTGCTTAGAGACCAAAAATAATAATCGTTAAAACGTTTATATATATATATATATATATATATATATATATATATATATATATATATAATGTCTGTGAACACGATAACTCTCGTAAAAATTGTCCAATCGAGATCAAATTTGGTAGAGTCGTGTGTTCCTACATTTCCTCGGACGAGTTCGTAAACCAGACATATCGGTCAATCAGAACAGGTAAGTTTGGAAAAGTTTTGTACTCAAAAATTGAGTTTTTTGCATTTTTCATGTGTAATTTAAAAAGTATTTAAATTTTATCTTCAACCATTAAAATCAGCTTAAAACCACACAATTTACTTCCTTAAAGTTTTTATCTATCTCCAACAGTTACCGAGATATTAAAATATCTAAACACAGCATGTTGTATATTGGGGCTCCAAAGTTAATCTTATGGATGATAAGGAAAATTTAATATTTCACTTATCAATCAATATTTTTGGATAACACTTGATATTTAGCTTTATATGGATGAGATCCATCCATTTATGTTTAAAAATCATAGTTAATGTATTTATCATGGCAGCTAACCTGCATACTCTTTTCTTTCTTTTATTTTTGCATACTCTTTAATCTGTGGCTGTGCCTAACAACAAACTGTCATACAGTTTGTTTATATTTATAAATCATATGATTTTATCTTTGTTGACTTTGTTTATGTTTTGAACTATTCATTCCTGTTTGTCATTAATAAACCTTCTGATGTTCCGCATTTAGTTATTATTATTAGTTATCATTACACACACTACAAATTGGTGACCCACGACGTTCCCGAAGCTAATTTGTGAAAATGTCAACACAGAAGAAAACGTCAGTGATCCAGATCTTCATCTCTTGAAAATAACAATCAAGATCCCACCCTTTTGGCGTAAGAACGTTCGAGTTTGGCTGCGTCAGGTCGACGCCCAATTCATCACGAAAGGTATCAAACAAGAACAAACTAAGTATTATTACGTACTAGGTAAACTGATGTGGCCAAATTAATTTCTGGTTTTATTGAGAAACCTCTAAGCAAAAAACCTTACCAAGATCTTTGTAACCGGCTAATCTTAGAGTTTGAAGAATCGGAGAGTAGAAAATTTGCAAAACTAATTGACGAACTGGGCTCAAATAAACCTTCTCAACGTCTTAGGGAAATGCGTAATCTGGCGGGTACACAAGTTCAAGACGACTTCTTAAAAACAATATTTTTGAAACGTCTTCCACTTCATGTTAGCTCGATATTAATATCGAGTTTCGACTCTCTAGACAAATTATCTATTATGGCTGACAAAATAATGGAGTATTCCCCCATCTATTCTCAGCAAGTTCACGTGTTAGGAGACAACGCATCAATTAGCGCACAACCCGATAGGTTATCTCGTTTGGAGACGCAAATATCCGAGTTAGCCAATCAATTTTGTCTTTGCGCTCCAAATCAAGATCTAGTTCTCAATCACGCCAGTCTCAAAAAAAAAAATGATACAACCTCAAAATCTGGTATCTGCTGGTACCATAAGAATTTTGCTAAGAATGCTCATAAAATGTACAACACCATGCAACTACCGTTCTTCCCCATCTGGGAATACGGAAAACTAGTCAGGCATTGTCTCAACACGGCGGGAGATAGTGCTAGTTTATAACCTCGCCGTCTTTTTGTTTATGATCGTTGGACCAATATCAAATTTCTGGTTTACTCTGGAGCTGACGTTTCTGTAATACCTCCACACGGCATACGAAAACCAATACCATCCAGTAAATTACTTTTTGCTGCAAATGGATCAAGCATCGCCACATACGGTACAACACTTTTACAAATAGACTTAGGACTCCGCAGATCTTTTTGTTGGCCCTTTATCATTACCGACGTACAATAACCAATTATCAGAGCAGATTTCCTGTTTGAATTTAGTTTATTAATTGACATGAAAAATAGTAAGTTCTTTTTCAACGCAGCTCAATGCCCCCAAAATCAGTATGCTCAGACATTTATCTTGTTGATCCAAATAACAAATATGTTCATATACTTCAAAAGTTTCCTGATTTACTGAAAGAAATGCCTGGTCACAAACCACCAAACATTGATTTCTTCCTTACAATCAGCACTAACGGAAACCCCGTTACCTCAAAGGCAAGACGTTTAGCCCCAGACAAACTTTCCCAAGCTAAGTTAGAGTTTCAAAAAATGATTGATTTAGGTATTTGTAGACCTTCAAAAAGTCCGTGGTCTAGCCCACTGCACATGGTACCAAAGAAGGATGGCTCGTGGCGCCCATGCGGTGACTACCGTGCTCTCAATCACGTAACTATTCCAGATCGATACCAGATACTGTACATAATATTTAAGATTTCAACTCACAGCTCGAAGGTAAGACAATATTTTCAAAAATAGATCTTGTCAAAGCCTACCACCATATTCCACCATCCAGATGATGTACACAGCTGTTATCACACCATTTGGTTTGTTTGAGTTTGTTCTAATGCCATTTGGATTGAAGAACACAGGTCAAACTTTCCAACGTTTCATTCATCAAGTCTTACATGACCTTCCATTCGCATATCTAGATGACATCTTAATCGCCTCTCAATCTGAAAACGAACATGAGAAACATATTCTTTTACTTTTCGATTCCCTATCCCATCATGGTCTGTCTATGCATTAACGTTTAAAAATGCGAATTTGCTGTACCTGAAATCTCATTCCTCGGCTATCGCATCAATAAGAGTTGTATGTTTACACTTCCTGAACGAGTGAAACCAATTATAAACTACCCTCTTCCTGAAACAGTCGATCAACTCAGACGCTTCCTAGGAATTGTGAACTTCTACAGAAGATCCCTACCTAACTCAGCCACAATGCAGAAAGCCTTATATGGCCTTTGCCCAACTCCTAAAAAGAAGGATAAAAGCAAGTTGGACTGGAATGATACTGCCAAAAGTTCCTCCACCAAGTTGAAAACTGAATCTGGCCAATGCCACTCTTCTGTTCCATCCTTCCAGCAATCTCCCACTAGTTCTCACAGTGGATGCTTCAAATTTTGCAATCGGTGCTTCTGCCCACCAGATAAGAGGGAATATCGCTGAGCCTGTAGGTTTCTTCTGTAAGTCCTCTCAGAAACTCAACAAAACTATAGCACTTATACGATCGTGAACTTTTGGCTGCATATGAAGCAGTTAAATACTACAAGCATTAACTTGAAGGTCGTCATTTTGTTATCTTAAAAGACCACAAACCTCACAGTTACGCATTTGAACAGCGTCCTGAGAAAGCAACTCCTCGGCAACTGAGACATCTCGATTACATTGGCCAATTCACTACTGATATCAGGTATATTCCTGGTAAACAAAATCAACCTGCAGATGCTTGTTCCAGGATCGCAGAAATTGTATTATCACCATGATTTTAAGAACATATGTCATCTCCCCGCTGAGTTATAGGTTACAGACAACCATATGGTTTTTGTTGACTAGCCAAAGTACCCGTTCTTCGCACAGGTAAAAAAGGCTGAGAGGTGAAGGCTCTACAGATACATTTAAGTTATTGATAATTAATTCTTTATTGTTTACAAAATGACAAAACACGTGTCTAAGTATATATCTAAACATGACAAAGTAACATATGTCAAATATTGGGAGAGGATAAGCATTAACGTAATAGAGGCAGGCATCGGGAGAAAATTAAAAGTCTACCATTCCACTATTTCGAACTAATAATTCACTAATTTCGATCCAGCAGTTTATGTGTAAAAATTAACTTTATTTCTTTTTCTTCTCGAACTGTCAAATTTTAGTATTCACAGCTGTTGACATTCAAGTAATTTTATGTTTTCATTCTCTAAAAATGTAAACATTGAAACTTAGGAAGTTCACAGGGCGTAGCCCGAGATGATTTTAAGGAAATGAGTATGCCTATGTGTTGCATGAGTTTAAGATCTGTCTTTGTGTAAAATTTCAAACTGTTTGGTTCAGTATTTTTTGCGTTCACTTGCCACAACAAACCCACAAACAAACATACAGAAACCACCTCTTCTCTACAATATTATAGATTATAGATGTTATGTCTTGGTGTGTTTCATGTTAAGCATTAAAAAGTTCTTCGTAATGTTTGTTTCACTTACATTGTGTTAATATATGTTACTGGCGACGAGATTTTGAACCTGTGTGATGCCGAGGAAACGGCAAAAGAATCCGGACAAAGGGCAGGAGCAGCAATCCCAAGAATCTGTTCTTCCGAGGTTTTCTTGCGCACAGTTCGATCCGGAGAAGATGTGTATTGAGGTTTGGCATACTAAATTTGTGACTAATCTGTCATTATCTCAAATAATAGACGATGTTACAAAAATATTGTTATTTATTAACTGTCTAAGTCCACAAGTCTTAGAAACGCTCAGAAACTTATGTAAGCCAAATTCTATCAATGATTTTTCTTTTGAGACATTGTTTGAGACACTGTCTGCCAACTATAAAGTGAAGACTATTGCTGTCGCTGAAAGGGTTAAATTTTTTTCTTGTAGTCAAAACTGTGAATCATTTAACAGAATTGGCTAACAATCTAAGGTGCATGATCAATCGTTGTAATTTCCCTAACCCATTTTATCAACAAGCGTTAATAACTGCTTTCATTATGGGAATTTCTAATAAGAGTATTAAGAAAAATCTTCTTAAAAAAGATTATGAAACATTTTCTGAAGTTTTAGAGTTAGCGAAAACCCTCTCCTGCGTTCAGGTTGCGTCAGCAAGCAACTTAAATGTTGATTACTCATCAGAGGAGTGCCATGCGATAACTTCCGGCCCTTGTTTTATCTGTGGTGGGAATCACTTGAATAGAAATTGTAGGAAAAATCCCATTTGTTACAAGTGCGGAAGTAAAATGCACATCACGAGAGCCTGTAAAACAAATCATAGGAAGTCTATTAAAACTGTTACCGAGAACTGTTCTGAAACAAATCAGAATCGAATTGACGAAACTAACTCAGTAAGTGGCATATTTGATATAATGTTGATCAATAAATCCTCTAATAATCTTCAAAAATTGTTTCTTGACCTAATAATTAATGAGTATATGATTTCGATGCAATTCGATACTGGTACCTGTTTCACTATAGTGTCTAAGGAAACCTGGGAAAGAATAGGTAAACCTACCCATACAAGCTCGAAAAGTTTTACATCATTTACAGGGCAGACTGTAAAGTTGCTGGGCGAAGTCAGTGTACAAGTATAATTAGGAGGAGTTACTCGTATACTTAGTCTCTATGTTGCATCTGGTGTTCGACACAACATATTAGGAATGGATTGGATATTCCAACTCAACTTACAAACCAAGCCACTTGTAAGTTTGTTCGATTTAAATTCAAATCACACTCAGTCTGCATTATTAGTCCAAAACCCAGAGAAAGAGTTGATTGAGATATGTAACGAGTACTCAGAAGTTTTCACTCCAGGAGATGATAAGTGTTCAAAAATATCGGCTCACCTCTACTTAAAGAAGGATGCCATGCCTGTTTTTAAGAAAGCTAGACCGATTCCATTGGCTCTTAGAGATAAGGTTAGAGAAGAACTTGACCGTTTAATTAAAAACGGTGTCCTTGAAGCAGCACATCGGAACTAAGACTATTAGTGGTGGACACATTTAAGTAGTTGATTAAGCTTAATTAACCATAGCCCTAACTAGTGAATTGCATAAAATAGAATTGATAATTTTACAGAAAATCCAAAACTTTCCTGCACTGAGGACTTTTCTATAACTTATTTTTTACCCAAAAATAAGTTTTCTAAAATTGTAAGAAAATTTATATTCTGTATTTGAGATCTTTGTGCAAATATATATCCACAAAACATCCATTTATGCTTAAAAACATTGTTTATATATTTATCATGGCAGCTAACCTGCATACTCTTTTCCCATGTTAATCATATGGAAAATAGGAAAACTCCTTTATTTATGGACAGATGTTGATGAAACTTGATATAAATGGTCAAAATAAAAATTGTTTATGCTATAAATGCCTATTTTCAGTGTTCCTCACAGCGGCAAACCTACATACTCTTTTCCCATGATAATCCTATAGAGTTTAGGTAAACAACTTTATTTGTGGACAGATGTTGATGAAATTTAATATAAATGGTCAAAATAAAAATTGTTTATGCTAGAACTTCCTACTTTCAGTGTTCCTCACAGCAGCTAACCAGCATACTCTTTTCCCATGTTAATTATGTGGAAAATAGGAAAACTCCTTAATTTATGGACAGAAGTTCATGAAAATTTGTACGAATTGTTAAAATAAAAATTGTTTATGCTATAAACGCTTACTTTCAGTGTTCCTCACAGCGGCAAACCTACATACTCTTTCCCATGTTAATCTTATGAAATATAAGCAAATAACTAAGTCATATATTTATCGACATTGATAAAACTTAAAATATAATATTATTATTACATTATTGATTTGGAAATTCGCTGAGTACGCAGTTCTGCTGCGAAGGGGGTATTAATTCCTATAGAGATTTTAATTCTTATAAATGATTACTGTGACCATGAGGTAATCTCCGAAACATGTGTCAGAATTAAAAATATGAAAATAAAAGGGTAATCTGGCATTATTCATTTCCTTTCTTTATATATATATATTAGCTGACCCGACAAACTTCGTACCGATAATAATAAATATTTGGGTTTTAATCATAATCACAAAAATTCCCTCTGAGAAATGTTACATTTATACAGTAATTAGATACCATTAAGTACTTACTATTTTATGGTGTTTTTTTTTGCTTGCTCAATGGTTCAAATAACAACAGCTGCTGTTTATATCTTAAAAGGTAAGATACATATGTTGCAATCCAAAACAAAATTATTTCTCCATAAGATTAACAAGGGAATTTTGAAGGCGTATAGGATAGAGATTTATGGGAAAATCATCACAAAAACTATTAGACTTTCCTATTTTAGTCCTAAAGAACCAGTATTCCAAATTTCAGCCTCCTAGGTAATCGGGAAGTGGGAGAATTAGTGATGAGTGAGTGAGTGAGGGATTTGAATTTTATATATACAGATATATATATATATAAATTTTATGTTTTTTTATTTAAATATATATATATATATATATATAACTACTAATATCTTCTTGAAATATCAAAGTTTAAATAAAAAAAACATAAAATTTGCCCCCCCCCTTATAACCACTAACCACAAAAGCAAAACAGGTGTCCACTGCAATCCTAATTAAGCCTACAAATGCCGTCAACTTCCACCCAAGCCGGCCACCGTTTATTTAAGGTGGGCCCCCCTCTCTGCTTTACCATACATTTGCAAGCCAAATTAGGATTGCTCATGATCGGGATTCAAACCCAAGCACTTCCGAATGGCTAGAACGTCCGTCAGCGTAGCGCGTTAGCTGGTTCAGCCACTCAGTGCATAGGAGTAGAATGCACTTACTTGGTTATAGACCTGCCCAGTGGCAGTCTAGTGCACTACGAGAGCAGGTTCGGTTGCTTGCCCCCAGAGGGCAACACAGTCATGTAGGCGCTAGTGTCTAACAAGTTCACTAAACTGATGACAGATGCCTCCACCTGCCACTTTTTATTGAATATGTAAATGTGTCGTGAATTACGACTTTGCAAGTTCTAGGGTTAATAATAATATAATGATTGAATGTTATTTTATTTGTATTTCAGATAATATATAAAAAAGATATTATACAATCTAATATCAATAAATCATTTAAGCATTTTAGTAATAAAATCATTAAGATGTCTCAAAACTAGGTCTCAGTACAAACCTTTTTGTAAACCATAACAAAAATGCTGATTTCACACGTTATTTTTCGCATGCATACAAACGACTCATGGCATTAAAAAAATTCAGACCTATAAAAAAATTATAAAATGGCTCTGGTCCTCAAACGGTTTAGTTCAATCATTGAAAGTTTAAAGAAATAATATTGTATTCTGGGATTAATAACGTGGTTGTTTGGAAAACACATGGAGAGGGATGAAGAAAGAAATTAAAATATAGTTTTTAATTATATTTTACTTTTGATAACAAAATATGTTGTCAATAATTGAAAAAAAATATGATGGCAAATACAAATCTTTGATGGGTTATATTAAATACAAGCATAATTAAATAATAATAATAATCTGAATCATACATTAATATTTATGATTTTATGGAAGACACTTTTACATTACATACACTTTTTCCACTTTTTTGTAGGGAAATATTTCCTTAGTCTTTGGACAAATAACTTGTCCATGGTTGTCAGCCGCCATTTGCAGTAATGCCTGTAAAAAAATCTAGATAAAAATTGTGACAGATTACGATTTGAGATTATGCAATCAAAGACATTTCTTTTTAAACTCATATCTATTTGGTTTAGCTATCAATTTGTATGTGAAAATACTGCAGTCTACTGCCCTTCTAATATATAATAAGTCTTTGTACTGTTTAGAGGAATTTTTACACTTTATTTTTCAACTGTATAAAATACCACCTAAACAACTAATTAAGATTAAGAATTAAGTTAAGATAGTTTTCATTTACATACAATATGCGTTAAACTGTAAATAATTTGACACCATTCTGCACTCTCTGTAAACAAAGTGTATTTTGATTTGATCTAAGTTACAATTTGATCTGTAATACAATTCAAATGACTTGAACATTTGTTGTGGTTCGTGTTGTTTGTTTGTTTTACATATAATTATATAATAATGACACAACTCTTCTTTATTCCTTGCCTAGAGAAATTCCCACATTATTTGAGATGAAACAAAAGTACAACAATATCACAAACCACCCCTTTTTGACAATTTTTAAGTAAAAAAAATCCTTGTTGTTTTAAAGATGGCAAATCTTTTCCAGTAGATTATTCATAAAATAGGAAAGCATCCATGAATATATAGTAATTTTCCTCATGGTTAACTAAACTGGATAAAACCGTGGAGAAAAATAAGTGCAAAATTCTCCTGTTCTTAATCAAGTGTTATAACTCATAATAATCATTACATTGCTCCTCTGAAATGGGTCTATGTGAAATTCTTCTGGTCAACACTACATTAAAATTGGTGAACACTACATTAAAATTGTAGGCGATACATGCAGGAATAATGAAAACTTTGGGGTCTTCAAATTAAAGTTGTTGGGAAATTTATTTCTGCCATTGGACGGAAAGGAGTGCAAAATCTTCCTCCTGGAGGTGATGCAATTTGCAAACAAATGCTGGAATAACATATCGGAAGACAATCACTAACTGCTTCAATTCATATGATTTCAAAAAGAAAAAAATCAGTCCAAGTAGAAGTCAAACTACAAGAGGAAACAGGCATAACACCAGAAATAGAAGCTGAAGTAGAGCTGCCGACATAAATTTAGAATCTGAGTGAAAAGAGGCCTGTCATTTCTGTCTGTCACAGGGTTTTGTCACTTGAAGAATTTTTCACGTTTTGACTAAGGTGTAATGGCAACTGTCAATTTAACCGATGATGACCCCATCAGATCAATAATAATACGACTTAAATTTTTTATGAACGTTTCTAAGGGGTCAATCTGACTACTTATATCATCAGATCTACTAATTTTTAATTTTCACTACCACAAAAAAATCTTAAACTATATCTATCTAATAATAGTAATATATATATATATATATAATATATATATATATATATATATATATATATATAAGTAATAATATATAATATATATATATATAATATATTACATATATATATATATAAGTAATAATATATAATAATATATATAATATAATAATAGTAATAATATCTAATAATATCTTAAACTATATCTAATATCTTTTTAACGAAGGGTCCTATCCGAAAACAGAGGGTTCCATGATCTACGGATTATGCAAGATTTGGTCTCTTTACTTTTTCTCTCATCTCCTCACCTTCACCCTTAACCCTAGAAATGGCAAAGTCGTAATTTACAACGCATTTACATATTCAATAAGAATTGGCAGGTGGAGGCTTCTGTCGTCAGTTTAGTGGATTTGTTAGACACTATCGCCTACGCGACCGTGTTTTCCTCTGGGGGCCAACAACCGAAACTGCTCTCATAGTACACGAGCCTGCCACCGGGCAGGTCTATTACCAAGCTTTCTTCTCCTAGGCACTAGATGGCCGAGGCGGCTAACGCGCTACGCTGACGAGCGTAACGTTCTAGCCACTCGGAAGTGCTAGGGTTGTGGGTTGTGCGTAGTGTCGGAAGTGGAAGTTGACGGCATTTGTAGGCTTAATTGGGATTTAGAAGTGGCAAGCTTTTTACTCTTAACTGTAACATAAAAATAATTACTAATATCTTCTTGAAATATCAAAGCTTAAACAAAAAAGGCTTAAAACATGCCCCCCCCCTTATAACCACTAACCACAAAAGCAAATCAGGTGTCCACTGCAATCCCAATTAAGCCTACAAATGCTGTCAACATCCACCCAAGCCGGTCACCGTTTATTTATGGTGGGCCCCCCACTCCGCTTTTCCACACATTTGCAAGCCAAATTGGGATTGCTCATGATTGGGATTCGAACCCTAGCACTTCCGAATGGCTAGAACGTTACGCTCGTCAGCGTAGCGTGTTAGCCGGCTCGGCCAATCAGTGCCTAGGAGTAGAAAGCGCTTTCTTGGTTATAGACCTGCCTGGTGGCAGGCTCGTGTACTACGAGAGCAGTTTTGGTTGTTAGCCCCCAGAGAGCAACACGGTCACGTAGGCGATAGTGTCTAACAAGTACACCCAACTCACGACAGATGCCTCCACCTGCCAATTCTTATTGAATATGTAAATGCGTCGTAAATTACGACTTTGCCATTTCTAGGTTTAAGCCCGGGACCTTGTTATTTATTCTTCTTTAGGTGCCTAGAGACCAAAAACAATATTCGTTTGAATTTATATATATATATATATATATATATATGTGTCTGTGAACACAATAACTCTCGTAAAAATGGTCCGATCGGGACCAAATTTGGTAGAAACGTGTATTCCTACATTTGTTTGAAAGAGTTCATAATTCAGACGGTTAATGGGAAAATGGATGGGTAAATTGCAGGATCAAATGGAGGGTGGTCGTCCAAAGATGTTTCCGGTGTCTTGGGTTCGGTCACTCCTCCCGCAACTGCAAGGGGCCTAATCGAAGTGCTAACTGCTTCCGTTGTGGAAGCCAAGGCCACAAGAAGACGGACTGCTCCTCCAGTCTCTCCTGCTTTAATTGCAAAGAAAAAGGCTTCAAGGAGAGCACCCTTGGTCAGATGCCCGGATCTAGTCAGTGTGGGTCCTTCAGAGCCACACTTGAACAGGCAAAAGGCGGAGGACAGTAATCCGCATCCTCCAGGGAAACTACAGAGATCATAACCTTTTAGACCAGCATTCCCTCTTGATCAGTGAACAGTATCGGGACAGGGACCCGAACATTTGGGAGTCCAGACAATCTTGGTAATGCCACCTTCTGGGTGCATAACTGACACAGGAAGTTGTGATGCGGAGTCACGGATGCGGCCGAGGATCGTCTGGGCAAAGTGTAGGGACGTAACAACCGATAGAGTGCATGGTTATGTTGCTTTAGCCTCTATGCACACACAAAACCAATATGACGGCATTGTTGAAATATTTAGTGACTGAAATTAGTTGCTAGGCGGCTTTGGCCCGTATTTGTGCGCTCCCGTACTGCTTTTGACGAAAAGACTCACGAGTCATTACAGCCAGCTGTTTTCACTTTCGCTAACCTTGTTTGTAGACATTTTTGCTCTAAGTATTTATTTTCATTGAATAGGATTTATTAACTAATTATTATTAACTGAATTGGCTCATCCAGACGAAAAAAAACTTTTTTTAATAACTAAAAATAGTCTTAAAATCTTCAATAATTTAAAAGTGCAGCAAATTTCTGTTTCACGCTTTCAAAATACTTTATTCGCTACCTAAATCCATAAAGAACATTTGGAAAATAATATTTTGTTTTTTTCAACCTAAATGAGCAGTGACTGTGATTTTCAGTAGCACTTTAAGTGATTAGCTTTTCCTCACTCACTTCGCCATACGTTGCAATGTTTGCCCAGAGTTCACTGTACAACTTAGCAGCTATATCTATCACATTTTGGTCACATTTATTACATTAAACACGTCTTTTGAACTAGTTAGAGGCATAGAGAACTAGTTAGAACTAGTTATAGGTATTTTACCTAAGCCTAAATAATTTCCTTATTATTACAATTCAAAATGGAATTAAAACAATTTAAATGATGTAAACAAAGACATAAATAATTTTAAAACAGCACAAATAATAATTTAAAACCACATTAAGACAATATAACAAATAATAAAATATAAATCTAAAAATGAACAAAGTAGTCAGACACAATTAAAATAATTCGTGAGGCACAGAATTAATTAATTTAATAACAATAAAATGTAT
The DNA here is from genome assembly GCA_023375725.1 of Nephotettix cincticeps. NCBI lineage: Eukaryota > Metazoa > Arthropoda > Insecta > Hemiptera > Cicadellidae > Nephotettix > Nephotettix cincticeps. Next base: position 96,826,234 of record CM041791.1, read on the forward strand.
GAGGAAGTAGCGACTACTAGGACGGGTAAGGAAGGGAGCATACTGGAAATTTTCCGATCTTCATCATGAGACAAAACATAGTTCAGATCGGCATCCGAATCATCATCACTATCATTTATATGTCGCTATCATTTATACGGTCGTCTGTCATTAATCTATGTATCTGATTTCTAATATTTGGGTCATCAGGTCGTACACCCTGTCTAGGTTCACCGTTAGCCATTTTGTGTCACTAGGTGTTCAGTTTCGTACAAGAATAGTAAATCACAACATTTTTCACCACAACCTGTTAGCGAAACACAAGGTATATTTGAGCGACAATTGCCAGCCGGTAAGCGAAACACGCGGTAAATCTGACCGACCGTATTCACACAAAGCATCTAATCCGTAAGACACCATTACGTGAAATAAGTGGAAATGGTCATATATGACACAGAGGGGTTCGGGGGAAGGTACTGAGGATGGCATCTGTCAAGGTCAAGCGATTCAGCCACTATTATGAAGTGAAATTACCTAACGTAAATTTGACCGATGTTTCGTGTTAAGTGTTAACATGGTGTGTATAAAACAAAGTCTTTACAATAAAGTATTTTAATTCAAATAAAAATGTTATAATGGGCTATAAAATAGGATAAACAAAACAACTTTAAAAGTTAAAAACACCCAAAAACACAAACTTACTAATCACAAACAGTACACTATTGCAACACCTTAACTAGCGGTGTGCGAATATTCGAATATCGCGGATATTCGGTCTGACCAGAGATGATTGACAAAGTTTGATGCGTGTTGAATATTCGAAAATGATAAATAATATAAAAGGGAAGTCTGTCAAAGCAAAGCTATAGATTTTTCAAAGATCAGCTTCAGAATTAGCATACCATTATGCAGCTGATTTAGTTGAGAACTAAATGTAACCAATACTTTATCATATGACTACAGACGGATAAAGATATGAACATAACCGAATGATTGTCAATACCACAAATTGCTGGATATTGGTATTGATATCAAGAGTCGATTAACCAAAGTCGATACCAATACCAGTCACGGGACAAACAGATATATTATTTCTGAGAAAATTTATTATTTTTGTGAATAAACCAAATTTAATTAAGAATATCTGAAACCCCAGTAAGATCACAGCTTTGTCTTTGCCTTTGCAGACGAAACAGCTACAGGTTCACTGAGTTACCTCTATTTGTTCACTCGTATTCAGTTAGAAAAAGTAGACCCATTTTGTCTTTATCTTCTACAACTAAAATTTGCGCTGCATTTAAACTAATTTAAAAAATATTATTGGTAAGTACAATCAAGGAAAAATGTAATCAAGTTTGAAAGGAAAAGTTTAAGCAGATCATTATTAGTTAATAGTTTTATTTTTGTTATGAACTGACAGCTTTCATTTCCTTCCTTGTACAGCATAAAAGTAGTTCCATATTTTCACTGATATCTATTAAAAAAAACCTTGAGAGGATAATGCAACATTCCAAAGGGTGGGAAACAAATTTTTGGCCCCCACCGAGGGTCGGAACCCTAATTAGCTCTCGACCGCGGCCTTTTGGCAACCTCGGTTTCATACCAAAAATTCTCTCTTTTCTCCCTGGAAATCCCTGACTCATTATTTAATCCCTCAAATTGAAATGAAATGAAATCTTTATTGACCCAGTAAAAATACATAATACATAAAAACAATTACAGTTTTATCATAAAAAGCTAAGGCAAACTAATACTATAAAAAGATAGAGTAAAAACTAAATTATCACTCTTATCCCTTTAAGTCCCTCCCTCGCCCCGGAATCACCAAAACCAGGAGATGTTAGAGCGAGACAGCAAGAGGCAGTCAATATACACCTCGTATTGTGACAACATAACGTATTGTACAATTGTAACAGATTATTTAATCACTTCATTTTATTTATTCTCTCTCCAGTATTTATATTTAGAATTTTAAGGTCTTAATAATGAAAATTTTGTTATTCACTTGAATAGGACTCTTTTTGTACCTAGCTGAGAATTTGAATTGAAATACATGACAAAGAGGTTTGTGACCACATTAATAACTTCTAAATAATATATGCAGTGAAATTTATATAAAGCCTACATTCTTAAATGTCTTATACCAATTGTATTTGTAACAAATAAAACAAAATGTATGACAGTATATTTTGTTTAATTGATCCCGCACATTCTGGATATCTTTATTTTGGTTATAAAATTATTACAGTACAGTAAATCCTCTCTAGGAGGCCAATGTTTGTTAACCCAGTAGTCGCGTACGATGTTTGTAGACCGGTTAGTAGCGCACTGGTTGCTGAACACAGGGTTGAAGCAATGTGGACAGTGGTAATGTCAAAAGCAGAGTAGAGGGAACGATGAGTCACCCTTGTCCTGAGCGCACTGTAGTGACAACACCCGCATTAGTGGTCAGTGTCACCTTTGTTTTGCTTGAGTGACCTACTCTTTCTTGCAACGGTTCGTTTTATTTTCTATTACTCTACATAGTGTACCGCTTTAAACTGTATTACATATTTTTTTTGTTTTGATGCCATTAAAGTATTACAACAAAAATTTATTATTTTTTTAATTTAATATTGTTGTTGTTAACATTGTTGAACGCTGCTAGAGCATTCAGAAGAGACTTTGGCTACACTTTTGTATGGGTCAGTTACGGGAAGATTTTTCTGCGCAAGAATCAGGGCGACATGGCGATCGCGGTGACGAGTCTGGGTCAACTTGTAGAATTACAGCAGCGCGAAACAGCCTCTTCCAACGCCTCCGAACAACCTGGACTGTGAACTGTGGAGCACTGTCAAGTTTGTAAATATTAGACTTAAGTTTATAATATGTTGTTAGATTTTAGTAATAATATGTTTAATTCATTTTCTGACCAATTAATAATATTGCATCAGAACATAAGAAGTGTTAGGGAAAATTTTGATCTATTCACACTTAAGCTTCAGTGCTTAATACAAAAGCCCCATCTGATAATACTCTCGGAAATCTGGATTAATAGTGAAGAAGTGATAATTTATAATTTGCCAGGGTACAATAAATATGCAAAATGTAATCAAGACCACAGAGCAGGAGGTGTTCTTATCTTTGTATCTGATGAGCTTGAATGTAATCGGAAAACAACTGATGTCAACTTTTCAACTGGTGACTATGTTCACCTTAATATAAAATTACCAAACAATTTCAGTATAGATATCATTGGGGTATACAGATTACACTCTTATAGTGAAGATAGTTTTATTGAAGAATTAGATTATTTATTGCATAGAATGGAAAATAAAAATTTAATCTTGAGTGGAGATTTTAATATTAATATTCTGAAACATTCCAGAACTACTGATAATTATAAGATAACAATGGCAAGTCACGGTTTGGATTGTTTTATTAACAGAACCCACCAGACTAACCGACAATTCTGTTTCTTTAATAGACCATATTTATTGTAGAAGTAGTAAAAATGCTCAATTGATATTTAGTGGTTTAGTATCTGATATACAGGTGACTGACCATTGTGCCACAATTGTCTGTGTTAAATACAATGGAAAATTAGAGGGATTTAAAATTCCGACATATAATTGTAAGATAGATTTTAATGTACTTAATAAATTGTTACTTGAATATAATTGGCAGCCTATTTACTCAGTAAAATCAGTATCTTTAGCCTTTTCAAATTTTATATCCATTCTAGAGAATTGTATAAACCAGTCACGAAGGCAAAAAAATAAATGGGAGGAGAAGAACCAGAAACTAAAACCGTGGATGAATTATAAGCTGTTAAACATGATCCACAAGAAAAATTTACTGTATAAGGAACATATCAGACAACCCCAAAATGAGGAATATAAATCTAATTATAAGAGTTATAAAAATAGGTTGCTGAATGAAATTAGGCTGTCAAAAAATTTATATTACGAAAATGTGTTTGAATTAAGTAAAAAAAATCCCCTCAAACAGTGGAGTACGATAAAGGAAATAATAGGCCAGACTTCTAAGAGTCAACATCAGATAACGCTGATAGATGATACTAACACTCTTTTAACATGTCAAAAGGATATTGCTAACCATTTAAACAACTTTTTTGCAACCGTGGCGATTAAACTGAGGGAGGAAATAATAAATAACCGTGGAAAATTGCCAGGCTTAATGGATGAGGTTTTTAATAATTTCCCTACAAACACGATTTGTAATTCTGTATTTTTTTATCCTACTAGTGTCGAAGAAATTAAAGCTACAATAAATTCACTAGAAACTCGAAAAGCGCCAGGGTATGATAACTTGACACCATTTATTTTAAAAAAAATTGCCAATAGTATAGTAGACAAGTTGGAGTATTTAATTAATTACAGCATGAGTTCTGGTGAATTCCCCGATGTATTAAAAAGTGCAGTGATCAAGCCCCTTTTTAAGAAAGGCGACAAACAAAATCCCAGTAGTTATAGACCAATCGCATTGCTCTCAATTTTTTCCAAACTGATTGAAAAGATAATTAAGTCTAGAGTTGTAAAGTTTTTAGACAAAAATAACTTTTTCAGTTTAAATCAGTTTGGGTTTAGGGAAAACATGGGTACTGATGATGCTTTATTACATTTTATGAAACTGACATATAATGGCATTAATAATAAACAGTATTGTGCAGGATTATTCATTGACATAATGAAAGCATTCGATACTGTGGACCACTCAATACTGCTCAGTAGATTGTATGATGCAGGAGTTCGAGGAATACCGCTTCGATGGTTTAAGTCCTATCTGACAGGACGTAAACAGCGAACAAAGATTGACTCAGTGATGAGTGATCAAACTGAAATTTTACATGGCATTCCACAAGGGTCTGTTCTGTCAGGCCCATTGTTTCTTATATATGTCAACAATTTGTGCAATGGTAATTTTAAAGGCAAACTGGTAGCGTTTGCAGACGATACTGCCTTATTTTATGAAGCAAATAGTATTGAACAGCTAAAATGTAATATGCAAAGTGATGTTAAGTTATTAAGACTGTGGTTTACAGATAATTACATGGTTTTAAGCCCGAAAACTAAGTATGTCGTTTTTAGCCTAAGAGGATTTCCAACGTTTACTAGCCCAGTAAAGTACCATAGAATTGATTGTGATTCTCAGAATATGTGTGACTGTCTAATTATTGAAAAGGTAAATGAAATTAAATATTTAGGTTTAAATTTAGATTACCAATTAAACTGGAAAGTTCATATTAATAGCCTAAAAGAAAAACTTATAAAATATTTAAGGATATTTTACTATTTAAAATCTTTATGTAATTCTAATGTTCTTAGAACTGTGTATTATGCATTTATCAACTCTAAATTAGAGTATGGCCTCACAATATGGGGAGGGTCATATTTCTCAACCTTGAAACCATTAATAATTATTCAAAAACATTTTATAAGACTTATATCAAAAAAACCCCGTTTAGCACATACAGAGCCTCTATTTAAGGATCTCAATGTTTTACCTCTCAGGAACTTATATGTTTTTAAAGTTTTACGAGTTTTTTATTGTAAAAGTGGTAACAGGCTCAACTACAATAGGCCTAGGGAGAACCTTAGAAATAGATTCTATGTTACAGTGCCTAAACCAAATCTTACCATATATACAAAGTTTTTTTCTTTTTTGGCACCAACCTTTTTCAACCAATTACCAGACAACTTTAAAGAAATCAATGAAAATCGTTTCCGTAAATTAATAAGAACGTATTTGCTGAATCATAATAATATAGAAAGTTTTTTCACTACTGTTAGATAGAAGTACACGGATAAGTGATAGTTGTGATAGTATATCAATTTAACCTGTAAAATTGTCTTTTTCTTAGTTATGTAATAAGTTACTTTTAGTATGCCTTATAAATATTAATAAATATCGGAAAAAATTATTTGATCTGCTTTTGGTATTATCATTATATTTAATAAGGGAATATTTATTATCTATAGCTACTGTTAAGATTGTTCTATGTTATTATTTAGACCGGTCGACCTTAAACCTACCGCTCGAGCGGACAGTGTATTGTATTTGTATAGGTTCCCGCACAGGTTTCAACCTCGGGACCAACATTTATTGATCCTATTACTCTATCTTTTTATAGTATTAGTTTGTTTTAGCTTTTTATGATAAAACTGTAATTGTTTTTATGTATTATGTATATTATGTATATTCACTGGATCAATAAAGATTTAATTTCATTTCATATGCGGATGCTCTATTCCCTTTTCATATCCGGATTTTTTCCTATCCGTTTCGGCCGTCGTCACAATAGTCTGGATATGATTGTTAATTCTCAAGAAGATATGGGTTTAAAAATAAGACCGATAGAATTCAAAATATTGTACCTCTAAACATAGTTCAAACTAGACAACAGACAGTTCTTGGACTGTTAGTAATCTCACACTTGAAAGGAATGGGGTATCATGCGTTGTGCTTTGTTATTCTTTGTCAGTCATGCGATGACGAGTGGGACAGGCACGGTTGTCAAAAGTCCTAGACTCCCGAAGGTAAATATTACAATGGACAACAATTATCTCTATATATAAAATTGAATGTATGTCTGTCTGTCTGTCTGTATGTCCTTTATGCGTTGCCAAACTACTCATCTGATCGCCATGAAATTTTAGGAAGTTGCTCTATATGTGTCCGGGAAGGTTTTAGTGAAAAAATATTTTCAATAACCCCATAAGTTTCCATTTTATGGCGTTTTAAATTTCTAATGTTAACCTTATGGAGAGTAAGTTTGTTTACAAATTGTTACAATGAAAACATTTGATTTCTTAGCTACAGCTGATTGGTTTACCTTCCATTAGCAACATGCTTTACTATCCAATGCCATCTGAATCATTCATTAATGTAAAACTATGAATTAAATGTGTACTGTAAAAATGAACTGCTTTATTCACCGCGTTAATAGTTTACGGTTTTGGGGGATTATGTATTTATATTTTCATTTTCTGTCTGATTTAAGTCACGTGTACATATGATAATTACAATGTTAATATTATTACGTTTATTACAATAATCAGCTGTTGTATATCTTTCCTATAAAAGCCGTATTACAGTTAGGTTTGGTTTGGGTTTGGATTCGATTTAAAAATTGTGAATTAATCCACTCAGATTTATTTGTTTTATAGGAATGTTATTAATATGTCTTATCGTTTCAGTATTGTTATTCTCTATGCCGCGACCCAGGCTATATAATCTTTCACAATGCATGAAGCCGTATTGCTATTTGACTTCAGAACATGGCCAAACTTAAAGGTAACATGTATTTACTGCCAGGCGTTACAAAGTTCGCCGGGTCAGCTAGTATATTATATTAAATGTTTCATCGGTGTAGCTTGTCAAGATAAAATGTTTTGTATTTTCCTAAGCTTGTTATTACCACGGCCGCAGTGATAAAAAACATCTAGGCTGCACTAGTAGAGTGAAATATGATATTATTGTTGCATAAAACATTGTTTCAATACGGTATTAAAAGCTCAGAGGAAACCATTTTTTACATACAAACAGTAAAATTGTGATTCACAGTCCAAACGGATTTATTTTGGCAGCAGCAACAGGTAGCCAGATCATGGTTACTGGTCAGGACCTTGCGATTTGGATATGATGAAGGGGGTGGGGGGTTTGTTTATATTTGAACCAGGTTGTTCCCATTCATTTCTCAGTAAAATATTTTCACTTCTCTGCCTAATACTATCCACAACAAGGTTAAAAGCCTTGGCTTAACATTACATAATACACTTGACTGGACTGACGCAGTTGTGAACATCTGCAAAAGGGTGTTTGCAGCTATTCACACATTGAAAAAGATGAAAGGACTTTTGCCTTATCATATAAAACTGCTTTTGATAAAATCACTTGTATTTCCTCACTTCAACTACTGCAACACTGTAATTAACGATATGACTGTGGCCTTGGCATCAAAATTACAATGTGCCCAAAATTATTGCATCCGGTTTTTATTTAATCTTCAAAGAGACGAACGGGTTACACCTTTTTACATTCAATTATCTTGTTTAAAACTTTCAGATTTAAGGGAAATGCGCATAATTCAAATAACACATTCTGTAATCAATCATGGGCTTCCAAATTATCTCGCGAACCAATTTGAATTTATAAATGAAAGAGGCGTAAGAAACACTTGCTCTGGCTCGTCAACACTACGGATTCCGCATCACAAAACCACAATTTTTTAACAAGTCCTTTTTGGTAATAGCCTGCCGCCTCTGGAACTCTTTACCAAATGAAATTAGATCTATTGAAATCCGTTCTCGGCTGACGGTGGCGTTGAAAAACTATTTCCTTAACCGGATGATTGTAGTGTGGCGGGATGGTGTGCGCTAGGCCTAGCTGTGGCATGTTTTGAATGTGTGTGTGCTTGCAAGTTTTAAAGTATATCGATTTTTTTTCCTTTTCTGTTATCTTTTAAAATGAAATTTTCTTTTTAAGTTTGATTTATAAAATAATTTAGTTTTCATTGTAAAAGAGGTTAGCTGTAAGAAAGGACCATGAGGTCCTAATGTTCGCCTCAATAAAAAAGCATTTTCATTCATTCATTCATTTTCATTCATTCATTCATACTATCTGGTTAAAAGAAGTTATTGATCATGTCATACGATGTCCATACTAAAATATGTACTTTTAGCACACTCATTAAAGGGTTAAAATAAATTACTGTAAAATAACTAATTAATAATTTTCTAATGTTGTATCTTTATTAATTTTATAAATGTGAACTTGATAAGTATTACTCATAAGCATTCTTAAACTAATCATAGTTTAGCCTAATAAACTCAAAAAAGTATGCTATGCAACTGTTGTAAATTATAAATGCAACATATAATTATTAAATTAAATTTATTTATGATATGATACAAAATTATTGTTTTTATAATTATTTTTACTTTAGTATTTGTATTCCAATTTTTATTACTGACTTCATTAATTTATTATATTTATAGTTTAAGCGTGATAAAAAATTATCCGTAAGCAATATGTCAAATTCGATTTATATATTATATAAATCAATATATCAAAATAAAAAATACAAAAAAAACAAAAAATACTAAATAAAATATATCAATATATTTTATAAATATAATGATTCATTTATTTTTTGATATGTATTATTTTTGAAAGAGATTGATTTGTCTAACAATGTTTGTGTAACAATGGTTAAAACTGTTTTTGTATTTTTAATTGATAGGATTTAATAGCAAACCATGTATACAGGCCCTACACAATTTAAGCCATGCGATAACTACATTTTATAATTAGGCTGTTTACACACCCAAGTTTTGGAGATCATCTAAATGGATGAAAATAAACTATTACGCTAATATTCAATTCGTAAATATTCAATATTCGTAATAGTAAATAATTACTTAATTCAAACCCAAAAATCACTATTCACACATCCCTAATGTCAACTCTTTCCAATAAGGTTTTAGACCTCAATCGTCCCTGAGATTCTAGTTTTTATAGGTTTTTTTGTACAGTTGAATTTGAAAAAAAAAGATTTATTGACTATATTTTCATAAAAATGACCAAAACTTATACATATTTCTTATCCTATTTCTTATTCACTAAAAATAACTTCATCTGACGACGAATCTTCTAAAAATAATTCTATTTCCCAATCAGCAACAGTCATTTTAGTTTTGGTTAACTCAGGTTTCAGTTTACCGAGGTCCTACTGTATTGATTTTTGATTTAATATCCAATACTATAATACGAGCAAGGTTTGTATATATATATATATATATATATATATATATATATTTGCACACGGATCTCGAAAACGGCACTAAGGAATTTCTTTAAATTTTGGAAATAACTTATTTCCGAGTAGAAAATAAGTTCTAGATAGGTCTAATGTCCAGGAAAATTCGTGTTTTCTAGTAATATTAAGTTTAAAATCTAAAAATTTAACATTACGCTTCTTATGGAGAATAAAATGTAAACAATACAAACCAAAACAGCTGTTTATAACCGTTTGACAGTTCTTGATTGAAGAAGGCGGGGAACAATATGTGAATAGAGGTTTTTCATAAATATTTATTTTATGTATGTGATAAAAGTAAAATTATCAGGTTACTTAACAATTTGTAAAAACTTAAGGGTAACATAACTGTGCGAAATAATAGCAGGAAAGAGTATTTCCAAAATCTTCCGTGTTTTGATAAAAAAAACGTATTTGTTGTATTGCTTGAAGCTACTGTAACAAACCAATTAATATGTGTAAATTAAATTTCTCTTTTGTTTTTCAATCCTCATTCCGTTTATATCAAAATCAGTTGGTCACAGGCTAATATTAACTGTATGGATAGTTAAACAGTAAATGATCGGCTAAAACAATTGAGGTTGGCAAAAAACCTTAACCAGCGTCGCTCATTTGGCAGACGCTGTGGTCCAGCGGTAGCGTGTTGGCCTCGTAACACAAAGGTCGCGTGTTCAAACCCCATCAGGGGCAATACTTTTTGTTCAGTGCTATATTAATTATGGTGTATTAAATCGGTTTTATTTAAACCACATAAATGTTTTCAGTGAGTAATAAATGTGTTTTAATTTTTCAAATTAATTTTTATGATACATGTATTATTCTAAACGAGCAAAGCTCGGTCACCAGGTACTATGTAACTTATACATTCAATTTTTACTTTCTCCCCTTATACGTAGTATATGGAGAAAGTATTGTTTTCGTCAAAATTTTCGAATTTGAGCTGAGGGTGGATATATCCGTTTTGGGGTCCCCTGAATCCAAAAAAGTGGGTTTTGACGTGATGTCTGTCCGTCCGTGTGTGTGTGTGTCTGGATGTGTACAGTGCCACAGCCTACCCCGTTGGTCCGATTTAGATGAAATTTGGCATGTATGTATATATTCACGGTATCTCCAGGCGTTTTTTTCATTTTTTTGAATTTTTGATTTTTAAGGGTAGTTCACCCCTAAAAACCCTTAAAAAACGTGAAAAATCCAAATTTCTCAAAAACGGCTCTAACGATTTTTATTAAAATTTGACAGTTTATAGTGTACAGAGTACTAAATAATTTGAAACCTCCCGCATATCTGTAAAAATGACGGTTCAAAAGTTATGGGCTTTTAAGTGTCAAAAAATCAAATTTTTATATTTCAGCGAAAACAATAAAAGTAAAGTATAACTTGACTGGTACCATTGAAACCAACTTAAAAAACTAAACAAATTAGTATCTAGAATTATTTGTCTACGACTAACGGTTCCAGAGAAAAGTTAAATTTACTATCTACGATAAACGCAGTACGTTGTCTGAAAGCGCCCAATGTTATTCTTATGGAGAATATGAAAAAATCAATTTCTTCCTTACTTTCCAACCGTTTTCCATGAAACTTGGTATGAAGCGTAAGGTCAAATCACCGAACAAAACCAGCTCAAAAAAGCTTGGTGTTATGCGGGGGGTGTCCCCCCCATACAATTTGAAAAGTTAATTTAACTTTGTCTCTCTTGTTTTTATTTTTAGAAATTGGATGATTATTTTTGAAACAATTAATTATTAAATGATATTTGGATTAACTTTGTAGAACATGATAGTTTTATTACAGATTGTCTTTTTTAAATTTACTTATGGGAGAAAGTATGTGTCAGTCCACTGGTACCGTTTATTTTATTGTAAATTCAAATTTAATCCAGAATCGTGTAGTTAAAAACATTGACTACGTGTAGGAAAAGTCCAATAAAGATGTTGAATAACATATACAGACTTACCTGTTCTCCATAAACATAACCGTTTGGCAAGACCATGGGCAAATTGTGTTCGTTTAGTGGCATTCCAGATATGGAGCACACCAGTCGTGACTGGGAGCAGTGGGCAAAGGGCAGAGGCATGGCCAGGATGTTCAGCCAATCCAGGCACACAGGGCAGCTAGCGTTACGATTCTCCTTGCTGCCATAGCACTGAGTAAATACCAGTTAAGGAAAATAGCTTGCCAACAATTAATTAAAGAACCGAACAGTGGTGGAATTTCAAATCAATATTTTTTAATATTTTACTTTAAAAATAATATCAACTAATAATACAAGTTGTAATACTATCCAGAAAATAGATCCCATTTTATAAAAAAATAGAAAAAAGCAAGCAAATAAAAAAGCATTTATAATTTAAAAAACTAAAGAATTCAAAAAACTTTTATTTTATTACATACAGATTAAAGCTAACTCATATGTTACTTTTCTAAAAGTCGCCATTAAGGCACTTATTTTCCCTTCATCAAACTTTTTTTGTCCATCATGGACAAGCTTGGAAATTTATTTGTTGTAAAAATCAGCAGCCTGGACCATCAACCAATTCGTTACCTCTTCTTGCACCTGTGAATTATCATCGAAATGCTGCATAGCCAGCCACTTCTTAATTTCTTGGATTAAGAAGAAAGTCTCTCAGTGTCAGGTCGAGACTCCTGCGTTTTTTTTGTATTGTTCTTTTTAGGTTTTTCAGAATTTGGCAATATCTTTGAGAGTTCATTGTAGTGTCTCTTTCAATGAAGTACACAAAAGTCACACCTATTACAGTGGAACTTGTGAAGGGACCACACAATTAATGACGCTATATCAGAGTGACGCTATAAAAGAGGTTACCTAATTTTAATTTAAAACCGAGGAAAAATAGGGAAACACATTTTTTACATGAAATTAAGACATTTAATGAAGTAATTTGAAATACACCGTAAGTTTATGTTAATGACTGACTGACGACTCTACTATATAAATAATCGAATTTGAAAATATTACAATGAACTTCGGCTTGGTGAATTCAACTGCTGGTTCCATTTTAAAAAAACAAGCCCGAACACACGTCTGCTATCTTACGTCCCTCCTCACACGCTCTTATAACTCACACCTTTTCTTCAGCAAAACCTTTCTCTTAACACTTGCCATTATTTTTCAATACTGTATTCGTAAATTAAAATAACGAAAAACAAACTGTAAAAGACATACACTGAACTTGTAACGAGCCGTTTTAGTTGGGGGGTAAAGATGACATGATTTCGTCGTCGCTGCGAGCGGTAGGCCGTGGCGATATCACCTGCCACCGTTGACCGTTGACCCGGCTTATCAGTGAAGCTTGGGTGGAAGGTCCTGGTGAGTGGACTAGGCAGTCGAGCTTCGGTCGTGGCGCGGCAAATACCCGTGGTAGTTTTCCTGTGACAAAGTGTGTCGGTCGACAGTGAAAGTATATCGAAAGTGAGAGTAAAGCTAAAGTGTCCTGTGAATTAAGAGTTGGGTGAGAGATCCACTCTGGGGTGAGTTTCGCCGAATATCTTCCTTAAAATATTTAATAATTTAAGATATTTAATTATTAATTTCTTAAAAAGGGCTAGCGTTGCTCACTTGTGAAGACCTGCCAGTAGGCGACATTAAAAGGGTTCGAAGGCCATTTATTTAGGCCAACTCGTACAGTAATAAAGTACCGTAATTATAAGAAGTGCTTGTAGATTATACTGTGGATATTTAAGTCAGCACATTATAATTATTAATTAATGGTAGCGTACGATTTCTGGCAAGATTGGCTGGTCTAGACAGGCACTAGACACGTTCGCGCGGATGATCCGTGTAGACCCGGTCGACCCAGTGAACATAATAATAATTTAGTAGTTTGAATTAAGGAAATATATCTTGGTGGCTGGTGTAGAGAGACCAGATATTTCCAAATTAATTTATCAGTTAATTCATTGGGTTGATGGTCGATCTGGGTTCGTCCTGCTGATAGGCCCCTACGAGCGTTCCTGTGTGGGCACGTCTCTAGTAACGACGCCACGTGCCGTCCTGCATTTCGGACAATCCGCGACGTGCACTCTAACTTTAATTTACCCCGGGTCTGACAATGATGAGGCGGCTCTAGTATAGAATTTTATATTTTATTTACCTTTCAATGATTGCCTGAGTCGGACCCAGATTTATCGTTATTCTAGTGCAGCCCCTGATTACTGCTAAAACGATCCCTGGGGTATCCCTGCCATTGTAGGCTGAGCCGTCTGAGCATTAAATAAATTCTTTTGCCGATATTTTTCTACAGGGGGAAAAATACGTCATAAGAAACGGCGCCCGAACCGGTGACTTAAAAATTTGGCAGTAGTGCTGTGAAGATGTGCTGAGTAGTAGCGGACTATAGGTTCTGTAACCTTGTGACTGTTTGGTGACTATAATTTATTAAGACCACAGTCAAAGTGTGATTTTATTTAAATAGCTACTTTTAGCGAGAACCCTGTTTTGAATATTTTGTGTTTTAATATTTTCAGTGGTTTGAATATTTTGACTTTGTGTTGAATTTATTTTGCACCTCTAGAGAGGTTTTGCATAAGACTGTTTATTTTACATTGCCAATTTTAGGATTTTGTTAAGACAGTCCTAAGTTATTTTTAACTGTCCATTTTTGGGATTTTGTTTGAACAGTCCTTGTTGTTTTTTTACTTGGCAGTTTTTGAGATTTTCTTTTAACAGGTTTTTTTGGACTTTGATTTTGACCATGGTTAGCACCACGACTACAACGTCTGTGATGGGGGACAAGCCGCTCATGACGCCGGTAGTGACCTCTAGTTCTGGGATGGGTCCCGAACTGACTGTGACGTCAGCAGCACCTGTTTTCCCGGCTATTTCCTCAACGGTGACGACGAGTACGGTGACGTCTTTGTCTTACACGGCACCGTCGACCATGTCACTGGGGACTAAACCCCGTGAAGTTCGAGTAGGTTGGATCTATGACCTCTCGAAAGAAAATCTTATCAAGACGATGGAGCAGTATGGTCTAGACACTGTGGGAAGGGCTGACGATCTACGTCGACGGTTTTCCTCGTTCTGGAAGAATCAGGCCCGCACGAGTGGCGACGAGCCCCCGTGGCTGGGTGGTCCGACGTCCCCGGTGTTCGCGCCATCAACCTCCGACAGGCTTCAGGTCCCGGTCCACCATGCCCCTCTGCCGAAGATAGTCGTTACAGCTGACGATGAAAGTGGTGCAGTGGCTGGACTTGGGAGGGAATTGGAGAATGTGAAGATGATGTTGGGTCTTTCTCCGAATGCTGATTTTCGGACATTGAGAGAGACTTTGACTTCAGTGGTGATGCAGTCAAGAGATAGCACCCCGACTCACAATTCCGGTCTACCGTACGCTGGTGTGGCTGCTCAACCACTCCCCTCTGGGTTTGGTCATAGACCCGAGGAGGTGATACACCCAGCAGTTAGTTTTGAGATACCTGTTCGCCCTGCCGCGTTGGAACTCCCAGATAGGTTGGAAGATAGAAGGACGACCACACGACCGGTATTCCCGAGAGACAGTCCTACCGTGTGTAACATAGTTAGGAAATGGGGACTTAAATTTGATGGGAACTCTTCGGTTCTCTTTGTTTCTTATTCTCTATAGATATTCATTGGTATATTTTAGTATGCGCCAGATTGAACCTCTTTCCACAAACTTTCCTTACCAATCTTTGCGTTTGATTCGCCTAAGACTATATTCATATCATAATTTGTTTAACTATTTAAACTTTGGTCAAGCAGCTCATAAAAACTATCCTTGGTTTCTTCATTCCTATCTTTTGTCAGTGTATAGAAAGATATCAGACAAATGTTCTTAAATTTACCCTTAATTCTAACATTGTACACTCTCTCATTGCTTGCTTCAAAACATATCACAGATTCAGCTATCCTTTTCCTCACAGCAAAACCTTCTCCTTTATAGTTACCAGTTAACATCACAATAACTGTAGTACAAATTGAAGTGTTTGGTGTTTCTGTTTATTCTTCCCGTTCGGGGCCATCTTACCTCTTGTAATGGATATGGTTATATCCATATTATATATTTGCAGTGCTTCTGACAAAATTTCACTTGCTCCAGGCACTGCTAGCATTCTGACATTCCAAGTTCCCAATCATATAGCCTTCTGTGGGTCCGTTTCATTAAGTAAGTCCAGTCCTTTATCTGAGGCTTTGTTGTTGACCATTTGTAACTTCATGATTTAACAGGGCGGATAGTCTGTCTAGCACCCAACCCCCAACCTGGAGGACCAGGGGTTTGATTTCGGAGTCACTGTCTCTTAGGTTAGTTGCTTCTGTTACAGCTCTGAGATCCTGACCTTGGTTTTACTTCATAGTTTCTCTGCTAGCCTTTGCGTATCCAAACCCTATCGTACAAGATAGTACAGGCAGTGCTCATTTAGTAGCAGCAATTCCTCGCCATGACAAAAAAATATCATAGGGCGGATTTTGTTGAGTATGATCCTACCACAGATCACCCTCGGGCCTGCAGGTATGCTGAAGTTTTTTTTTGTATGGATGAGCCATTTCAGTTAATAATAATTAAGATTAAGATTAAATAAGATTAGCGAAAGTGAAAACAGTTTGCTGTAATGACTCGTGAGTTTTCTTGATAAAAGCAGTACAGGAGCGCACAAATACGGCCCAAAGTTGCCTAGCAACTAATTTCGGTCACTAAATATTCCAACAATGCCACCATATTGGTTTTGTTTTTAGTGCATAGGGGCTAAAGAAACATAACCATGCACTTGATTGTTTTGCCAACTATGGCGCAGTAAATGTGGCAAAACGATTGATCGCGAATAAATTCGTTTACTGCACCGTGCGAACCCACTGCTGCGAGAAATGTCAGCGGCCGCCCGGTGAGGGTTAAAATTATGAAGAATAGGCAAATACTCTTATTTATCAACAGGTATTCATTAATAATTTAGTCATATACTTGTATTATTAATACCATATTTTTGAGATGGAAATTCACTGAGTACGCAGGTCTGCTGCGACAGGGGTATTTATTTTAATAAAATTAAAAACAATTTTTTTACATGTTAAATACCTACGATTTTTGGAGCTATTTAAGTTGTATGGTCGTTATATTCAGTTTGCAACACTAATATTGCAGCCACCGTTCACGATCGTCTATGGGATGTGGAAATCTATCTAGTTATATTTCAGACTATTCGGGTTTTCAGCTATTCTGATTCAGATTCAACCACATTAATCCAGATAAACCAGACTTTACTGTATGTTAAAATTACACTAAAGGCTGGGATTTAATAAATTATTTTGTGTTCATTCCTCTAATCAACACCTTATCTGTTGAGAATATTTATCATTAAAGGATATGGTGTTTTGAGAGCTGAGAGGCCCGCTTGCAAAGCCACGGTGAAGACGGACTGTGATGCTAGTTGAAAGAGTCGGTAGTTCTCCTGGCGGAACTGTTCGATGAGGCGGTCCCAGCGGTTCGGGTCCAGCATTTCCCGGTACGGCGACAGAGTGGTTGTGGGGGGGAATGCCAGTAGTGCCATACAATGTTGAATCTCTTGCAGTTGCTCTGACTCATATGTTGAGAAGTGCTTCCGAGCATGGCTGCTGACATAAAACGTCATATTACTCCACACTCCCACAGCCTTCCACTGAAGCTGATAAAAATTCTTATTTTCTATGACATTTAAGAATATTATTCTTGAGGAAGAACAAACTCATGGGCACCATGTCTTCTACCAAAACATTAGTATAAGGAGGAAGTATTGTTTTTCGCAAAATTGTATAGTTTGAGTTTACAGTGGATATATCCGTTTTGGTATAATACTGTTTTAATCAGAAATAAGAGATTTGAACTTTTAAATTAAGTTTTTGAAATTGTCCCATAAATAAAAATGTTTAGGAATAAGGTCCGGCAAGCGTGAACGCCAAGCCTTCCACCAATCACAACCAATACAACTTTGATGAAGATTTGTATCTATACATCTAAAATGATTTTTTTCAAAGTGTGAAGTGGTGATGCTTTTATTTCACCCATGATACTGGATGATACCTGTTGTGGAGATTAACAAGCCCCCACAATTGGTAGGTAGCCTCACATCACTAAAAGGTTTAAAATTTTATCCAGAAAAAATAATGACTCAAACGAAAACCAGAGCACACCTGGTCTTCCTATCCAAAGTTGTTTCAATTCATGTTTTCTGGCACACTACGTGACATAAATGAGTAATTTAAGGATTGAAAACCAAACTTTGTAATCAGCTGTCTCAGCAGGTATCTTTTTCATTGGTCTGCAACCATCACTGGATTTGCACTGAGAAATTTAAAGTCTGATATTATTTTTAGTATACACTATATATACACAAAATGAAGGCTGAGGTAGATGATGTCACTTGCTGATGTTTTCTGTCAAGTATGTTCCTTTTCTAAATAGCAGAAGTCTAGGCTCATGTACTGGGAAAAAATCTCCCAAACATGTATTTAACAAGAGGGTGCCTGGTCGGTGTGTCTGCCTACTACATGATTTTCCAGCCTGGATTTATGGTAATTTTCAATGTCATCTCCATTTACCACATTACAAGGGTTCAACAGGCGATTTAACAAAGAGACCCAACATTGCTGACAGTTAGGATCATAAGCACAATTAAGAATGTCATTTTCACAATGTTTACAGTCTCCACATCCCACTGAACTTAGGGGATGTTGGAACAAACATCTCAATCTTAATAGGCTAACAAGGTAAGGTATGTACTTTTCAGGGATACTTTTGAGCAGATAGGAAAAGTTGCTATCTCTAACTATATTGTCCAGGCATTTTGGACACTGCAAACTATACCTTCTTTGAATGTAACAAGTGGCCCACCTAATCAGTCTCATTCTAACAAGAATAGCATTCCGAAACATTACCGCTGAAGCCATGCCCCAAGGAGAGGATAAAAAAGTAGGAGATAAATACCCAATAATCTTTAGCCTTCTTAGGAAGAAACCCAAAAATGACATTACAAAAAGGCCAAAGTAATGGGTAAAACATTTGTCAGGCTAGTGTCTCTGGTGATGGGAACTCCTAAACCCTTTTTTTCTCACATTAAAATATACTCATTGCAACTGTCATTTTATTAAGAAAGGAATATCAAAAATTAAAACTCTAGATTACATGATTGATCCCATTTAAATATTCTAAATAACATCTAAATACTTTTTCAGGAATAACTTACCGTACAGCATCCATTCTTCGATCTAATCGCACCAACTCAACAAACTCTTGAATTCGAATATTGAACTCCAACGTAGATTTGAGTTTGCGAAGCTTAGATCTGTTGTCATGACACCAAGCAAGGCATTTGCTTGTTTCACGTCTTGCCAAAGAGTTTTCAACATCACGAGAAACCATGAAAATATCTACACAAACAAGTTAATTTTAAAACAAAAATTAAATTTTAAAAAGTTGTTAATTAAAAAAACTTAGGTGAATAAAGATTTCTCCCTTTAACACATTCACTGTGGCATGTTCCTTGCGGAGCCTGCGCTCAGACGCTGTGCAGTGCCCTGACCGGCACGTTATAACGATATAGTCTATGTTATAACGTGCCAGTGTCAGTTTTTGGTTCGCTCGCTTTCATTATTCCCCACGTTTTATATTCCCTTAGGGTAAATAATAGTATAGAATTTTTGTTGATAAATTTTTATTTGATTCTCACTTCTGAACAATCATATTTTACACTCGAAGCCGTCTGTGGAACAAAAAACAAACTTAATACATTTCCAGTTACTATTTAAATCTAATTATACAGTGCTAAAATTAGATATTTACTTATATAATTTAGGTATTGATATCTACGTTTAAATGATTGTTAAAGGTAATATACACATAAAGTAAATATTCTTACATTTTCTACAGCTATTTATTTCTTTATGGAGTCCAGATTGAAAGTAACATTCGTTAAAAAAGTATCTGCACTTGAATTTGAGCGTTGGCCAACGTAACAACGAAAAATAACTTTATTTTCATTACAATTACTATACACATAATAGAAGATGAACATTTTCCCCAAAATCAGTATAGTTTTTTGTGATTATTTTTGTTCAAATTTAACCCCTTGGCGTATACAGTTTATTTTTATTCTGTACTAAATTAATCCTATGATTTAAATAAACTATAATTATGACTGATCTTCGTTTTAAGGTTCATCATCATTCATTCATCATTCGAAGGGGCGGACTTCCCAAGGCGCTTCAGCCGTTGCAGCTTTTTGCGCACCCCAAAATTCTCTTTCCTGGAGAATCAGGAATCTTCTAGATGAAGAGACCTGTAAAACTGCAGCATCCTGTCAACGAGCTCGTCAGGAAGCAGAAAACTACCCCTTACCAAGTTGCCCAGAGTGGAGGACCTTACCTCTACCAGCTCTGCGCAATCAAAGAGTAGATGATCTGCAGTTTCCTCCTGCAGATAACATTTCCTACACAGGGGGTCGCCGTTGAAGACCCCCATGCGTAGCTGGTGCTTCCTCAGATTACCGTGACCAGTGACGATACCTGTGACAAGTTTGGCATCCTTCCTGCCAAGTTTCAGGAACCTTTTTGCAACTTGACGAGAAGGAGAACGAAGATTAAGCTTACTAACTCTATGCAGGGAAAGTTCAGCCCATCTCTTCTTATGGCAATCCCTAGCCCAGGAATTGATAGTCTGAAAAACTGCAGCGCGGGAAACACCACAGAAGGGTTGAGGACCACAAAGGGGGGATGATGCAGCCCTATTGGCCAGCCCGTCTGCCACTTCGTTACCATCCACCCCTGAGTGCCCTGGAACCCAACAAAGGGTGACTTCATTGTGTCTGCTAACATAGGACACAAGCCTAAAACAGTCCCACACAACCCTAGAGTTGAACTCTACCGAGTCCAAAGCTCTAAGAGCCGCCTGACTGTCAGAGAAAATATTGATAGAAAGGCCCTCATGACCCAGCATCAAGATGTCTCTGGCACATTCCATAATGGCAGTGATCTCGGCCTGGAAAACAGTGGGGAAGGTCCCCATGGAAATACCTGACCGTACGTTGTCCTGCACCCCGTAGATGCCTGCTCCTGCGCCCCGACTGCTCTTGGACCCATCAGTGTACCACTCCTGATCACAGGGTGGTAGTGGGCAGGCTCCATCCTTCCATTCGTCCCGTTGCGGAAAAAGAACTCGGAAAGACCTGCCAAAAGAAAAAGTTCTCGGAAGATAATCAGAGGGCATACCTAAAATGTCGCTCTGAACTATCCCCGAAATTCTGGTATGACCACGTAATTCACCTGGCCTATTCCAGAGGCCTTCTCCACAGAGGCGGTATGCACCCATTCTGGCAGTCATCCTGATGTGAATGTCTATGGGCAAAAGATCAAGCAAACAGTCAAGAGTGGCCCCAGGAGCGCTGCTGATCGCCCCTGTGATCATGAGACATGCCAGCCGCTGAACGGCTGCCAGCCTTTTCACAGCAACACCTGAGTCCATCTTGGTCCACCAAACCAGAGACGCATACGTCATAGTTGGTCTAACTACTGAAACATAGAGCCAATACATTAGCCCCGGTTTCAGTCCCCATGCTGCGCCGACCATACGCCTGCATGCAAACAGAGACCACTTACCCCGGTCAATAACCCGTTGTAAGTGAGATTCCCAGCAAAGGCGTTTTAAGGTTATGCACTGAATGATTTTGGTGCCAAATAGCCACCACTGTTTCATGTGACCTTGGGAGTGGCGTAAGTATATTTTTAGTCGTTCTGTGTCCTTTGTTAATAATTATCCTGTGTTTTATGCAATTTATCAGGGTTATTTTATTATTTTTATTAGAGGTGTGTGGATAGTGTATTATTTTTTTGGATCGGATAGCTCAAGTTCGGATCGGATAGTTAGGGTTCGGATCAGATAGTTTTCAGATTGGGATATTCGCAATAGCACAGTGGAATCACACTTATCTAAGAATAAATTAGGAAAAAATCAATAAAATTTTATCAAAATTATTAAATGGTACATAAACAATCACCTTCAATCAATTCTTTATAGGATGAACAACAAAACTAAAACTTTTACTTCACTGCATTTAAAAGGAACATAACAAATTTTAATATGGCGTAATTCACAAAAGAAATCGACAGAAACCTATAATTCGCTATTAAATTACATCAACAGTTCTTAAGTTACATAATCATGGATAGAGTTATAAGTAATAATTCTCAATTTTATTTCATGATTCCACTATTTTATTTATTACAATGATAAAAACAAATCACCATTAACAAAGAACCAAGATTTGACAGATGACGGCTCGATGCCATCAGCTATCTGTGTATTGGCAGGGATATGCGATATTTCTGTACCAGTCACAAAGTCACCGATACGGTTCTATCACTGATATATTAGTGACAAGGTACTAAAAAAAGCAGTGACAGCGCAGCTGCTATCAAACAAAGGCCTGTGCGCAGGCGGAGAGTTGGAATATTGCAGATAAAATACCCCAATCGGCCATGTAACAATATTGAAACCCGTGATATTATGCTACCTTGTTGTAATCTAGTTAGTTATTCATCTTAAAATTATCTAAAAATGGAAAACTAATAACGCGTAAATTCATTCAACAAAGAGAAAATGTAGAATAAAAACAAGTGGAAAATTTGTTGGTTATGTGAACACCGAACGACAAAATAGACCAAATGTAAATTTGGCAACACTTTATCGTATTGCTTAAACCCGGAGAACTTAAGAATGTGATAACAAAACATTTGATCGTCTACGTAGACGATCACGGACTGAAGGCCAGACGAGTCCGAAATCGTGATCCACATGATCACTAAATACGCGTATTAATAAGCATTTCTTCACTTAGTTCCAACTTTTCCCGATAGATGATGTTGCTATATCCTTTATAAAACATTTGTAAAAATTGTTTTGCTTGGTTGGGCAACCTGTTGAGTTATTATTTCGCATTGTTTTGATTTTCCAGCCAACGGTCAAAGCTGTAGTTTGCCGGTTCGTGAGTTTGGTTTCATTATGCTTGCGTTGTGTTTAGTTCTTCAGTATTATGTTGCTATGTTTTGTCAGTAACGTGGTTTCTAATTATCATGGAAAAAAAGGTTTAAGTACATCTGATATGGACAGATTTAGATAGTGATTTCTCTGATTTAGTGATCTTAGACTCCTTGGATATGTGAGCGATTTAAACTACCATAACATATTGAAAAATGTTTCATGGATTTTCATACTAAAGAAAACTATTGATCAGATGTAGTGTGAAATGTATATAGTTAAGTGACCTTTATATAAACTATGTAACTATAGAGCTTTTTGATATTTTAACAAGTTTCTATAGCAACAATTTTTAGGTGAAATTATGACAAAAATAAAAAAAATGTATTTTTATTTTATTTTTATAAAATACTTTTGAGAAATAATTACATGGTTTTTATATCCTACTTAAAAATACTATGAAGTTTAAGAAAATGTATGATTCAGGTGGTTTCAAAGAATATTTCAATAAAAATATAGCCCCTACTTTGAAAAAAAATATTTTTTTTACTTCTAACCCTATAACGGCCATTTACAGTTCTTCTGTAGGGCCAGACAGTTTTTGCCTCCAAAGCAGTATTTTATGTTAACTGTTGCAAAATACATATTTTTTATTCATAACTCCAGTATAATATATCATTCGATTTGGAAAATTCTGCAGAATGTAAATATATAAATTAAATATAATTTTTGCTCCACAATATACAATTTTGTATAAAAATACCCCGTTGCAGTAGATCTGCGTACTCAGCGAATTTCCAAATCAAAAATATAATAATAATAATAAAATATGACTAGTTTTATAAAAATCTGTCCATAAACATGAGAATCATTTGCCTATTCTCCATAAGATTAACATGGGAAAGAGTGTGCAGGTTAGCTGCTATGAGGAACACTGACAGTAGTCATTTCTACCCATAATTTTATTTTAACCAATTATACCAAGTTTTATCAACATTCGTCCATGAATAAAGGAGTTTGCCTATTCCCTATATGATTGATATGGGAAAAGAGTATGCAGGTTTGCTGCCATGATTAACACATAAACTATGATTTTTAAGAATAAAAGGATAGATCTCAACCACATGAAGCTAAATATCAAGTTTCATAAAAAAATATTGATTAATATGGGAAATATTAATTTTTCCCTATCCTTCTTAAGATTAACGTTGGAGCCCCACAATACAACGTACCGTGTTTAGATTTTTTAATATCTCCGTAACCATTGGAGATAGAGAAAAACTTTAAGGAACTTAATTGTGTAGTTTTTTAAGCTGATTCCAATGGTGAAATATAAAATTAGAAATGTTTAAAAGTTACATGTGAAAAACGCAAAAAACTCCATTTTGGGGTACAAAACCCCCCCAAACTACCCGTTCCCATTGACCGATATGTCTGGTTTACGAACTCGTCCGAGCATTTGTAGGAATACACGTCTCTACCAAATTTGGTCTTGATCGGACTATTTTTACGAGAGTTATCGTGCTAACAGACATATATATATATAAATTTTAACGACTATTGTTTTTGGGCTCTGGGCACCTAAAGACGAAAAAATAACATGGTCCCGGGCTTAAGTCTTACCATGAGACCTACGGTAATAGCTTCTTCCCTATAGGAAATTCGCTAACAGGTATTCTAGTATACCATGGTTATTTTTAACCAAAAAAAAATAGTCGTTAAAATTTTTATATATATATATATGTATATATATATATATATATATATATATATGTGTCTGTTAGCACGATAACTCTCGTAAAAATGGTCCGATCGAGACCAAATTTGGTAGAGACGTGTATTCCTACAAATGCTCGGACGAGTTCGTAAACCAGACATATCGGTCAATGGGAACGGGTAGTTTAGGGGGGTTTTGTACCCCAAAATGGGTTTTTTTGCGTTTTTCACGTGTAATTTTTAAAAATTTCTAATTTTATATTTCACCACTGGAATCAGCTTAAAAAACTACACAATTAAGTTCCTTAAAGTTTTTCTCTATCTTCAACGGTTACCGAGATATAAAAAAATCTAAACACAGTACGTTGTATTTTGAGGCTCCAATGTTAATCTTATGGAGGATAAGGAAAAATTAATATTTCACTTATTAACCAATATTTTTGGATAAAAATTTATATTTAGCTTCATGTGGTTGAGATCGATACATTTGTGCTAAAAAATCATAGTTGATGTGTTTATCATGGCAGCAAACCTGCATACTCTTTTCCCATGTTAATCATATGGAGATTAGGCAAACTCCTTTATTTATGGACATATGTTGATGAAAGTTGGTATAAATGTTAAAAATAAAATTTTTGATGGTATAAATGGCTACTTTCAGTGTTCCTCACAGCAGCAAACCTACTCACTCTTTCCCATTTTAATCTTATGGAGAATAGGCAAATAACTCTCATGTTTATCGACAGATTTTGACCAAACTTGTCATATATTATTATTATATTATTGATTTGGAAATTCGCTGAGTACGCTGCGACGGGGGTATTTTTATATCTGATATATTTGCTATTGTCCTAATACTGTACTTACTTACTTACAATATATACTTTGTATATATTATCATTCCTACTTAACTCTGTACCTACTGATTCACAACCACCTATTACCTGTCAATATTGCAAACAAGCTGTAGAGTCAAAATATGCGTCCGAAGTCAGACCGGGAAGGTTAGTTTTGACATTATACGTAATTTAGGTTAGTGACCGACTCAACACCGTTTTACAATCCTGAGTCGGTCATTTTTATATATTTTTATTTAGACACATATACAGGTTTGAGATACAGGGATGTATTGAATAATAGACACATAACGAAATGGAAAGATATCTATTGTCGATTTCAACAGCAGAAAGGATTTACAACCTAAAAATAGTAAAAAGTGACCGACTCAAGACCATCTACGGTGTATTATTAATATTAAATTATTGATTTAGAAATTCGCTGAGTATGCAGGACTGCTGCGACATGGGTATTTTTTATTTTTCTTCATACAAAATTATATTTTGATGTAGCAAAAATTGGGTTTAATTTATATATATATATATATATATATATATATATATTAATCACATATATATATTATATTAGTATAACATATATACATATACAGTAAACCCTCTCATATACGGACTAATGTGGCGACGGCCGATCCGGATAGCAAAAGATCTGGATGAGAGGCCAATAAAATATCCGGATATTAAATAAAAAAACCACTTTAATAATATCAAAACTCTAAAAATCACGTAATACAGTACAGAGTGGTACAGTACTAGAGTAATGCAATTTTCCTCCATCGTAATGACAACCCTTTTAGCGAATTTCCCATAGGGAAGAAGCTATTACCGTAGGTCTCATGGCAAGAGTTAAGCCCGAGACCATGTTATTTTTTCTTCTTTAGGTGCCCAGAGACCAAAAACAATAGTCGTTAAAATTTTTATATATATATATATATATATATGTATATATATATATATGTATATATATATGTGTCTGTGAACACGATAACTCTCGTAAAAATGGTCCGATCGAGACCAAATTCGGTAGAGACGTGTATTCCTACAAATGCTCGGACGAGTTCGTAAACCAGACATATCGGTCAATGGGAACGGGTAGTTTGGGGGGGTTTTGTACCCCAAAATGGGGTCTTTTGCGTTTTTCACATGTAATTTTTAAAAATTTCTAATTTTATATTTCACCATTGGAATCAGCTTGAAAAACTACACAATTAAGTTCCTTAAAGTTTTTCTCTATCTTCAACGGTTACCGAGATATATAACAAAATCTAAACACAGTACGTTGTATTTTGAGGCTCCAATGTTAAGCTTATGGAGGATTAGGAAAAATTAATTTTTCACTTATTATCTAATATTTCTGTGTTATGTTAAGTTAATTTTAATTTTTATACTTTTTTATTGTCACTGAAGACGCGGAAAGCGAAATATAGTGATGAAATATAATTATTTCTAATTTTTTGAAATAGCCTATATATACATTCTGCAGAATATCCCAAATCTAAATGATATAATATAGGTATTTCACAACAGTTAACATAAAATACTGCAATGCAGGCAAAAACTGTCTGGCCCAACAGAAGCACTACCTATGGCAGTTTTAGGGTTCAATGACTTATGATTAGTCAAAATACATTGGACGAAACAACTTTTAGCAATTGGTGAATAATAGAAAACTGAGCTAGGATTAATGACTAGCTATATTTAAATAATATATGAAATAATATTGTATAATCTGAACCAGAATGAATAAAAATAATAACTGCTAGGAGGTTATTATGGGTCTCAAACAAACAGGAGTAAACTCTATTGAAATAAGAAAAATCAATCTTACTATAAACATTCTACATGCGCTTTAACACTTATAACGAAACATAATGTTTAAAACGCTAAGAGAGACATAAGGTCAATTTGACCGTCACTGTGTTTTATTGGTGTTTAGTGTGTTTATTATTGTTTTAGCGAATATCTCATAGGGAAGCTATTACCGTAGGTCTCATGGTCACTTAAGCCCGGGACCATGTTATTTTTTCTTCTTTAGGTGCCTAGAGACCGAAAACAATAGTCGTTAAAATTTATATATATATATACACAAAAGTTCATTTAATTTAATAATAACTGTATTAGCTGCCCTTACTTGTGAACTATATAATCAAATATATACATATATATATGTCTGTGAACACGATAACTCTCGTTAAAATAGTCCGATCGAGACCAAATTTGGTAGAAACGTATATTCCTGCATTGACGAGTTCGTAAACCAGACATATCAGACAATCGGAACGGGTACTTTGGGGGGGGGGTTTTGTACCCCAAAAATAGGTTTTTTGCGTTTTTCACATGTAATTTTTAAAAATTTCTAATTTTATATTTCACCATTGAAATCAGCTTAAAAACTACACAATTAAGTTCCTTAAAGTTTTTCTCTATCTCCAACGGTTACCGAGACATTAAAAAATCTAAACACAGTACGTTGTATTGTGGGGCTCCAATGTTAATCTTATGGAGGGTAAAGGAAAATTATTGTTTCACTTATTGTCTAATATTTTTGAATGAAACTTGATATTTAGCTTCATGTGGTTGAGACATTTATTCTTAAAAATCATAGTTTATGTTTTTATCATGGCAGCTAACCTGCATACTCTTTTCCCATGTTAATCATATAGAGTTTAGTTAAACTCCTTTATTTGTGGACAGATGTTGTTGAAACTTGATATTAGGGGTCTGCGGTACAGGAAATTATGAGGTCGGTACGGTAAAATTTGTTGTACTTTGGTTCTCGGTACAAATTCGGTACGGTACGGTACACAAGAATAATGCCGCCAGTAACATTGACTGATCTCATCCTTTTATTCATAAGTATTTTCCAGAATTTGATTAGTGACAACATAGAGAAAGGAGTTTAAAAAAATATACCATGTCAGAAGAAATATTTTACTGTACTAATTATCAAACTGTAATATGATTTTTAAATCCATTCTTTAAAAAATATATCATATTAAACATATTAATAATTATTTAAACATTGTAGTTCATGTTGTAACTAATTAATAAGGAAACTAATGAAACTAAGGATGAACAAACAAAATAAAAAACTATAATGTATTTTATTGCAGAACAAAAAATAACAGAAAATATACTGAGTCAATACCCCCTAGCCAAGACCTATGTTTTATATTGTCCTGGTTTATTATTTTTAATTCAACCAATCACAATAATTGTTCAAATTAAATGAAACACTTTCATAAAATGTCAAAGGGCTTTTTAGAATAAAATGGTTATTTTAGTATAAAGTGTTCAATTAATATTACAATGGAATCCCTCAAATCTGAAAATGTTCTGGGAAATAAAAAAAGAAATAGCTGGAAATTAAAAAAAAATTTAATCACATAAACTTATTTTTCAAGATTTAACAGTCAGGGTTTTTTGCTTACAGTCTGTTATCTTTAACTGTTGAAATGAAGAAAATCTTCGCACAAATTCTAAGCCATGTCGGTTGTTATAGATGCACTTATTTAGTGAGCAGGTAAACGCTCACTAAACTAGACACAGACAGTAGACAGACGCGACACGCATCCCTGTTAGTAAGGGTAGGGGGAGAATGGTTTATTTTTAGCACAGGCTCAACCCGCCAAGGTCACTGTCCATAATTAACTTATTGAGTCACGCACAGCCTGTATAACCCGTCGGTTACCGCGCGAATTCAGTGACGAAATAAGTGCGTAGTATTTATTTCCTTGGAAGAACAGGCTTCAGTCCCAATTAGTTCGGATTTGAGGGGTCCAACTTATGAGGAAGGAAATACAGAAAATATTGTTAAAAAAAAGTTATTTATTTCCTTTATTCATTTATATCCTTAATATTATCATTTATATCCTTAATATTATGATTTTTTATTTTATTTGATTGAAAATCCCGAAAGAGCGAGATCAATACGGCCAATCACAGTTCTGTATTGGTCATATAACATCGTCAACAGACTGTCGGAGGAAAAAGAACAAATCAATTGAAAGAATCATAAATCACAGTTTAAAAGGTTTTCACTGTTATTACAAAATCAAAGGTATTCCCATCACTATTTGAAACACGACTAATACAAGCCTCATACTGGTACGACTATTTTGTTGCGTCAAAAGGAGGAACGGTTCCCTGATCGCGTAAGCTGCTATACGTGGATACCATAATAAGCCGAGAGTGCACAATAATTTAGAGCCGGCAGGGAGATGGCTGGTTGCCCGATATTCCTGAAGTCCTGGTGAAATTGTTTTATTTTAAATGATCATTCACCAACACGCTATGAGTCAGTTTTACGTTCAGTATTTGTTGTACATCTGGGCAGTGTTGTAATGCTTTATTACTTGTAGAGTATAAAGCCTTTAAGGGCCGGGTTTTATTCAATGTTTTCGGCAGGAGATATTCCATAGTTATATTTGATGGCAACCTAGACTGGATAGTGACTTAATTTTTCCTTATTTGTACCGTACCGAACTTGTACCGAAAAAATTCTTGTACCGTACCGAGGTTCGGTACAGGGCTGGAACCGTACTGTACCGTTTTTTCGGTGCACCGCAGACCCTTACTTGATATACTTGTCAAAATATTAATTGTTTACGCTAGAAACACCTACTTTCCGCGTTCCTCACAGCAGCAAACCTGCATACTCTTTCCCGTGTTAATCTTATGGAGAGTAGGCAAATAATACTCATACTGACAGATAATGATAAAACTTGTCATATATTATTATTTATTATTATGATATTGATTTGGAAATTCGCTGAGTACGCAGGACTGCTTCGACGGGGGTATTTATGTATAACTTGGCAATCACATGAGTAACAAATGATGTTTTACATTGTTTTATGACAAATCATATTTATTACGCAAAGATCATGTGATAGAAAAAATGAAACTCCAAACTCCACGCTTCAAGACGACCAGCTCTGGCCTCGGGAAAAATCCGTATAGGATTATTGCCCAAGGCCAGAGCTAGTGGTCTCGTAGCGGGTAATACAGCTGTTATTTTATCTCTAACAGGTTCTTTGGTTTGTTGCGTTTCACCACAGCCTTTCACCGATTATACAAGGTGTATGTACAAGTACAAGGGACAAATACAAGGGATATTTGACCGACGATTGCCAGCCGGTAAGCGAAACGCGCAGTAAATCTGACCGATCGTATTCACACAATTCGTCTAATACGTACGACAACGTCACACCAACTAGTTGGAAATGATAAAATATTACGGAGAGGGGTTTCGGAGGAAGGTACTGGGGGTGACAGCCGTCAAGGTCAAGCAGTTTAGCCACTATTAAATGCTAAAATTACCGATCAGTCAATTTGACCGATGTTTAGTTTTAAGTGTTAAGTTTAAAGTGACTGGGACGGTGGCGACGTCCTGTAATCCAGCTACTTGGAGGTCACGAATTGTGGATAGTTGTGAGCGATGGTCAGTGAGTGTAGTGTTCTCTTGTGTGGATTAACGTTAACGGATACACACTATTGAAGACTATGTTAATTCACAAAGACCATCCTCATAATTAGAACAATTTGTAATTCAGAGGCTGTGGTTCGGATTCCACGGCCACGTATTGTATTGTAGAAGCCATTCATACTTGGCTTAAAATACCTACCTGGGTAGGTTGCCATTTCAAATGGTAATCTGGTAATCATATTAAGTATAAGTATTCATAGCATATTCTTTCATAAGATTTACCTATTTACAAACAATCCACTCTTCATAAAAATAACGAGGGAACTGGACAGGTACGATAACTAAAGTGAGACACACAAAAGAAAGTTTTTTAAAATTATAAAGTATTTGTTTGATACGGCCATTTATTAATTCATTAGAAGAATTTTTCCACCTCCTTCCAAAGAGATAGAGTTATTCTAATTCTTGATGAAAATGAATTGCTATTGACTACGGATGACAGAGTGAACACTGAGAGTGGCATCACTGATAAATTGGTCTACCAAAGATATATAGGACACAAGTGGCCTAAAAACACAAAAAAATCACTCTAGTATTTTTTTAACAACTGCACAGTCTACAATAAAATATTACCGATATTTGTGAGATCACGAAGATCTGATGTGTGAGCTAATTGCTGAGCTGCATTGTAGTAGCCTCGTCGTAGAAAGTACTCTACTAACATACGGTCTAGTCGACGTCGCCGCCAGGCTGCACCGCTACTGCTATGCTCTTTGAGGTGATCTAAGCGACGCTTGCAAACCATTCCCACCTGCAGCTCCTCCGATATACCCTCTTCTGCCTATCATCAAACAATAATGATTCATATGTGATAGAACAAAAATATACATAATACACCCAACAGGGTAACCTCCGATTGTTTGAAAACAGGATGGTTCAGTATAACAAATTTAATTAATTTTAATCCATTTCCATTTGTAAGATTAATACTTCACAGTTGTGATTCCAAAACACACTGTAGTTAAAATAAACATATAAATACATTCAATTTTTGTCTAGATCACTAAATAACATACAGCAGAATACTACTACATATGTAGTAACTATATGTACTACATATGTATACATGTGTAGCAAAATGATAATGTAATGTGTTTACCAAATTTATATCTTGTTCAGTGACCCACTCAGTTCATTATCTGAGTTATAAATAAACACAAAAACAATTTAAAAAAGTTTGAATTTGTATATTGTGTCTATTCAGTATGTCCCTGACTTATATTTAAATATTTTTACATCTTGTTAAAAGATCTTAGTGCAAAATTGTTTGTATTGAATTTTCTAAAATGCCCTTGGTCATTCACACATTCACCAGTTTATTATCAAGCATAATATGGAATAAAGGATTTAAAAATCGATCTAAAAATGGAGATTTTCGATCTAAAACAAAATTATTTTTACCTGTCATATTTTCAAATACGTAGCTGTTTGAAATTTGTTAATGTGAAAAACATTATCTTTAATAATACTGTCAAATTCACAAAAACTTATCTGGAGACTTCTTTTTGTACTTTTCAACATAAGATCGGTCAGTATAGAACTTATCGTACGATACTTAGTACCAATTACAGTGGAGCTCCGCTAATCCGAATTTCGCTTAATCGGAAATCAAAATCAGAAAAAAATCAAAATTTATAAAATCTATGAAAACTATGATACAATTCATTTTTGAAAATTACAGTATATTTTTATTGAGTCTGAATGGAATGCCATGTTAAAAGATAGGCGGAGCTCACTCTGCTAAGAGTAAGTAAGCTTAATCTATGTTCTCCATTTCAACAGGTTGTTGCAGTTTCCTAGGGCTCTTTAAAAAGCCGCCACAGCTGAAGCGCCTTGGAAGTAATCTGCCTCTTCCAATGAATGAATGAATGGTGTCGCAAAGGACAGTTGATCTACGTAGTGTAGCGCTAGATCAAAGATGGCTGCGGGGTCCCAATGATATACTCTCTGCTAGCTGTCATTGTCTGCCTTACCATCACTGTCTTCCTGGGCTGTGTTTTGGCTGGGTATCTCAAAACCATATCTACAATTTTCTGATAAGTAAAACTTCCGTTATCATTGTTGACAGCTTGCATCCAATAGTCAACATCATTTTCATTTGCATCTTTGCAGCTGGGAATATTTTTGATCATCTGCTGCAGCAGTGCAACGTTTCTATCTGGTTGTTGATTTTTGTCAAAAGAAGTCTTGGCCAAAGTTTACTCGAGGATTTTTTAAAGCAGGTGCTCTTTTATAGATTTCCTCAATGTGCTACCCAGTAAATAACATTTTTTACGTTATCATTTTGAGTTTAAGAAGGTTTCTTCTTCAATTGTTTTTTTAGGATACGTCT
Source organism: Nephotettix cincticeps (assembly GCA_023375725.1). Classification (NCBI taxonomy): domain Eukaryota; kingdom Metazoa; phylum Arthropoda; class Insecta; order Hemiptera; family Cicadellidae; genus Nephotettix; species Nephotettix cincticeps. Next base: position 96,859,400 of record CM041791.1, read on the forward strand.
CAGTAGCTTTTTTCTGTAAGAGTTTGATTTGCTGCAATACATGTTGGTCCATGGGCTGGAGTAAAGGGGTCACATTGGGTGGTAGGAAAAAAGCCTTTATATTTCCACTGACTAATTTGTCTTCTGAGGGATGTGAGGAAGGAAGTGTTGTCTAGGAAAAGTAAAGCACGGATTGGTAGCTCATTCTCTACAAAAATTGAGTGACAAACTGGGTATAAAACCAATCCTTAAAAATTGTTGAGGTCATCTAAGCATTTTTAGAGGTTTTGTAGACGACAGGGTTTGTAGGTTTAGGTTTTTGAATGCCCTTGGTTTGCTGCTTTTTCAATAACCATTAAGAACAAATTATTATTTCCTGCAGCATTACTGCAGGCTAAAACAGTCAATCTTTCTTTGCTTATTTTCAAGCTGGGCACATTTCATTCTTCTTGTGCAGCTAGACTTTATTATGGCTAACTGACTAATCCCATAGCGGTTCTTGAAACAATTAAGCCAACCTGAGTTGGCTTTGGATGAATTGTTTCAGTTCATTGATTGATTTAATTGCAGGTCTTTTTCTTAGAGCAAGGGCCCATTAATTTGGATACCCTTTTTCTTCTCATGAGAAAACCAGACAAACTGAGGGCTGTCAAGCTTATCTAGTGATGTACTTTAAGCTGTTTTATGAGTAGGCCTACTTGTTGCTATGCAAAACTGTTCGATTTTTCGTAGGCTTTTCTTCCAGTCGATGATTGTGGAATTTCCCAATCAAAACTCCACAGCTAATTTCGAAGCATTTTCCCCTTTATCAAACTAGTTTAACACTTCAAGTTTATCTTGTAGTTTATTCAAAGTATGTTTACGTTTTCAAGCCATTACACTACAGTCACAAAACTAAAATTGTTTACGGTATAAACAGATAAACAACGGAAATTGTGTAAACTATCACTTAGTAAAAAACTAAATTGAAATTTAGTCTGTAATCGTAATAAATTACAGTCACTATGTTAACGCAACTCACTGAGCTCAGGAAATGACAGGAAAGCAATGAGCGGGGCTTCTACAATCTCGGTTGTTCTGATATTTACCAGATTTCTTAGTAACTACAAGTTCAAGCAGTAGCCTTGCAGAACATTGCCATACATAATGAAGTTGATTAAGTATTTAATACCGTGTGGACATGATTTGATGTTTTATCGATTAATTCATGTTGTGACACTTTGTATCTAATAATTTATTGTTACCTTAATAACAGTCCCAATTATTTCGGATTAGCGGGGCTCCACTGTAGTACTAAGAAGGGGATGGAAGGGTTTGTAGTGCTAAAATAATATTTATCGGATTCATTAAAGTCATTGTAGTATCTGGAAACTTTCTTTTGTACTTTTTAACATAATTATCATTTGTAGTATAATAGTCTATAGTAATTAGTCTATTAAATAGTTGCAAATATTCCTGAGGAAGGAAACTATATGAGGAAGTAGTTATTAGAAGTTAAGCCCATGTCCTTGTAATTTTTCCATTTAATATTTAATATATATAGGTTAATATGTGATAAAAAAAACTCTCCATTACAGAATGTTTAGCTAAGAAGTGCGTTTTTGTTTGTGTGTGTTTCTGTGTTTTGTGTGTCTGTATTCACAAACATTGGCACACCTTCCTCTTGAGCACTTGAAGCTTTTCAACCATGCCACCAAGAATTCGACTGATGTCACGAGCTGGTACAGTGTCAGCTGCCATTCTTCGTTCAAGCTCCAGAGCTGCGGCTTGCACGTGTGAAACCTCTCGATCCATCTGCTTCTGAGCGGCTCGAAACTTCTTGTTTAACAACTCGTAAGGCACCTATTATGAAAAATATAACACCCTATTACCTTTCCTAAACCTTTTAAAAAGGTAACCTACAAAGGTTTTAAGTATTTAGGCCAAGTATGACTGAGAAATGAGTGTAAGGTGGTTGTAATGCAATATTGTAGTCTTATTACTGACTAAGGCTGACATGTTCTTTAGACAGAACTGTTAATTAATAGTTAAAAAGCCAATGCTAAGGACTTCAGCTAAGGGACCTACAGTTTAACATGGGATCAGAACTACAATTTTGCCTTTGAATTACGAACTGGCCTAATTATGAGGTTGGTTTATGTAGATGAACTTAGCATTCAACAATGAGGACATTAGATTAGATTATTGAAATGGCGACTGTACATGATAGATATTTTAAGCCAAGTATAAATGAGAAACGAGTGTAGGATGATAACGTAAGAGTGTGTAAGATCGAGCCACAATCATGTGGCGCAATCTTGTAGTCTGGTTACTAACTAAGGCTGACACATTCCATAGACAGAACTGTTAATTAATAGCCCAACAGTCAATGGCATATCTAAGGGACCTAAAGTTTAACGTGGAATCCGAACCACTGTCTCTGAATTATGAACAGGTCTAATTATGAGGATGGTCTTCGCGGATGTTAATCTACACACAAAACACTACAACACCCACCGACCATCACTCACAACTATCCACAATACGTGACCTCCAAGTAGCTGTATTACAGGACAAAGCCACCGTCCCAGCCACTTATCCACTATTAATCCACAACAGAGATTAGGTTAGATTAGATTACATTATTATTAAAATGGCAACTATAGCACAAGGTAGGTATTTAAAGCCAAGTATGAATGAGGATTGAATGTAAGATGATTGTAGCCTTGATACTGACTAAGGCTGACATGTCTCTTAGACAGCAATGTTAATTAATAGCCAACAGCCGATGGCAACTAAGCACACCCCCACCTATAACTCATAACTATCCATAATTTGTAACCTACAAGTATCTGGATTACAGGACATGCTATTATCCCAGTTAATTAATATAAAGTTACAAAAATAATCATATATCTCAGCTTGTCATCAGGATGCAACTGTGTCCCAAAAGACCATTGTGCATCTAATGCCTACAAAATTTGTCCGAAATTGAACTAAAGTTTTCCCTGTTTGAGTTATTTTACATCTGGAATCAGACAAAATTGAAACCAAATATCAACTGTCAATTCAAGTAAGGATAAGCCTACAGAAAAAGGATGCAGCTCATGCTCGAAATATCGAGCATTTTAATAACATGAAGTATGATTAAGGGTAAGAGAGTATAAAGTGTGCATAAGTAGAGTGACTGGAGAAAGATAAAACTTGGTTGAGGCTCTAATATTATAACTTTAAACCCGCCATTACCAAGACCATCTGTGTAAATAAAAAGTACCTGGTGACCGAGCTTTGCTCGGATAGAATAAGACATGTTTTTACAAGTTAATTAGCAAAATTAAAACAAATTTACTGCCCAATGAAAACATTATGTGGTTGAAATAAAACCGATTTAATACACCATAATTAATATAGCACTGAAGAAAAGTATTGCCCCTGGTGGGAATGGAACTCGCGGCCCATAGTTCTTGAGGCCGACACGCTACAACTCGGCTACGACGTTAGTCAATTGAGCGATGCCGTTTAACGTCTTTTAGCCAAAGCCGATCATTTACTGTCTAATTATCCGTTATTATTAGCCTGTGATCAACTGATTTTGTTATAAACGGAATGAGGATTGAAAAGCAAAAGAGAAATTTAATTTACATAAATTAATTGGTTTGTTACAGTGGCTTCAAGCAATACAACGAATACGTTACTATCAAAACACGGAAGATTTTGGAAATATTTTTTTCTGCTTTTATTTCGCACAGCTATCCTTAAGTTCCTTAAACCCTTAAGTTTTTACAAATTGTTTAGTAACCTGATAATTTTGCATTTATTTAATTCATAAAATAAATATTAATGCATAACCTCTATATTGTTCCCCGCAGTCTTCAATCAAGAACTGTCAAACGGTTATAAACAGCTGTTTTGGTTTGTATTGTTTACATTTTATTCTCCATGAGCGTAATGTTAAATTTTTAGATTTTAAACTTAATATTACAAGAAAACACGAATTTTCCTGGACATTAGACCTATTTAGAACTTATTTTCTACTCGGAAATTAGTTATTTCCAAAATTTAAAGAAATTCCTCGGCGCCGTTTTCAAGATCCGTGTGCAAATATATATATATATATACAAACCTTGCTCGTATTATAGTATTGGATATAGCCAAGTGTTATCACTGTGCTAAACAGTCCTCCTCTTAAGATAAAAGGACGCAAAAGAGAAAGTAGGCCTAAGATAAATTTATTGACTAAAAAACTTCAACTGCCCATCACCATCTGCCTAGGGCCTATGGCGAAACAAAACCATCGGGCGGATGGTTTTGATTCAGCAACCTTTAATTTAGGAGTCCAGAGCTTTAACTTTCCAGCTGCTAATTGCCAGATTCCAGCGATTTTTGCATGGCCTAGACTGCCAATCGCTGGAATTCGGCGATAAAACAGGCGCGACAATCTTCTTGTAGCTGCTCACAGTACATCGAAAATGTACTTTAGTATATACCATTGTAAAGAGGAGGTAATAATATATGTCCCTAGTAGTATTTGCAATTTTTTACTCTTTGCATTACATCATATTATTGCATTTAGTTACGGGTGTAACAGCTTTGCGCCAAATTTATTTGGCGTTGAAAGTTGCCAAATGTCATATTTTACAATGTTTATACAATTTATTTGGGAATTACTCTCACAGACCCCAGACTAGGCAGTAAAGGTTTTTTGTACATATGAATGTTTTTGAACATGGATACTTTTTTTATACTTATAGCTATAAGAGTATAAATAAATAAATTTATATATATATATATATATATAACTCTTTATTTCATCAAAACAGGGCTACTAATATTATTATATTGAAATAATCTAACCAAGTATCCTTAGAAATGGGAAATACCCTTAGAAATAGGTCTGTCAAAATATTGAATTTTGAACATAAAGGAAGAAAATTGTATACAAAAGAAGAATTCCAAATTTACGCTCACTATCAAATTGATAAAAACAACATATTAACACTTAACAAATTGAAAAAAAGAATCCTATATATGAAAAAATAATACAAGATAGAAATAATACATGCTAACACACTCCACCAAGTTATAACTTATACAGTAAAATTTAAAATTATCATATGATATTTATTTACAGTTACAGATTAATATTACCAAATAAGGTTAACATATACACTTCTTGAAAATGGTATTATTACCCGAAACATGTAGAAGAAATAAAAATGTTTTCTAAGGGTACTTGGTTAGATTATTTCAATATAATATATATATATATATATATATATATATATATAAAATTATTCCTTATGAAATTTTAAACCAAATGGCTATTTCTGATTTTTTTATATCAAAATTTTATTACATAAAAAATGTTTTTTTGTTACAACTGAGTTAGTTATTTTCAAGTTTTTCTTGTAGCCTGTTTTATACTGAACATAAAAATAGATAATAATTATAATAAAATCTTTATTGGTTTTTAAACAAAACCTAAAAAGTGGCCAAAAATGAACGGATATTCCAGAGTAAAATGACCAGCAGCTGGAAGGTTAACCCCTAGTTACTGAGTTGGTAAAAATTACGTTTCAGATAAACTGATTAAAATAGCACCTCCTTCAACCTCTACTCATTTACTTATAATAAAATCTTCTGAAAAGTTGGCAAAAACTTCATATAGGTCTAGCCTATTAAGTAAATTATGGTATAATTTTTTAAACTGAATTATAGTATTATAATGAACAATGTTCTATTCCATAGTAAATTGAGCTTAATAATACTTTTATTGAAGTAAAATGTTAGTACTTTTGTGATTTTTTTCATATCATTTTAAGATTTAAATATGCATCTTATAACCTGAAATCATATATAGTTAGACCTACACTGGCGTGGTTGAAAAAACTTTATTTTCGATGACGATAAATGATGTTTAACACTGACTGATAAAATGAAATGGCTACCATAGATAGAAAGATAAGCATACTGCACCTTCAAAGTTGGGTGTTCTAGAGCTTTAATATCAGCCATCTCAATTAGTGATCCAGGTGAGGTTCGTTACATTGATAAACAAATTATCAAACAGCAATGAAGACAGTTATATCCTAAAAATAATATTAACTTAAAAGTGAATCCCCCAAAGCTAACATGGGTGAAATTTCCACTCCACCCCTTTGACTGTCTTCCTCTAATAAAAATGAAATACTAAGCTAGAAAGCTGACGAATGAAGGTACTATTATAAGGGCGAATAATGAGATCAACAACCATGGAGTTTGGAGTTGGCACTGTGCTGTAACTGCTGAGTGTTGAGTGTTGAGTGCTGTGACAGTAGTAAACTGAAAACCAATTCAGTGTTGCCAGTAAGACTAGAAAGAATTACCAAGAAATTTTCAAAACTCTCAGGAATAACAGAATTCCACGGAAATAAATTGAAATCCCCGGAATCGTTGAAGGACATTTTCCTGCTATATTATTAGTCTTAATAAATATCATATATATTATAATATATAACTAATTGCCATAAATATTATTACTGGTATTTCTATTATTTTCCCCTAACATTTTAATTTATGTCTTGGCTACTAATTTACCATAGAAAAAATTAAAATAAAAGTGTAAATAAAATAATATAACAATAAGGGGGTGAGAGGCCAGCACAAGCGCCTCAGGCAAGTGCCAAGTTGCAGACTGCTTCTGCAAGACCATTGTGAAACGGCTAGGGGACTGTTGGGCCCTGGGTCTCCCGGGCCCGGGGCGGGTCTGTTAGCCGTATTGTATGCTATGCGTACAGTCTACCGGGGCCACCTCTGTTTTTGCTGAAGGCAGCGGATCTAGACTTGGCCGTCGATGGAGGGCCCGTGGGGTTGGGTTAGCAGCAGCCTCATGTATCAATTCTGGGTGCATCTTGGATTTCATGAACGACCTGGTCTTGGTAGCGGAGGGCGTGATGTATGTGTACATAATGGCGGCCACCATTACTGCTACCGCAACAGGCATGTGAGCATCTGATGTTGTATTGTGCTGGAGAATGATAGTTTTAAGTGAAGGTCCTCGTTTGTTTACCTTCAGGCTGAGTGAAGGTATCACGGATGGTCGTCAAACTGCAAACGTTTGATGAAGGTAAAGGTAGTATGAAATAGCTGAAGGTAAACGGACAAACAAACGGATTTACCCTAGGTGGGTCACTGTCTCGGCAGTCAATCCCTCTTCACAAGAGGACATACCCGTGGATTTTGGGAAGGGCAATAACAATCAGCTCTAGTACTGCAGGAGAGGATGGAGGTACCGGAGTTGGGAGAGGAGCGTGCATTCGCACGCAGCTCCTTGATTGGTAGGACACCACCCTCTCAAGAATCAAGAATCAAGAATCTTTATTGCCATTGGTCCATTATTATTACAAAACACAGAAATAGGCAAAGTCAACAATTTTAAAAACTAATTAACCTAGCATGACATACATAAAACAATTAAAACCTTATATTCAGGTCACAGCCTAAAAATTCCTCTACACTATAAAATGGATTTGCAATGAGCCATTCACTTAAAATAACTTTAAACCGATTAAAAGAAACAGTCCGGGCATTATCGGGCAGCCTATTGAAAAATTTAACACTGTTAACTCTGTAAGAATTACCTGTTTTAGACAATCTGTGCTTTGGTAGGTTGATTTTGTTTTTCCCTCTGGTGTTGTGATGGTGAATTGTTTTTCTTTCATTAAAATCTGTAATGTGCAATTTAGTGTAGGTTAGAATGTTATATATGTAAAGGTTTATAACTGTCATGACTTTGAGTTTAATAAATAGTGGCTTGCAGTGGTCAGTGTAACCTGACCTAAAAATTGTTCTAATAATTCTTTTTTGTATCAATAGTATGTCGTGTGCAGCACTTGAGTGGCCCCAAAGGATAACTCCATAGGAAATATGAGCCTGGAAAAATGCAAAGTAAGCTATTTTTAAATATTCAAAGCTTACAAAGTCCCTAAGCTTCCATATATAAGATAGGACACCCTTGAAACTTTTCTGCAGATGAACTCAATGTGAGATTTCCAATTTAATCTATTGTCAATATAGAAACCAAGTAATTTCACTGATTGATAATCCTCTGCATGAGACAGACTAAGGAGAATGTCTTGAGCTTTCGTCCTATTGCACAATAGCTTGTTAGAAGAAAACCAATTTTGAGCAGAGTTGAAGGCACTAGTTATATTTTCCTCAAGACAAATTAGATCCCTGTGTGATGAAAGCAACGTTGTGTCATCTGCGTAAATGATAACTTTTGATGGAGTACTCCATCGTGACTCACTCAAGCGAGTGAGTCACGCCCTTAGGTGAAACTTCTGGACGTCGTCCATCCAGGATGGTCCAACCCCTGCTGGAGACCCCGTTGAATGCGTCTCCTGTCTTCCAGGGTTCTGATCAACCTTCGGCTCCAGCGTCAGTAATGACAATCAGCACGAAGGCGGGTAGCACGAGCAAAGTGGGTGCTCCAATAGCAAAGAAAAATGTAACACCTCCAGGGTGAGCACCCCGGGCTAGCTTTTGAGAAAAATTTGGCAACTGGTCCCCATTCCTGGCTTCCATTCGAGGAGTGGAAGAAGCTGCACCCTTAGAGGGATAGATTCTCTGAGGGATCTTCTCCCCAACAGGTCATGCTGGTGACGGTCTCTACTGGGTTACCGGAGAAGCCAAGGACACAGGGACACAGGTAATTCAATTCAACCTCAAACACATCAGTGAGGCTACTTCGGCAGTTTTCTGTGCCTATACAACGAAGAACATTGATGTGGACTACGCTCTGATCAAGGAATCGTGGTCGGGTCAAGGCCGAAAAAACAGGTTTGGGGTCTTCCGGTGGACAGATTTTCGCAGCCTGTACTGATACTATAAGGGCGTGCGTCTGGGTCAAAAAGCGACTAAAGATATGCGCCGCTGTAGGTATTATATGTTCCAAGGACCAGACAGCAATCAGGATTGAATGTGTAGCAACTGGCTTTGGTGTACATGCCCCATGAACGACCCCGTGGACCACCCGAGGAGTTCGTCAAGTTGGTTTACCATGTTAGGAGGGCTAATGTACGGGCTGGTGGTTAAATATGACATCAACTCACACAATAGAGTGTGGGGATGTAAAGATAACAACACCAGGGGTGAGTCATTACTGGAGTTTTAAGTGGCTAATGATCTCTTTGATTATTATTGAAATGGCAACCATATAGGTTAAATCACCACAAGGTAGGTATTTTAAACAAAGTATAAATGAGGTTTGAGTGTAAGATGATTGTGGCCCAATTTCGTTATTGTCTTGTTGGCTGACATGTTCCTTATACAGGATTGTTAATTAATAGCTCAACAGCCGATTGTAACTAAGGGACTTACAGTTTAAAACAATAATAAAGTGTCACATAACCCTCTTGGTCTTGGTACAAGTTTATAATAAACTGTAATTCATTTTCCTTGAATAGAGAAAAAATAGGTAAAGATTTTTTAACAATATGCTTTTTATTTACATAAATACTTCAATACATTCTGAATTAAAAATACAAAAGAAAATGGATACATTTAACAGAGGTTGGAAAACATAGCCAATGTTCAAATAAGTTGCTCGAAACGCGTCCACCTACTTGGCTACAGGCCCTGAAACGGACTTCCAGCATTGACTGGAAAATATTAGCATTTTCTTCTTGAATTACGGCCCCAGCATCCACATCTACCCACCAACTCAACTTCATTTTCCACTGGAGTAGAGTAACATAGTTCTTCCATACGTCCCCAAAAGTACAGTGGCGTCAAGTCCAGAGATCTAGGTGGCCACGGTGTCGGACCCCCCCGCCCGATCCAAAGACTCACCAATTGTCACATCCAAGTACTTCCGTAAACCCCCATGCAGAATGAGCAAGGGCGCCGACGTGTTGGAACTATATTCCCATTCTTTCTTGTAGCGGAACGTCCTCCATAAATTCCGGAAGAATGTCTCTCAGAAGAACCAGGTAAGTGGGAAAATTAAGTCGATTGACAGAATGTATGGTCCAATGATGTAGTTACTGAGAACACCTGCCTATAGACATTAACTAAAACCGATTTTGATTTCGTTTCTGAATAACTTCGTTAGGATTTTATTCTACCCAAACGTTATTATTTCTACTGTTGTCTACTGTACTCTAGTGAAGCTACTTTCATCTGTAAACAGAATCTTTTTAAGAAAAACTGGTTCGTCTGCCAACTTGAAGAAACCAACAAGAGCAAGCAACACCACAAGGATAACCCCGCGGTTTAAGTGAGAAAATGAAATGGATGCAGATTCTCATTAAACTCTCCAAACAGTGGAATCAGGCCCGGCGACAGGATTCTCGGGCCCCTATGCAATCATGAAGACCGGGCCCCCCGTGGAATTGCTCGTATTCATTTCATTAGCGACTTTCCGAGTACTGGTTCGGGGATTTTATTCAAATTCCACATATCTAATAGACTTGTCCCTACCAGCCTGATCTATTATTCTTAAAAGTTCCATTTTCCCGAAGCCGATTGTGGACTGCAGTAAAAGTATTTATGCATGGCAATAGTCTTTTTTTCTTTTTTGCCAGTAGCAGGCTTAGCAAAAGCTATGCAATTTCGTAGTTCCAATTATTTTTGTATAGTTGCTTATTAAAAGGTTGCTGACCTTACATAATATTTGGGTTATTTTGGCCGAAAGGGAGCTCTAAGGTAGGATCTTCTGGTAGGAAGTTGCGTTAGTGGTCTGGATTGTCTTCTCAGCCAGGGGCCCATAAGGCGTTTCCTAACCAAAGAGGTGAGGCCAAGGATAGAAGAACCCATCAAGAACCAGAGGTAAGGTGTATTGATTGTTAGTTGTTATTATATTTATATTACAGGTTCCTGTCTATTGCTGAGATATATTGGGTTAGTTGATGGTATATTTTGAGAAATTCAGTTTTTAATATTTTTTAACGCTATATTCATTCTGCTGGATAATTTTCTTAAGATAATGGTCTCTAGCTGTGTGGTACTGCGGGCAAGTTAGCATAACATGTGTTCAGTGGTTTCGTTTGCTCCAGAGGTAGATTTTAAGCATTCAGGTGTAATGAAAAGATTTTTAGGTTTTATGAATTTGTTAACTATGGCATGACCTATCCTTAATCTGCATATGTTTATTATTGCCTGTCTTCTCATTTTGATGTTATAGAACCAAAGGCTTTTTTTTGATAAGTGGCGTTTAACATCTTTGTACCAATTCCCCTTTGTTGAGTTTGATGCTTGCAAGTTAAATAATTCTACATTATTTCTTTTACTGAATGATATGTAGTCTTCTATTGTTATTTTATATCAATGAGAAACTCATATACACCTCCTCATTACTGATGTACCACTTTGAAACCATGATATCATGAAAGTAAACATAATACTTACTAGATGTACAAAGTTTGAACCGCGAAACATTAATCCAAAGGGTAGTTTTTTTGGGGTTGTAGATATGTGAAATTACGTGAATGCTGTCAATATGACTGCTGCCATATCGGCAACGTAAATTCGTTAGTTTCGTTAGCCTCAGCCCGGTCCACTCTACCGAGTTTCCGGTAAGCCTATATCTTATTAATGGCATTTATAACACATATTTCTGTAGTATAATGTACAAGGATTCATTTTATTATTATTGGTTTGGTCAAGCTTTTCTCATTTACGATATATGAAAAAGCTATGATGGGTAAAATAATTTTGATGTAGTGGAACACTGCAGTTGATAGTTGAAATTTCATCATGAGGCGGATTCAGAAGAACAAAAATGATATGCGTTGAATCGAAACGTCATTAACGTCAATTCATAATTTGAATGGGCGTAAACAGTAACCTGTACTTCATAGTGATTTCAATAGTATCGAAATCTTTTTTTGGTAAGTAAGTCCAAATTAGATCGAATTCATTCAATGAAATATAACATTTAGTGGTGTCATAACTTAAAGTAATAATGTTATTCTATTTTTAATCAGTTATTAGGCCTATAGACTCCTTTTCATGTTGGTACTCTTTTACTTGGAAAATGTAGAACCGAGATTCTTTATCCCAATGTATTATTTTATTTGTTAATAATGGCATATTAATCTTCCGTGTATTGTAGTTAGACTACTTAGGTATTATCACAGAGGGTATTTTTCCTCTGGTATTATCCAATTATTTAGAAATATTGCAACTTAAGAAACTGATTATTCTGTGTCATTCTATTGGCTTGAGTGACCAAAAATATTACTGTTGGGTAGTTTGCTTGAAAATACTAATACCCCCGTCGCAGCAGAGCTGTGTACTCAGGGAAATCCCAAATTAATAATTAACAATAAAATTTTATCATCTTTTAGACATATTTGTATAACATAGCCTATAAAAACCAGGTTAGACACATATTTCTCGATAGAGCGTTTTATAGTGTGTCTGAATTCTTGTATGAAGATTCACTATAGTACTGTACTGCTCCACGTGTTTTGAGACCTTGTATATATATATATATATTTTACTAGCTTCGCTCGCTTGGGGCTTTGCCCCCGTAGTTGTTGTCGGCAGGGTAAAAGTTTCTGCCGGCCAAACTTCTACAGTCAGCAGTCCTTAGTAATTGGAAGACCATTTAATGTAGTCGCCATATTCCTACTAAAATCTATAGGAGTGACGGTTAAGTTGTAATGTAGGTCCTACTATATTTCCTAGTGTCTTGCTCAAGTTCTGTTGTAGTAGATCCTAAAAGTAAGAAGGAAACATTCCCTATTGCTCTTACCTCCAGGATCTACCGTTTAGGTGCTAGAGCTAAAAATACATTTGGTGCCAGGAAAAACAAAAGGTGAAGGCAGAAAGATAGGAAACTAATAACTTAAGGTTAAAACCTAAATTAAGTTATTTGCCCTTAAGAGGTAAATTTTATGTTCCAATAGATCTTTTTGTTTTCTTTTAAACCATTCCATTAGGTCGACAGAGCCCAAAAAGTATTACTTTATCACCGTTTGAACAGTTCGCTGAAACATAAAACGCATATATTTTATCTAGACCATAAAAACCAGAACTCATAAACATACCGTTAAAACTCCTTTTTTAGAAATAGACTGATATTTTAATTTTTGTGATTTGTAGGATGTGCCTTTAAAATTTCAGACCAGAAACTAAAATAATGTAACACATTAGAAAAATGTGCAATAAGAAGTTACAGTTACAAAATGTAAACTGTTTAGTAACTCCCATAACCCTAAAACCAAAATGTAAAAAAACCTTAACAAATGCAAGTGCTTCAATCTGTGGTGTATATCTTCAACTAACAGATATAGTAGAGCAATCACCTTGTGAAAAGAAAGTATTTGTCACGTAGGGCCTTAATTAAGTTTTGGTTCCATAGTATGGGATCCTTTTTGGGCTTCTAGGGAGAAACCCAATTGAGCAACAACAAAAGTGATCCGTTAAATTTTACCTCAGTCGACCACTTTTCTTGGAAAATCTTCCAATAGTGTCCGAGCGCATAAATTTCAAATATACAAATATATATACTAGCAGTAAGCCCATCCTTTGTACGGGTTGTAGGATTCAGTTTTAAGAAAAAAAGATTATCAAACCAAAATATAAACCTGGAATCCTAAACAAATCAGTACAAAGAAAATAAATCCAATACCCAGCTTTATCATTTAGCATTACTTTACAATAAAATAGATTAGAACATTTTTACCATTATTATTATTAGTTATTGTTAAAAAAAATTTAATATAGTATTATTTTGAAATGAACATATAGTAAGGTTGAAATCAATGACCAATATAAACTAACTTATAATATTGATTCAACAGCTAGTTGTTTTTCTTTGATAGCTGATTATTACCAGTAGGTTATTCATTGAAAACTAAAGCAAAATGTGACCAATATCGCGTAAAAAGTGGGTTTTTAAATGCTCATGATGGCTTAAAATTCTAAGCCTTTAAAAACCTTCTCTGGAATGTAGAGAATGTATGAAACAAGTTTCATTGTTATCAATTCTCCCGTTTTTTCAGAGAAGACAGCATAAAATGATTCCCGGAGCGTCACAGACACGAATCGAGATAAGACTGTTTCAGCGTCTCTAATGCATGAAACATAAAAATAACAAAAAAATGTATAATTCTGAGCAATTTACAGACAAAACTCTAATGTTTATATAGATACTCGTGTGTGTGTATGTATATATATATATATATATATATATATATATATATTATTATTTTGTAAATAAATCATAAAACAAAAAAAAAACAAATATATATATATTTGTTGATGATGTTTGTAGAAATGTGTCAAATGACTTAATACAATGATTCAACCAGATAGAATAAATGAAATGTGAAAATGAAAAGTTACGGAAATTTTCGTTTAATAAATACATAAACGTTTTCAAGCATTTGAGAAAATAGAAATGAGAGAACAATAAACAATAATAAACCGTGACTAAATATTTTAACATGTGATTGTTTTGACAGTAAATATTAAAATATGGAACATATGATTTGGTACATTTTAAAATAAATAAATATAGAGGTTTATACATGTAATTTTTAAATGTTATTTTCAATTGAGTTGAATAGTTTTTTTTATGAATTTATCTCAAATTTAAACTGGATGGAAATTTTGATTTTAGAACCAACTGGTGTACCAATTCAGAATTTCTCAAAATTAGTTGGTTACTTTTTGCATTTTGATGTGGTTTAATTTTGTGAAGGGCTTTAAGCTCATAGCAGCCTTCAAAATTTTGGTTGTGGTGAGAAGCATGATTATAAATAGGTTTTCTTTGATCTTTGAACTTGAAATGAATTAGATGTTTGACCAATATAGTCTTTTGGACAATGTTTACATGATAGTTGGTAAATCACATTGTGGGTTTCACACGTTGACTTCCCAACTATTGGGTAAACTTTGTCAGTCACACTTTTAAATTTTGCTTTTGAATTTTGCTTTTAAATTCGGTGGAATTGCAAATAATTTTGCAAATGCCACAATGGGGCTTGTGGCATGGTTCAAAGCCATTACAATTACGTAATTCTTTTGGCCGGGAATTTTGAATTTTGGGTCTCACCAACCTTTTTAGCAAATTTCCCATAGGGAAAAAGCTATTACCGTAGGTCTCATGGTGAGACTTAAGCCCGGGACCATGTTATTTTTTCTTCTTTAGGTGCCCAGAGTCCAAAAACAAGTCGTTAAAATTTATATATATATATATATATATATAAAATCGAATGTATGTCTGTCTGTATGTATGTATGTATGTCCTTTATGCGTTGCCAAACTACTCATCCGATCGCCATGAAATTTTAGGAAGTTGCTCTACATGTGTCCGGGAAGGTTTTTTAGTGAAAAAATATTTTTGAAAACCCCATAAGTTTCCATTTAATGACGTTTTAAATTTCTAATGTTAACCTTATGGAGAGTAAGTTTGTTTACAAAATGTCTACAATGAAAACATTTGATTTCTTAGCTACAGCTGATTGGTTTACTTTCCATTAGCTTTACTATCCAATGCCATCTGAATCATTCATTAATGTTAAACTATGAAGTAAATATGTACTGTAAAAAATGAACAGCTTTATTCACCACGTTAATAGTTTACGGTTTTGGACGGGAAGAACTCAGGCAGTTCAAGTACCATATGTTGATGCCCACAACTTTTCGAGATCGACTTTCTCATCTCCACTTCCAATTACCACTGGGGTCCCCCAGGGCTCGGTACTTGGACCAGTCTTATTCATCTTGTTCATGAATGATCTGCCACGTTGCGTGCCTATGTCTGGGAGTAGGGTGTGCCTGTTTGCGGATGATACCTCGTTGTCGTTGTCTGCGGCAGACACGCGGGCTCTTGAGGCTGATGCTATTCGCGAAGTCAGTTCAATTCTGCACTGGTTTAACTCCAATAACTTGTTCGCCAACAATGCAAAAACTCAACTGATCCAATTCCATATCACTAACAAAGAAAGCTTGCCACCCCTTTCAATTTCCATAAACAATAATACCATACCGTCTTGCTTAGAAACCAAGTTTTTGGGCGTGTGGATTGACAACCAGTTAAAATTCACTTCTCATGTTGATTCCGTTTGCAAAAAGCTAAGTTCTGGCATTTTTTTATTGCGAAACTTAGCCACCTTTTTGGATTCAGAAGTTCTTTTAGTGGCTTACTATGGATTGCTTTTCCCTTATCTTTCATACGCTGTTGCAATCTGGGGTTTTGAATGTGAAAATTCAAAACGCGTTTTTAAGTTACAAAAGAGAGCCAGTCCAATAGTTTTTAAGAAACGCCGCGCATTTTCTTGTAAACCGCTTTTTGTCAACAATAGAATTCTCACTTTCCCATCTTTATATATCTTGAACTGTGTAGTATTTGTCAGGAAACATTTTGACCTTTTTCAAAATTCAACCCGCCCCCTCTGCTACGGTTTGAGAAGACGGCTTGATATAGATATCTCGAAGCACAAAACTTCTTTTTTTGAAAACCACCTCTTTTATAATGGCATAAAGCTGTTCAATGCACTGCCAGCCACCTTAAAAGTTGAAACAGACGTGGACAAATTTGGCAAAGGGGTTAAGAATCTTCTTTTATCACGCTGTTACTACAGCATTAAAGACTTTTTAGCCTAATTTAGACTATCTCTGTTGAACATTTTTTTATTATATAATCTTAATTTTTCATGTAAGGAACACTTTTGTAATGACACTATTATGCAGTTTGTAACTGTCTTAAAATAAAGATATTTGAGGTGTATTATGTATTTATATTTTTATTTTCTGTCTGATTAAAGTCACGTGTTTATATGATAATTACAATGTTTATAATATTACGTTTATTATAATAATCAGCTGTTGTATATCTTTCTTATAAAAGCCGTATTACAGTTAGGTTTCGTTTGGGTTTGGATTGGATTTGAAAATTGTGAATTAATCCACTCAGATTTATTTGTTTTATGGGAATGTTATTAATATGTTTTATCATTTCAGTATTGTTATTCACTATGCAGCGACCCAGAATATATAACCTTTCACAATGAAGCAGTATTGCTATTCGACTTCAGAACATGGCCAATCTTAAAGTTAACATGTGTTTACTGTGAGGCGTTACGAAGTTCGCCGGGTCAGCTAGTATGTATATATATATGTGTCTGTGAACACGATAACTCTCGTAAAAATGGTCCAATCAAGACCAAATTTGGTAGAGACGTGTATTCCTACAAGTGCTCGGACGAGTTCGTAAACCAGACATATCGGTAAAAATTAATATTTCCCATATTAATGAATATTTTTGGATAAAACTTGATATTTAGCTTCATGTGGTTGAGATCTATCCATTTATGCTTAAAAATCATAGTTTATGTGTTTATCATGGCAGCAAACCTGCATACTCTTTTCCCATAATAATCATTTAAGGAATAGGCAAACTCCTTTATTTATGGGCAGATGTTGATGAAAGTTGGTATAAATGTTAAGCTAACAATTATTTATGGTAGAAATGCCTAATTTCAGTGTTCCTTACAGTAGAAAACCTGCACACTCTTTGCCATGTTAATCTTATGGAGAATAGGCAAATAATTCTCATGTTTATGGACAGATTTTTTTTTTAAACTTGTCATATATTATTTTTACATTATTGATTTGGAAATTCGCTGAGTACGCAGGTCTGCTGCAACGGGGGTATTTTTAAATTTTGTGGCCTTTTGAAAACAACACAAGGTGGTCTGGTAAATAAATTTTGAGTTACTGGGGAAGATTTTAAAACGTTAAATTCTGCTTTCATTACAGTGTTAATTTTATGAAGTCCTGGAAAATACTCTGTGATAAATTTTGGGTCTTTGGAGTAGTTATGTTTGTTTGCATTTTTTGTATATCTAAATTGGTTATTTAACAATTTTGGGGGGTAACCTCTTTCAATGAAAGCAGAATTTAATTTAGACATATATTTTTCAAAATCAGATCTGTCACTACATAGGGATTTTGCACGAATCGACAGACTTTTTGGAATAGATTTTTTCATGTACATTGGTGACAGCTCTGATAGTGCAAATATTGCATTTTGTTGGAATCTTTAACATGAATTTTTGTTTTCAATTTATTGTTACTAATAAATACATCAACGTCTAAAAACGTGACTAATTTTGAAGAATAGTTCCAGGTACATTTCAAACAGCAAAACTCATTCAAATTTAGCAAAAAAAATTTTTGAGGAATCTAATCCATGCTGCCAAGCAATGAAAATGTATCTAAGCCAAACAAGAGGGGTAGTGAACAACCTAGGACGAAATTTTGGCATAGAAAGAGGCCATAAGTGTTCCCATTGCTGTACCTTTGATCTGTAAGAAATTTTTGTTTAATCATTTAAAGTTGTTCATAGTAAAAATCATATGAATCAACGTAGTCAGAAAGCTAGTGGAGGGTTTAGAATGGATGGGTCTAGTATTAAAAAATTGTTTGGCAGCCTTCAGACCACCGTCTTGAGGGATGTTTGTATATAACGACTCAACATCAATTGTTACAAACAATTAAATTTGGAGTTTGAGGTAGGTCAACACTTGAAATTTTGTTCAGGAAGTCATTAGTGTCTTTAATGTAAGATGGTAAAGTTTGAACTAAAGGCTGTAAATCTTCATCCACAAGAGAAGAAATCCTCTCTGTGGGTGAGCCAATACTTGACACAATGGGTCTTCCAGGATGAGGTCTTGAAGGTTTATGAATTTTTGGTAGGGTGTAAAATACTAGCGCTGTTGGTACTCTTGGACTTAGAAGTTCAATGGATTTCATAGATTAACTTCTGCTGGACCACATTTATCTACAAATTCTTTAATTTCTTCATTGAAATGGATAGTAGGGTCCTCTTCAAGTTCTTGATAGGTGGAGATATCGTTTAGCTGTCTTTCACACTCAGCTATATAGTCTGTTTTGTTGAGAAGGACAATACTATTCCTTTGTCGGCCGGGAGAATTACAATATTTACATTACTGTATTTTGTAATGATTTGATGGCTCTGTATTCAAAATAAGTAAGATTTTTGGATTTAGGTAAACTGTCAGAGAATGAGGGATCTGCTAGATTTGTAATGATGACATTGACAAATTGTTCAATAGGGTGATCAGGTGAGAGTATTTCTGGTTACCAAATATTTTCTTTAAATTTTACTAAAGATGATGGGATTTTAGTTTCTGGTATAATTGGATTTTGTTCAAAATGAAATTTCTTCCTAATTTTATTAGCAAAGGTTAAAGAGTCAGAGACTAAATTAAAGTGATTGAAATTAGGAGTAGGTGAAAATGTCAGACCTTTTTTTAAAACAGACGTTTCTTCTTTGTTTGGAATATAACTGGATAAATTTACAATATGGGTCTCTGATGAAGGTGGAACTTTTTCTGGTATTTTATGTGGGGTTGTCGTTGGAGGATTTAACTTGGTGGGCTTTGGTAAATTTAAAATATCAGCTAAGCAAGGGGTTTCTTCTATTAATGGTTTATTAGAATCAAATAATGTTTTAAATGGTGTTGGTAGACTAACACCTGATCTTAATGTTTCCAAACGGAGAGAATTGAACTTCTTGAGAAGGTTTTTGATTTTGATGACGTAAACCTGTCAATATTTAACATGATAAGATTTATATCTTTATTAGCTTCTGGTAAATGAACAATCATGGTATGATATAAATGTTCAAGTCTTCTCCCATGATTTTTAGCCAATTCTTTGTCTGATTGTAGAACTAATTTTGCTGATTGTAGAACTAATTTTAATACCCAGTCCTGAGACCTCTCAGGACTGGGTATCCGTGACTCATGTCGAGGCAGATTTAAAAGCCTAAAAATTCAAAACGTGGCAAGCCTCTATATCAGTGATGCAATAATGCATATAATAAACAAAGGCTCCCTCCAGTTCTCGGAAACCCACTCCTACAATACCAGGAACAAGACCAACTATAGCCTACCAGCCCACAATCACAAGGCCTATGAGAAAAAACCAACATATATTGGGGCTAAGCTGTTCAACGAACTGCCAACAGATCTCAAAGGTCTGAAAAGTGAGAACAACTTCAAGAAAAGGCTGCTGGAATGGCTCATGGAGAAAGAGTTCTACTCTGTTGAGGAATTCCTTGAACAAGACGTAACGCCAACGATGTAAACACCGACCGATCGAGAAACTGACGCCCATCCTGTTCTCTAGGAATATGGATCAAGAAGAATAAGTTCAAAGTAAGTGCTAACTCAAAACTAGTTTTCATAGCAAGAATTTTGACATCTTGATGGAAAGAGGGAGGAAGAGCAGCAAAGGGAAATTTCGGTTGAAGCCCCTTGGGGGTTAGTCCATATGATAAACAGGCAGTAATAAAAAGAATTTAGGTTATTTAGAACAGGTTAGTTATTTTGTAGGCATGTTTTAGCGAATTTTACCATAGGGAAGTAGCTATTACCGTAGGTCTCATGGCAAGAGTTAAGCCCGGGACCATGTTATTTTTTCTTCTTTAGGTGCCCAGAGACCAAAAACAATAGTCGTTAAAATTTATATATATATATATATATATATATATATATATATATTTATCTTTAAATAAATCAACCGAGTACCCATAGAAAACATTTTAATTTTTGTACTTCTTGAAGATGGGATGATTCCCGAAACATGTCGAAGAAATAATTAAAATGTTTTCTAAGGGTACTCGGTTGATTTATTTAAAGATAATTATATTAGTAGCCCTACTTGATGAACTAAATAGTTAAAATAATAAACTGAGTATCCTTGACAAACATTATTTTATTTTAACAACATGTTTCAACCTTTAAAGGCTATTTTCAAGTTCATATATGTATATATATATATATATATATATATATATATATATATATATATATATATATATATATATATATATATATGTCTGTTAGCATGATAACTCGCGTAAAAATGGTGCGATCGAGACCAAATTTGGTAGAGACGTGTATTCCTACAAATGCTTGGAAGAGTTCGTAAACCAGACATATCGGTCAATGGGAACGGGTATTTTGGGGGGGTTTTGTACCCCAAAAACGGGGTTTTATGCGTTTTTCACATATAATTTTTAAATATTTCTAATTTTATCTTTCACTATTGGAATCAGCTTAAAAAACTACACAATTAAGTTCCTTAAAGTTTTTCTCTATCTCCAACGGTTACGGAGATATAAAAAAATCTAAACACAGTACGTTGTATTTTGAGGCTCCAATGTTAATCTTATGGAGGATAAGGAAAAATTAATATTTCACTTATTAACCAATATTTTTGGATAAAAATTTATATTTAGCTTTATGTGGTTGAGGTTCATCCATTAATGCTTAAAAATCATAGTTTATGTGTTTATCATGGCAGCAAACCTGCATACTCTTTTCCCATGTTAATCATATGGAGAATAGGCAAACTCCTTTATTTATGGACAGATGTTGATGAAAGTTGGTATAAATGTTAAAAATAAACGCGCGCACACACACACACACACACACACACACATATATATAAAGTATAGAATCTATATAAAGTATAGAATTATAATCTGTAAATTGAATTGAAGAATTTGTGGATAGATATATTGTATATTATGATTTAGACTGGGCCTATATACTCTAGATCAGTACACCTACTTTAAAAAATAGTGGTAATTGTGTGTAATAAAGATTATGAATTTTAATTTAGTTTGATGATAGAAAGTTGCACTGAATGAATAATTGTGCTGATTAAAAAAACCCAAGTTGTTAACTTAAGTTTGTGCAGGAAATTGAAATTATTAAATTTAAAATGCTGTAAAAATCTATCATATTGAGGAATTAAGGGTTTAATCACTTGCTTGCTTAGGAAATAGAGATGGGCTAAATGAGTACATTGAGATACTTATTACCCCCAGCACTGGTACTCTCGAGTATCAGATACTTTTGATGATTACTTTGTACTCATGAGTACTCACCACGGCTGATGATATTTGGTACCTCTGTTACAGTGTTCCCGTATTAATACCACTAGCAGTACTTATAGTTTCTGTACAAAATGATTACTTTTCTGTTCTTAGACATTTTATTGTCATAAAAAGATCACTTAATTAAAATAATTAATAAAAAAATTAATTAATTCAAATTTCAGTTTCATACATATTTGGACTTTATTTTTACTAACAATTAATTATGTATTTTTGCACAGAATATTAAACTCAAATTAAAATATCACATACGTACTATATCAAATAAAATTTATTTAGTTAAAAATAACTAATTATATTGGGACATAACCTTAAATATCCTTAAGTCATCGTAAAAAACAATTATTTATGAACAGAAACTAACCATTTATGTTACAACAAGATTTCCAGTGAAGTAAACAAAGCCTTAGCAGACGATCCAGTGGAATCAGATATTGTTTTGGAGTACTCAGTTGAGTTTCCATAATTAGAGTTCAGACACTCGAGTCGAGTCCCGGAACTGGATTTTGAGGTTCGGCAGTACATGTACTCACAACAGTAGGAGTTGAGTACTCAAGTACTCCATTATCAGATATTTTTGGTTTTGAGTATCAGATAGGGTACACACGGGAATGGCGAGTATCTGTTACAAAGTATCAGATACTGCAGTCCCAACTCACCTCTATTATGAAATTGGAATGGATTTGAATTTTTATGAAAAGTTCAAACTGACTGAAATTTCTGCATTAAAGATAAAATGAATAAACCTGCAGATTTCATAAAATAAATAATAAAGAGAACTTAAAAATAATCATCATAATAAACCAAACCTAACTACTTCTTAAGATATTACTCAATCCCTCAGGGTGTTTAAATATAAGAATGAGTTAAAAGATTTTATCTATAGTTAAGTTCTACAGTCAATACTCTGTAAAAACATACTTCCGGATCTATTTTTTGTTTTCAAGGGACACAAAAACAGAAATTGTCCATTATTAATTATCTAAATAATTTTTTATGATATCAGTACATTCTCTTTTACACTTTGGTATTTGCATTGAATGGTAGTTTCACTAATTCATGTTAAAAGACCGACTAAGTTTGGGTCGGTGTCTAAAGAATAAGAATAAAAATAATAGAACGTAAAATCATAGAATGTAAAAAATATCTTTACAAATTTAAATGGCAACTATGTATGTTTTACATACATAAATCTTTTCTCATTTTGATTATACATTCCCAAACTTCTTACAGCATAGGGATTTACATGGTACATTACATCAAACAATAGTCAGTTTATTGCTTGTATTTGAGATAAAATTACAATTTTATCATTGCAGCAACACAATAATGCATACAGTTCCTATGCAGCTGATAGTACTTTGTTCGAACCAGTACATATAACAATGAAGACTAACCTTTTCCACTACCTCTGTTCATGCAGGCATGTCAAATGTTTCAACATGTTATTTACAGGTAATACAGATATACCATACCAAGAAACCCTTATTGTCACATAATCTCTATTCAATTATTAGTTTTTTCTTCAATTGGGATTGGAACTTATTTATTGTAAATTTTATTGTTTTTTTAAAGTTAAAATATATATTCAAATTACTGGTATTTGTTCGGCTTTGCCTGCATTTTAATTTCACCTGCTGAATGCTTAAGGTATGATATTCTTTTATCTGAGATTTTTGCCTGCATGAAAGTTGTAAGTAACTTATTAGCAGCGTACATTTTACAAAAATGGGGGGCCTTAAAAATTACAACTAATCATGTAATATATAAATATACTTAAGGTTTTTTGGTTGATAAGCTGGCCCATTTTGGTGGGTCAAGTTGTCAAGATGGGTAGTTACTAAAATCACCTTGTGTGCCTCTAGAAATGGTTTATATATACCGGGTGTCCCACGAAGAGGTCCATATTTTAGAGTTTTAATGTACACATGTGCAAAAGAAATACCCCCGAGTACAAGTTAATTCTGACACAGTAGGGCAAAATGGCGGGATATTAAAGAAATTGTACCTTTTCGTTAAAATAGTTTTATTTGTTACGTGTTACAACATAATTACTGAATTTTAACGATTTTACCAAGCACTAAACAACATTAGGGAATTAAAGATATAAGTAACTCATAAAAAAATTAAATCTATTTAATCCATAAACCTTATTCAAACTGATGTCCATCGATCGCAATGCACTGATAGTAAACAAACAAATAACGAAATACGAAATAACGAAATAGTAAACAGTTATACTCTTTGCGGAACAACTCTCGAGGTATCACTGTTATTTTACACTTCTTGATAATGGTATAATACCCAAAACATGTGGAATGCTTAGTGAATATTAACAAAATAAGATGGACAAACTCATAAAATCCTCACATTTGTCCGTAACTTATTATATTCCACATCAGCAAAACAAATAAAAAAACTTAAAGGCATCAAGCGAATTTGAATTTAGTAACTGATTTATATAGGCCCTTATTAGACGAAATGGCTTGTTCTCGTCGTCAGCTGATCTCGCTGACCTGATGACCAAGTGTAATAAGCTCCATATACTACAACACAGCGTCGCCAGTGTTGTTAGTAAGTGGCGAAGAGCCACTAGGTGGCCAGTCAGTTGCCAAAGTGTGGCTATGTCGTTGGCCACCCACGTATAATAACATCCATATGAATCAATGATTTATGACTAGCTGAGTTGCCAGTTTCATCTCTGGCAATATGGCCTTTCCACCTCGTCTAATAAGGGCCATAGAGGAAAGACTCAATATAAAATAGCAATTTTAAGCTGATTTCAATGAGGCAAATGTAATAAATTTTGTTGTCATTTTTTGATCTTGATTATTTTTGGGAATTGTCATAGGTATTATTGTATATGAATGTATATATATATATATATATATATATATATATATGATTGAAGTTTATGTGCTCGGACACCGATGGACGATTAGCCTTGAAAAGTGTTACACTTAAGATAAAATTTCATGGAGGTTTGTGGATCATCAATTTTGTTGTAGCTCAAATAGGTTTCTCCCCAGAAACCTAAAAAGGATCCCATGCTGTGGAACCAGAACTTTGTTTATATTATAATTATTTTCTTTTCAACAATGATTGCCTTACTATATCTGTTAGTTGAAGATATACTCCACAGATAAAGCACTTTTTATTCACACAGTTTTTATTTAAATCACAGTTTACATGATTTCTTGCATATTTTGCTACTGCGTTACGTTATTTTAGCTTATAATGGTATGAAATTTCACAAGTACATTCTATAAATTGCTTTTAACTGTATTAGCGAATTTCCCATAGGGAAGAAGCTATTACCGTAGGTCTCATGGTAAGACTTAAGCCCGGGACCATGTTATTTTTTCTTCTTTAGGTGCCTAGAGACCAAAAACAACAGTCGTTAAAAAATATATATATATATATATATATAAAATATAAAAAAATGTATATAATGTATATATATATATATATATGTGTGTCTGTGAACACGATAACTCTCTTAAAATTGTTCCGATCGAGACCAAATTTGGTAGAAACGTGTATTCCTACAAATGCTTGGACGAGTTTGTAAACCAGACATAACGGTCAAAGGAAACGGGTAGTTTGGGGGGGTTTTGTACCCCAAAATGGGGTTTTTTGCGTTTTTCACATGTAATTTTTAAAAATTTCTAATTTTATATTTCACCATTGGAATAAGCTTAAAAAACTACACAATTAAGCTTCTTAAAGTTTTTTTCTGTCTACCACGGTTACCGAAATATTAAAAAATCTAAACACAGTATGTTGTATTGTGGGGCTCCAATGTTAATCTTATGGAGGATAGGGAAAAATTAATATTTCCCATATTAATCAATATTTTTGGATAAAACTTGATATTTAGCTTCATGTTGTTAAGATCTATTCATTTATGCTCAAAAATCATAGTTTATGTGTTCATCATGGCAGCAAACCTGCACGCTCTTCGCCATGTTAATCTTATGGATGATAGGCAAATAATTCTCATGTTTATTGACAGATTTTTATAAAACTTGTCAAATATTATTATTATATTATTGATTTGGAAATTCGCTGAGTACGCAGGTTTGCTGCAACGGGGGTATTATATAGTATTATTGCTGTACGGCAGTCCTTAGTAAGTAGAATACCCCGCAGGTTTTTTTTATATATATATTTATATTTTATATTTATATATATATTTATTTATTTATATATGAATATATATTATATATATATATATATATACAAATTTTGACGACTATTGTTTTTGGTCTCTAGGCACCTAACGAAGAAAAAATAACATGGTCCCGGGCTTAAGTCTTACCATGAGACCTACGGTAATAGCTTCTTCCCTATAGGAAATTCTACTTACTAAGGACTGCCGACAACAACCACGGGGACCTGGAGGCGAGCGAAGCTAGTATATCTATAATACCCCCTTTGCAGCAGACCTGTGTACCTAGCGAATTTCCAATATGAGATAGCTATTTGCCTATTCTTCATAAGATTTACATGGAAAAGAGTATGCAGGTTTGCCGCTGTGAGGAATAATGAAAATAGCATTTCTAGCATAAAAATTTTTATTTTAACCATTTATACCAACTTTCATCATTATCTGTCATGATAAACACATAAACAATGAATTTTAAGCATAAATGGATGGATCTCAACCACATGAAGCTAAATATCAAGTTTCATCCAAAAATATAGATTGATAAATGAATTTTTTTTTTCTTACACTCCATAAGATTAACATTGGAGTCCCAAAATACAATGCTTTTTTTTAACTTTTTTCTCGGTAACCGTTGGAGACAGAGCAAAACCAAAGAACTAAATTGTTTTTCTAAGCTTATTCTAATGGTGAAACATAAATTTTAAATATTTTTTTAAATTTCAGATGAAAAACGCAAAAAACCCAATTTCGGGGTTCAAAACGCCCTCAAACCACTTGTTCCAATTGACTGATACACCTGGATTATGAACTCCGAGGAGTTCCATATTCCATATTCCATGTTATTCCAGTATTCCAGTATTCCATATTTCACATTTCCGAGGAAATGTGAAATATGGAATACACGTCTCTATGAAATTTGGTCTCGAATGGACCATTTTCACGAGAGTTATCGTGTTCACCCAAATACACACACACACGCACCCACACACGCATACACTCACACGCATGTGCACACACACACACACACACACACACATACTTACATGCGCGCACACACATGCACACACACATACACTTTAATGACTATTGTTTTTGGCCTCAGGGCACCTAATAATGAAAAAATAACAGGCTGAAGTCTGGCCATGAGTCTACGGTAATAGCTTCTTCCCTATGGGAAATTCGCTAAAAGAAGATGTTTTGTGTGTGTGTGTGTGTGTGTATATATATATTTATGTACATATATATTTTTTTTGTATGATTGGAGTTTATATGCTCGGACACTGCTGGATGATTTGCCTTGAAAAGTGGTACACATGGGTAAAATTTCATGGAGGTTTATGGATCATCAATTTTGTTGTAGCTCAATTGGGTTTCTCCCTAGAAGCCCAAAAAGGGTCCCACACTATGGAACCAGAACTTTGTTTACATTGTAACTATTTTCTTTTGAACAGCTGATTGATTTACCATGTCTGTTCGTTGAAGATGTACTCGACAGATTGAAGCACTTGCATTTGTTTACAGTTTATATTTTGTTTACATTTTGCTTTAAGGGTTATGGGAGTTAGTAAACAGTTATTATTTAACTGTGAAACATTATTTAATATTATTTAACTGTGACTTCTTCTTGCACATTTTGCTACTGAGTTACATTACTTTAGTTTATATTGGTATGAAATTTCACACGCATATTCCGTACACCGCCATTAACTGTATTCTAATTACTAAGGGCTGCCAAGAACAACCACAGGGCCCTAGGGTGGAGCCCCCAGCAAGTGAATTTAGTACATATATATATACTGTATATATACGGTATATATATATATATATATATATATATATATATATATATATATATATATATATAATTATTAATTAATTTATTTAATTCACTTGAATTATGTTAAAATATATTAGTTATAATGAGTTATTCCTAAAATTCTCTATGGAGTCATATGTTTTGATCTCAATGTTACTATGTTTGACTAATAATAATGGAGTGTTCGTGTAGTGTAAAATTATCTTAAAATGTGTGCCTTTTAAATTAAAATAAATTCTTCTTCAAACTACTCTGCTGTCCCACTTCTATAAAGTAATTGTAAAACAAAACAAAAGTAAAATCCCGACAGGTTATGGGCCCAGAAAGATTTAGAAGTGAGGATTAATATTTAAGAAATTGAAGAGATTTATTTAAATAGTAAATGTGCTAACAAAAAACATGTGTTAATAAATAGTAAAAAGTAAGTGTTTAATGGAATGATTTTCTGACAAAAATAATATGAGTTGTTATTGTTTTTTGAAGTGATTTTTTTGTAACAGTAAAAAGCTTGTAAAAGTGTTGAAAGAAAATGGAAGAGAAAATAAATATGAAGGAAAACACGTCGAGCTAAAATAAAGAAGCCGAGTTTGGTAGAAGGAAATGTATTTGAAAGTTCTTAACCAGAATAATAGAGAAAACAAACTGATTGTAAACAATCAAGTAAATAATAAAACATATGTTATTAATTTTCATGTGGCTTTGCCGCCACATCAGCCCCCATGGAGAAAATTGGGTGAGGAAGGCAAAACTTGACACACCTCCAGGAACTAGTCTTGTAGCTTTCGGCAGAGGGTGGCGTGTTCGGCTTGGTGGAGGCGAGTGGAGGGTTAGTGGATCTGCTCTGGTTATCATCTGAGAGGATGAAAGCCGGCTTGACACGGTCGAAGCTGACTCTGATGTTCCTATCTCGAATGAGCAACGTCATAGTCTTCGTCACGGCTGACTATCTGGTAAGGCCCTGAGTACGGGGGTTGGAGTGCGCCCCGGATGGAGTCGTCTCGCAGGAATGCATGAGAACATATGGAGTGTTCTTTGAAGACGAATGTCCCCGGTTGAGTGTGACGTGAGGCAGGTGTTAGTCGTAGACGTGACATCAGTTGTCGAAGTTGGTTACATCGGAAAAGTGTCCAGGAGAAGGTGGAACTAGAAGTTCGTCGGGCAATCAGAGGGGTTTGCCGTGTAGAAGATCGGCAGGAGAGGACTGCAGATCTTTGATCATAGATCGAATTCCGAGAAGGACTATAGGCAGTGCTTGTAGCTAAGACATGCTAGGGTGGCACATAATAGCTGCCTGTGAAAGCGCTCTACAATGCCATTACTGCAAGGGTGCCAGCTACAGGTTCGAGCTCGTGTGGTTTCAAGGGCAGTTCTAAGGGCCTTGAAGAATTCGGACTCGAACTGACATCCTTGGTCTGTCGTGATACATGACATTGAGCCGAAGCGAGAAATCCAGCACTGCAGTAAGGCGTTAGCTGTATCCTCTGCTGTGATAATTTCAAGGGGCCAAACTTCAGGCCAACATGTGTAGCGGTCGATGGCTGTAAGGCAGTAACGATATGGTCCGGCAGGTGGAAGGGGTCCTATTATGTCCACGTGAACATGATTAAAGCGAGCAGAAGGTGTTTGGAAGTGTCCAAGTGGCGAGTGGACGTGACGAGAAATTTTTGATCGTTGACACTGAAGACACGAACGAGCCCATAGATGGAAATCTTTCCGTATGTTGGGCCAAACGAAACGGTCAGAGATGAGGCGCGTTGAAGCTCGCGCACCGGGATGGCTCAGGTTGTGTATGGCATCAAACACTTGGCGGCGCAGTTTCGTTGGAACGTAAGGGCGAAGTTTAGATGTTGATGTGTCACAGTGTAGTACGGTGTCAGTGCCCGGTATAGCGATGTGCTTGAGATTTAAAGATGTATCTCCATCCAAAAGAGTTTTGAGTTCTGCATCCTCGGTTTGGGCTTGTGCAAGATCATGAAGGTCGATGGCTTGAGGAAGTTTGAGGGTGTTAACACGAGATAAGGCATCAGCTACGACATTAGAAGCTCCGTCAACATGGCGAATGTCAGTAGTGAATTGACTGATGAAGGAGAGATGATTGAGTTGAACAGGTGGAAGTCGGTCACAATGTTGATGGAAGGCGTAGGTGATGGGCTTGTGATCGGTGTAGACGGTGAAGTTTTGACCTTCCAGCATGTGTCGGAAATGTTGTATGTCAGAGTATATTGTGTGGAGCTCTCGGTAGTATGCTGGCCACTCTGCTGGTCGGCTGCTCAGCTTGTGCGAAAAGAAATCAAGAGGCTGCCATGTGCCCTTGACCAGCTGTTGGAGGCAAGCGGCAATGGAAGAATTAGATGTGTCAGTAAACAAGGCAAGCGGTTTAGTTGCGTGAGGATGAGCTAAGAGAGTCGCTTGTGAGAGGCTGTCCTTACAAGTATCGAATGCTTTCTGTAGGTCTGACACAACATGATCGGTTGATTTCCAAGTAGGTTAGCGTTGGCAGCATATAGAGGGGCCTGCTGCTTGGCAGCATTGGGCAGGAAACGACGATAGAAGTTTACTAAAATTCGCTGAGTACGCAGGTCTGCTGCAACGGGGGTAATAATAATAATAATAATAAGTGGTGTATTAATACACCACTTGATAATGGACTGAGTTCTGAAACATGTTGTGAATTTTTTAAATAAAATAATGTCTCACACAATAAAGGGTACTAAGTTATGAATAATTATTTAGTATATATATACATACACATATTTGAAAAAGAAATTTTTTTTTACATCTTAGTACCCCATAATGAAAAAACAAATTTCCGGTCTACAGTTTAGGTTTTACTTTGCAAACTATGATAATAGCTTTATTTTCTATAGGAAATCAGCTAAAACTGTCAAATGTACAGGCAAAAATGGCTTACAGGTAAAAATTCAAATTATTATTACAGTACCGAACCTAATAAAACTATTTATAAATTAACAATTAGTTGGACTTTTCCAACGCGTCTTGTGTTTAAAATCTACACAACGTTTCGAGAGTTGGCTAAACTACTCCCGTTTTCAAGTGCCTAACAATATTTACATCTGTACAAACAAAAGGTTATTTCTACATATAAAAAAAGAAACCGGTCAAAAAACACAACAAAAAATATAACTACAGAAAAAAAATTGTAAACAAAACACTCTACTTAGCCTATTCTGTACATTCGGAAAATTGCAAACGAACGACACTAACACTCCGCCTCCGAGCTAGCGGACGTAAAAATAAGTAGGATTGCACGACACGAAGGTCAGACCACTACTGGTTCCCACCCGTCAAAGCGGTCGCTACTTTCACCTTGTGTCCGCTAGGGGCGCTGACAGCCCAGCGTCATCCGGCTGCAGCTGAAAACAAAATAGCACACGGAAAAACAATTGTTTACAATAATCGTGGCCACCAACGTTACACTTCGCCTCCATGCTAGTCGGCTGGGAACCTGGTAACAAATACACGGTCCGAAGGCTGGAACACGAAGTCCTTCCTTCGACCATGCAGAGCGATGAAAGATAATCTGGATCAATTCTGAGTTGTTCTTTCAGTTTATGACATGTTTCGACTTGACGTGATTTTTGATTGTCTGTCATAGCCCGAGGGACAAATTTGGCAGCAATGCGTCTCATTCCTAAATCTTCAGTTAAAATTCGCTGAGCCGAGCTCCAAGTCATTGCACTAATTTCTGACAGTTGATCAATTGTCTGTCGACAGTCTGTGAGCACAAGCTTTTTTTTTTTATATTTTCATCGATTCCGGCAGTTGATGAACGTCCGGAACAAGGTTTGTCGTCAATCAAAAGGTCGCCATTTTCAAATCGAGAAAACCAGTCATAGTTTTCAGTTTTCCTCAAAACATCATCTTTGTAAGCAGTTTTCAACATTAAAACCGTTTCAGCAGCGGTTTTACCAAGTAAAAAACATAATTTCACAGTGGCGCATTGTTCTTGCCATCATAAAAAACGAAGCAATAGTGAAACAGCTACAGCAAAAAATGACGCTACAGACGAACAGAATGTGTTAGCGCAACGACCCGCACGGGACTGAACTGGCAAAGAGTTGCGCTAGACACGCCCTAGTGGTGCTCACCCTTACTACCAAAGCTCCGACCTCGGCAGACTAATTCCGGTTACTTTTGGGTACCCCCTCGTATACAGAACCACTCAGTCTGAATAATCCGAAGCAAGATAACATTAACTCACAAGGAGATCAATACACCATCAAGTTGTTTACTCAATACAGTACTGAATTCATATGCCAAATCTTTATATGGACAAGGTTGCTTAATGGTGTCAGGAAGTTTCGAGAGCATTATGTTTGTATTACAGAAATACCTGGTTGCATTAAGAGATTTATTCCGACTTGGAACAGCAATACCTGTGTTATGAGTGTAAGATGTAAAATGGTAAAAAAATGGTTTAAAGTACTGCAGGTGAAATGGTGAATGGTAAAAGGTGTGATGAAAAAAAATTTAATTTGTCAAAAGTAGGCTTGGTGAATCTATTTGGATTCTGGAGAGCAGCTATTCCTAATCTCACAGATACCCTCCGCCCCAGGCCTGCCTGGCACACACACATACTCGTTTCATGTACACTCACTCGAGTCTCAAATGAAACCAAGGGTGTTTTTGCATCAAGGGATCTGAAAACACTTTTTTTAACTTTCAAGCTTAATCTCTCATGTTGTACTTATTAAACTGTACTTATTATTTGGAAATAAATCAATTCCACAGGTATTGATTGATCAATCTTGTCATATACTTGTATTATTATTGCCATATTATCGAGGTGTAAATTCACTGAGTACGCAGGTGTGCTGCGACGGGGGTATTATAATATATGTCAGTATTCATCTGAAATTGAATGCCGTAAAATGAAATCAAGAATTGCCATTGATCATCAAAGTGTGACTGTTTGTTTTGTTTTCAGTGAGATTGTTGGCTGTAGTGTCAGCTATGGCAGCAGCTGCAGAAGCTGTCAACCTGTCAGGAGAAGAGATGACTGCGCTCAACAAGATCAGTCAAGGGACAAATACATTTGCAATCCGTCTCTATCGGGTAATACCACCTGTAACTATTGTATTTTTTTAACACCAGCAATTCATATAAGAAAACAGGACTACTATTGAAATGCCACTACTTGTGAAAGTTATAAGTTTTCCCCTTATAAAAAAGATAAAATGGATAAAGGTCTTTTCTGGAAGAAACAGTTGATTTTTAATTTAGAATATGTCCACTATCACCATTATAGTGCATGGTGTGTCCGGCTAAATCGAAAACAGCTTTAATAAACTAATTTTCAGATGTACCAGTTGAGTTTGATACACATGAAAAAATTTAGACAGAGAAATTTGTACCAAGACATACCACATTGTAGAAGGTTGAAAATGTCTAGATAAATTTTTATCTTCCTCCTAGACTCGTCGGCTCTCAAACAATAATTTTATTCCACAGGGGAAATGGGGTTTCTAATAGCTTGAAAAAAGCACTTCATACTACTGAACTGTGAAATTTTGTTAATGGGGCTAAAATGGGTTGTTTTGGTACCACTTTCGATTTTGGGGCTCGCCCATTGGCCTTTTCTATGACTCTTACTACTATGCCCTGTTTTGAAATAATCTTGTTTTTTTGGGTTTTTTCTAACATCAAGTTTATCTACAGTCTCCACCTTAGGGCTCCTACCCACTGACCATTTATTTGTTGCATTCATTATTCAGATCATTTTGGTGTTCAATGGTTCTCTAATGTTTATTCCTTAGAGTAGCATCTCATGAAAAATACATAAAGTTAATAAATTTCACTCGCCCCGTGGTTCTTTGCCCTCTCACTTGCCCAAAGATTGTGGCATGCGCTCTCTTGTGTCGACACAATTAGAAGCAAAACAAGTAGTGTTTATAAATCAATAATATTTGTAAAAATCCAATTTTTCCAAAGTAAGCATCAATCTTACAGTGCTTAGGGGGCGGCTAAGAGGTCACATGGAACTCATGATACAGCAAGGTTGATTTATAAATCATATTGAGTGTCTTAAGGGGCCCTTGGAGACCCCTTATGGCATGGAAGATATATTAAAACACTTTTCATGTCTAATATTAACCCTCCTGTGGTTTACTGTCACATTTACAACAGTACCTGCCACCCGCTGATGGTTCACTGTCGCAGTTGTGACAGTTAGTAAGCCTTTATTTAAAGCACTCTAGGGCGCCTTAATATTACACAGATTGTTTTGTATGTAGTATCAATGTGATTGTCAAGGTTCACACTTTCTGTTGCTGCCTGCCTGCAAACGTTTAGTCTATTGTATGGTCAACAACGATCAATGAAAGATGCGTCAGCTGTCTGCTTCTGAGTAATTTTGATTATGTTATTGTTGAAAAAGTTTCGTTTCATCTGATAGTGTTTTTATTTTTTATAAGAGCATAACATTGTATATATTCTGTTTCCTTATTAAATTATGAACCAAATGGCAATTTTGAATTTTTGATTCAGTGTTATTCACTTTAGTTTGTGAGGGAGCAAACTTCAAAAATCTTTACGAGTTCTACTTTTTTTGTGTTTACAATAAAAATATAAACATTAGTAGACTCTAAATATAATGTAGTCATAGGAAATTTAATTAGGAATGAAATGATGAATAATAGCTACTATTTCCATGGAGATTAAATTTTTTATGATTTTGTTTTGGAAACCGTGCAAAACAGTAAAAAAACTGGGAACCCTCAAGGGTAAAATAGTGAACTGCTGGAGGGTTAAGGTATTAACCCTAGAAGTGGCAAGCTTTTTACTCTTAACTGTAACATAAAAATAATTACTAATATCTTCTTGAAATATCAAAGTTTAAACAAAAAAGATTAAAACATGCCCCCCCCCTTATAACCACTAGCCACAAAAGCAAAACAGGTGTCCACTGCAATCCCAATTAAGCCTACAAATGCCGTCAACTTCCACCCAAGCCGGTCACCGTTTATTTAAGGTGGGCCCTCCACTCCGCTTTACCACACATTTGCAAGCCGAATTGGGATTGCTCATGGTCGGGATTCGAACCCTAGCACTTCCGAATGGCTAGAACGTTACGCTCATCAGCGTAGCGAATTAGCCGGCTCGGCCATCAGTGCCTAGGAGAAGAAAGCGCTTACTTGGTTATAGACCTGCCCGGTGGCAGGCTCGTGTACTACGAGAGCAGTTTCGGTTGTTGGCCCCCAGAGGGAAACACGGCCGCGTAGACGATAGTGTCTAATAAGTACACTAAGCTGACGACAGATGCCTCCACCTGCCAATTCTTATTGAATATGTAAATGCGTCGTAAATTACGACTTTGCCATTTCTAGGGTTAATATATGTATTAAGGTCTATTATTCACATACAAATGTTTAAGTCATAGTTTGTACAGACAAACTAATGTTAACCATAGAACTGATAAAGTCGTAATTCACGATACATTTACATATTCAATAAGAAGTGGAAGGTGGAGGCATCTGTCGTCAATTTTAGTGAACTTATCACCTTTTTGACCGTGTTGCCCTCTGGGGGCAAGCAACGTTTATTTTTAGCTGTAAAAGAAACATAATTACAATTATCTTCTTAAAATATTAAGTATAAACAAAAAAACATGCCCCCCCTTATAACCACTAACCACAAAAGCAAAACAGGTGTCCACTGCAATCCCAATTAAACCTACAAATGCTGTTAACTTCCACCCAAGCCAGCCACCGTTTATTTAAGGTGAGTCCTCCACTCCGCTTTACCACACATTTGCAAGCCAAATTAGGATTGCTCATGGTCGGGATTCGAACCTTCCAGCACTTCCAAATGGCTAGAACGTTACGCTTGTCAGCGCAGCGCTTTAGCCATTTCAGCCACCAGTGCATAGGAGTAGAAAGTGCTTACTTGGTTATAAGACATGCCCGGTGGCAGTCTAGTGCACTTCGTGAGCAGGTTCGGTTGCTTGCCCCCAGAGGTCACGAAGGTTCTAGTGTCTAACAAGTTCACTAAATTGACGACAGATGCCTCCACCTGCTACTTCTTATTGAATATGTAAATGCGTCGTAAATTACGACTTTGCCATTTCTAGGGTTAATAAGGAAACAGAATATATACAATGTTATGCTCTTATAAAAAATAAAAACACTATCAGATGAAACGAAAGTTTTTCAACAATAACATAATCAAAATTACTCAGAAGCAGACAGCTGACGCATCTTTCATTGATCGTTGTTGACCATACAATAGACTAAACGTTTGCAGGCAGGCATTTGTAGATGCGTCATGAATTACAACTTTGTCAGTTCTAGGGTTAAAAATACCCCCATCACAGCAGACCTGTATACTCAGCAAATTTCCAAAACAATAAAATAATAATAATGATAATGTATGACAAGTTTTATCAAAATCTGTCAATAAACATAAGAACTATTTGCCTATTCTCCATAAGATTAACATGGGAAAGAGTGTGCAGGTTTGCTGCTGTGGGGAACGCTGAAAGTAGGCATTTCTACGATAAACAATTTTTATTTTTAACATTTATACCAACTTTCATCAACATCTGTCCATAAATAAAGGAGTTTGTTTATTCCCGATATGATTAACATGGGAAAAGAGTATGCAGGTTTGCTGCCATGATAAACACATAAACTATGTTTTTTAGCATAAACAGCGGGTGGATACCAAGTTTAATCCAAAAAAATTGATTGATATCTTCTTTCTTTGTATCTACATTTGAAATTTCGTCCTGTTTGGCCAATATAACATTTTGGCAGCTAAACTACATACTCTTTTTCCATGTTAATCATAAGGAAAATAGGAAAACTCCATTATTTATGGACAGATGTTGATGAAAGTTGGTATAAATTGTCAAAATAAAAATTGTATATGTTATAAATGCCTACTTTCAGTGCTCCTCACAGAGGCAAACCTGCATACTCTTTCCCATGTTAATCTTATGGAGAATAGGCAAATAACTAACTCGACAGATATTTATCGACAGATATCGAGAAAACTTGACATATAGTATTATTATTGTATTATTAATTTGGATATTAGCTGAGTACGCAGTCTACTGCAACGGGGGTATTATTTTCTTTCAGAGAATCAAACACAAGAATTATTTTTACATAATTATAGTAATAAATTGTCTATAAAAATATTATTTTATAAAAAGGTTGCCATTATTAACTTAGCAGTCAGTTTGGAACTTAAGTTCATATTCGATGGTTTCCAAAACTAATAGAGCAGTACGATTTGTTAATCTATATCTAGTAACAAAATCAATATCGTCCAAATGATTGAAATCCTCAGCTCTTTCTCTTATCCATCTAGGTCAACGAACAACATACTGTTCATCACTATCACTTTCAAATGCTAATTCATATGATCTTCTTTTAGCATTTGCCCGTATCAAAATAACTTTAAATTAAAATCTAATATAATAATAATAATACTATAGAATAATAAAAGTATAATATAAATACCCCGTCGCAGCAGACCTCGACTCTGCGAATTTACAAATCAATAATATAATAATAATATATGACAAGCTTTATAAAAATCTGTAATAAACATGAGAATTATTTGCCTATTCTCCATATGATTAACATGGGAAAGAGTGTGCAGGTTAGCTGCTGTGAGGAACACTGAAAGTAGTCATTTCTACCATAAATAATTTGTATCTTAACATTTATACCAACTTTCATCAACATCTGTCCATAAATAAAGGAGTTTGCCTATTCCTTATATGATTAACATGGGAAAAGAGTATGCAGGTTTGCTGCCATGATAAACACATAAACTATGTTTTTTAAGCATAAATGGATAGATCTCAACCACATGGAGCTAAATATCAAGTTTTATCCAAAAATATTGATTACTGTAATATGGGAAATAATAATTTTTCCCTGTCCTCCATAAGATTAACATTGGAGCCCCACAATACAATGTACTGTGTTTAGATTTTTTAATATCTTGGTAACTGTTGGAGATACAGAAAAACTTTAAGGAACTTAACTGTGTAGTTTTTTAAGCTGATTGCAATGGTGAAAGATAAAATTAGAAATTTTTAAAAATTACATGTGAAAAACGCAAAAAAAACCATTTTGGGGTACAAAACCCCCCAAAACTACCCGTTCCCATTGACCGATATGTCTGGTTTACGAACTCGTCCGAGCATTTTTAGGAATACCTGTCTCTACCAAATTTGGTCTCTATCGGACCATTTTTACGGGAGTTATCGTGTTCACAGACACATATATATAATATATATATATATTCTTCATAAGTGCCAAATGACTTTTATAAATACTTTAAAAATTGTATAGTTGTTGTACTGAATGAATGAGTGTTGGTTTTGCAAATTTTCGTTTTAATTTACAAAAAACGTTTTCAAGCAAATAGAAATAGTTACTGTGTATAACATGAAAAGACAATGAAACATAAATAAATTAAAGGAAAGGTTTACAATAAAAATTTTGAAATCATATGATTTTAGGCAGTTGAGTTGAATCATTTTATTATATATTTTTATATTTTTATATTAATAATAACCTATCTGAGATTTAATCCTGTAGGAAATTTTGATTTTAAAACCAACTGGTGTGCCAATTCAGAATTTCTTAAAATAAGTTGGTTTCTTTTAAGGTTTTGATGTGGTGGAATTTTGTGGAGGGCTTTAAGTTCATAACAGCCCTCAAAATTTTGGTTGTGGTGAGCTGCATGATTGAAAATTGGCTTTCTTAAATCTTTATGAACCACATCAAAACGGTGGCCTGTCATTCTAACTCGTAAGGAGTTAGATGTTTGCCCTATATATTCTTTTTGACAATGTTTGCACGATAGTTGGTAAACCACATTATGGGTTTCACAAGTTGATCCACCAACTATCGGGTAAACTTTATTTGTCACTCTACTTTTAAATTCAGTAGATTCACACATAATTTTGCAAATACCACATCGAGGTTTGTGGCATGGTTTACAACTATTCTTGACATTACAAAGTTCATTAGGCCTAGAATTTTGAATTTTGGGTCTCACCAACATATTTTTTAAATTTTGTGGCCTTTTAAAAATAACACGAGGTGGTCTGGAAAATAAATTTTCTGTTGTGGGAGAGGATTTTAAAATATTGAATGCTACTTTCATGATGCTGTTAACTTTATGTAGTCCTGGGTAGTAGTTTGTGATGAATTTAGGGTCACTTGAAAATTTTTGTCTTGATTCACATTTTTTGGTTTCTTCAATTGGTTTGATAGTAACTTTTGTGGGTAGCCTCGTTCAATGAAAGCAGTATTCAACTTTGATATATATTTTTCAAAATCAGAGTTATCACTACAAAGGGATTTAGCGCGTATCGATAAGCTTTTTGGGATTGATTTTTTCATTTACATAGGATGACAACTCTGGTAATGCAAATATTGCATTTTATTAGTGTTTTTAACGTGAATTTTACTTTTTAATTTACTATTGTCAATGAATACATCAACATCTAAGAATGTGACAATTTTGTTGGAAAACTGCCAAGTAAATTTCAAACAACTAAATTGATTTAATTCTTGTAAAAAGTTTTGTAAAGAGCTAATACCGTGCTGCCAAACAATGAAAATATCGTCATTGAATCTTAACCAAATAAGAGGAGTTAAAGGATTTTTAGATAAGAAATTTTGCTCAACTAGACCCATGAATAAATTAGCATATGATGGAGCCGTTCGAGTACCCATTGCTGTACCTCTGATTTGGAGGTAATTTTTGTCCATAAATTTAAAGTTATTCATAGTTAATATCATTTGAATAAGAATGGCTAAAAAATTAGTAGAAGGTAAAGAATTTGTTGGTCTAGAATTAAGAAAGTGTTTAGCAGCCTTCAGACCATCTACGTGGGGAATATTTGTATATAATGATTCAACGTCAACTGTTACAAGCATTAATTCAGAATTTTGAGGTAAGTTGATATCAGAAATTTTAGCAAGGAAGTCATTTGTATCCTTGATGTAGGATGGCAGAGATTTAACCAAAGGTTGTAAATGTTCATCTACAAAAGCAGAAATTCGTTCTGTAGGTGACCCGATGCTGGATACAATTGGTCTTCCTGGAGGTGGTCTTGTAGACTTGTGAATTTTGGGAAGTGTGTAAAACACTGGAGTTTTAGGTACACTTGGAGTTAGCAGTTGGATTGTTTTTACTGAAAGAAGTTCATTTGGACCACACTTTTCTAAAAACTCTTGAATTTCCTCATTGTACTTTATAGAACAATCTATATATAAATATATATGAAATATATATTTCATATATACATATATGATATTTATGTATATTTATATATTCATATATATAAATATATGAAAAATATATATCAAAGTTGAATACTGCTTTCATTGAACGAGGCTACCCACAAAAGTTACTATCAAACCAATTGAAGAAACCAAAAAATGTGAATCAAGACAAAAAATTTTCAAGTGACCCTAAATTCATCACAAACTACTACCCAGGACTACATAAAGTTAACAGCATCATGAAAGTAGCATTCAATATTTTAAAATCCTCTCCCACAACAGAAAATTTATTTTCCAGACCACCTCGTGTTATTTTTAAAAGGCCACAAAATTTAAAAAATATGTTGGTGAGACCCAAAATTCAAAATTCTAGGCCTAATGAACTTTGTAATGTCAAGAATAGTTGTAAACCATGCCACAAACCTCGATGTGGTATTTGCAAAATTATGTGTGAATCTACTGAATTTAAAAGTAGAGTGACAAATAAAGTTTACCCGATAGTTGGTGGATCAACTTGTGAAACCCATAATGTGGTTTACCAACTATCGTGCAAACATTGTCAAAAAGAATATATAGGGCAAACATCTAACTCCTTACGAGTTAGAATGACAGGCCACCGTTTTGATGTGGTTCATAAAGATTTAAGAAAGCCAATTTTCAATCATGCAGCTCACCACAACCAAAATTTTGAGGGCTGTTATGAACTAAAGCCCTCCACAAAATTCCACCACATCAAAACCTTAAAAGAAACCAACTTATTTTAAGAAATTCTGAATTGGCACACCAGTTGGTTTTAAAATCAAAATTTCCTACAGGATTAAATCTCAGATAGGTTATTATTAATATAAAAATATAAAAATATATAATAAAATGATTCAACTCAACTGCCTAAAATCATATGATTTCAAAATTTTTATTGTAAACCTTTCCTTTAATTTATTTATGTTTCATTGTCTTTTCATGTTATACACAGTAACTATTTCTATTTGCTTGAAAACGTTTTTTGTAATTAAAACGAAAATTTGCAAAACCAACACTCATTCATTCAGTACAACAACTATACAATTTTTAAAGTATTTATAAAAGTCATTTGGCACTTATGAAGAATATATATATATATATATATATATATATGTGTCTGTGAACACGATAACTCTCGTAAAAATGGTCCGATAGAGACCAAATTTGGTAGAGACAGGTATTCCTAAAAATGCTCGGACGAGTTCGTAAACCAGACATATCGGTCAATGGGAACGGGTAGTTTTGGGGGGTTTTGTACCCCAAAATGGGTTTTTTTGCGTTTTTCACATGTAATTTTTAAAAATTTCTAATTTTAGCGAATTTCCCATAGGGAAGAAGCTATTACCGTAGGTCTCATGGCGAGACTTAAGCCCGGGACCATGTTATTTTTTCTTCTTTAGGTGCCCAGAGTCCAAAAACAATAGTCGTTAAAATTTTTATATATATATATATATATATATATATATGTATATATGTATATATATATATATATGTGTCTGTTAGCACGATAACTCTCGTAAAAATGGTCCGATCGAGACCAAATTTGGTAGAGACATGTATTCCTACAAATGCTCGGACGAGTTCGTAAACCAGACATATCGGTCAATAGGAACAGGTAGTTTGGGGGGGTTTTGTACCCCAAAATGGGGTTTTTTGCGTTTTTCACATGTAGTTTTTAAACATTTTTAATTTTATATTTCACCATTAGAATCAACTTAAAAAACTACACAATTAAGTTCCTTAAAGTTTTCCTCTATCTCCAACGGTTACCGAGATATTAAAAAATCTAAACACAGTACGTTGTCTTGTGGGGCTCCAATGTTAATCTTATGGAGGATAGGGAAAAATTAATATATCCCATATAAATCAAGATTTTTGGATAAAACTTTATATTTAGCTTCATGTGGTTGAGATCTATCCATTTATGCTTAAAAAACATAGTTTATGTGTTTATCTTGGCAGCAAACCTGCATACTCTTTTCCCATACTAATCATATAGGGAATAGGCAAACTCCTTTATTTATGGACAGATGTTGATGAAAGTTCGTATAAATGTTATTATAAAAATTATTTATGGTAGAAATGACTACTTTCAGTGTTCCTCACAGCAGCTAACCTGCACACTCTTTCCCATGTTAATCTTATGGAGAATAGGCAAATAATTCTCATGTTTATGGACACATTTCAATAAAACTTGTTATATATTATTATTATTATTATATTATTGATTTTGAAATTCGCTGAGTACGCAGGTCTGCTGCGACGGGGGTATTATCTTTCACCATTGCAATCAGCTTAAAAAACTACACAGTTAAGTTCCTTAAAGTTTTTCTGTATCTCCAACAGTTACCGAGATATTAAAAAATCTAAACACAGTACATTGTATTGTGGGGCTCCAATGTTAATCTTATGGAGGATAGGGAAAATTTAATACTTCCCAAATTAATAAATATTTTTGGATAAAACTTGACATTTTGTTTCATTTGGTTGAGGTCTATCCATTTATCCTTAAAAATCATAGTTTATGTGTTTATCATGGCAGCAAATCTGTATACTCTTTTCCCATATTAATCATATAGGGAATAGGCAACCTCCTTTATTTATGGACAGATGTCTGGTATAAATGTTAAGATAAAAATTATTTATGGTAGAAATGACTACTTTCATTGTTCCTCACAGCAGCTAACCTGCACACTCTTTCCCATGTTAACCTTATGGAGAATAGGCAAATAAATCTCATGTTTATGGACAGACTTTTATAAAACTTGTCATATATTATTATTATTATATTATTGATTTGGAAATTCGCTGAGTACGCAGATCTGCTGCGACGGGGGTATTTTAAGAATACCTGTATTTGAACCTGTAAACTGAATTATTGAACTGTTATGAATTATTGTAATGGGCACTAATGAGGTTAATTTATTAACTAATTTCTGTAATATTAGTTTTCTCTTAAATTAATTATTTGTTTAAATTTTCAATGGTAACTTAAAGATCACCATCAGGAATGCATTTATGAATCATTTTAGGGACTTGATTAGCTCTAATTAGGGAATTAATTAGGGCATAAATGGTCTAAATTAATTACATCCTGAGGTGTACTTTTAATCAAATTTATTCTACCTCAAAGGATTAAAGGTGTCAAGTTTTTTTAGACTTCTGCGAGACTGCTTTTGAATGATGTTCATTTCTGTTGCAGGCACTAGCTAGCAAGGAGACTGGTAATGTGTTTGTGTCTCCCTTGAGTGTTCAGATGGTACTAGCCCTTGCATACACTGGTTCCATTGTATCAAGTTTTTTTAGACTTCTGTGAGACTGCATTTGATTGACGTTTATTTTGGTACTAGCCCTTGTATACACTGGATCCATTGTATCAAGTTTTTTTAGACTTCTGTGAGACTGCTTTTGATTGACGTTTATTTATGTTGCAGGCACTAGCTAGCAAGGAGACTGGTAATGTGTTTGTGTCCCCCTTGAGTGTTCAGATGGTACTAGCCCTTGCATACACTGGATCCAAAGGAGACACAGCTAAAGAGTTGGC
This sequence comes from Nephotettix cincticeps, assembly GCA_023375725.1. Lineage (NCBI taxonomy): Eukaryota > Metazoa > Arthropoda > Insecta > Hemiptera > Cicadellidae > Nephotettix > Nephotettix cincticeps. Next base: position 96,903,113 of record CM041791.1, read on the forward strand.
AACTCTTCTGTCCTTACCTGAAAATATGATCGACACCTATAATGGGTACCATAGTCTCATTAAAGTGCTCACGGTAATTTTATTTAATAATCACCTCAAGTTTTACCCTAGCTATTTGGTATTTTGAGTCATTCAGATAAATGTAACTATAAAAATCATTTACGATATTAACTTTTTTAGATTTGGCTAAGTCTAGTGTTAAAAAAACTTAATTATGTTTTCCTACAAAAAGTTTGCTTCTATTGTTCAATGAATTATTATTTATCTTCCTTTATTCTTATTCTATCATGTTTTAAAAATATGTTTAATGTTTTACAGAGAGTCGTTTTACCCATTAGTGCTTACATGACTAATTTTGTAATTACTAAGTCCACTGACATAGCCCAGCATTTTTTGCCTACTCTTGTTACTATATCGACCATATGTTGATAGTTTAAAATGCCCATATTAAACTGTGAAAGTGTAATGGTTATTACTTTAAAGCCTTGGAACTGATCTCTTATGTCTCTTTTTTTCTTCAGGTGAAAAATTCCATAGTAAATAATATCATATCTTTTTATTTGTAATTTGACATGAGCAAAATCAAACAGCTTTACTTTAGGTAACAGCTTTAGCGTTTTAAGGAAATTCCCTAAAAAACACATTTGGAAACTACATAACCATAAAACCATTTTAACTATGGTCAACAAAAATAATGCAGCTTAATTAATAGTTGTCTATACATTTATTATTTGTATTTATATTAAATAACAATTATAACTAATCAACTATTTATCTATTTCATAGATTATAATATTGTTTGACTAAAGTCACATATATTTGTCATATTTTTCATCATACATAAGATATATGATATTGATATATAAGAGTCATATATATTTGTTTTAAGAATCCAGTATTGAAATTAGCCAACCGAATGTTTGTGGAGAAGTCAGCAGGACTCAAAGAAAACTTCCAGAATGGTGCTGCCAAGTACTTTACATCCGTAGCAGAAGGTTTAGATTTTCGCACAAACTATGAAAAATCTCGAGAAAACATCAATTCTTGGGTTCAGGAGAAAACCGAAAATAAAATTGTTAATCTTCTTCAACCAGGCAAGTTTTAAATGAAAACTTCAAAATAGTAAACAAATAAAACAATGTATGAGAATTAAATAAAAAGGTAATGCAATAAGAATTAAATAAAAAGGTAAAGCTACATAAAATAGTAGAAATTTTGTATGAGGTAATTTAATCTTACTAATGAACTATACTGATATAAATACGCTATTTTGTGTATTGTATTTTGTGAAAATCCATTGTGAAATCAATAATAAAATCTGAAATACAATTTTTATTGTGTATCCTAAGTTAAATGAAATATATTTTATAATGACGTAAATATATATTGAACTAAATTATAGAACATTTTGCTTTATTAAAATAAAAAGGCATTTAGAGAATACAGTACTAAAAAAAACAACCTTTAAGAGTCATAATAACGAAAATTTAGAACATTAATGTATTTTTTATATTATTAGTTATTATTAATTATAATTATAAATATAAAAAACAAAAGACTTAAGGTTGTGAGAGAGTCTTACTTCGCATCAACACTGTCGTAGGGGTCGAGGTCCTTCACTTCCTGCACTCTGATTGCGTTGTCGCCCTCCTTGGGTTTGATTAACATCTTTCCATTGACGTAGACTGCGTAGTGGATCTTCTTCTCCCGATACAGACGCTGAGCTCTGCCGAGGAGTTGTTTGTTCTCGGGAGTGAGGTGTTCGTTAATGTATATCGAACCCTCTGTAAGGGATGGTGACAGCTCCCTCGTCGACAACCACTTCTTTTGCCTAGCTGCCCACAACCAGTTCTCTTTTGTTGTTCGTGAGACAAATTGAACAATTATTGGTGGATGAGAATGTTTCTTGGCGGAGAAGAGACGAAGGCGATGCGCTATGTAGACCTAGTCCTTATCAAATGTGACGTTGAGGGCTTGGCGACGTGACCGAGGATTACCAGGATATCTTCATTATGGGTTAGCGGGATGCCAACGATTTCCAAGTTTTGCACACCGCGAGTGTTGCTCCAGGTCGCGTATCTTGCGCTGCAGCTCCACCACCTGGCTGGAACGTTAGATATCTGCCTGTTGCAGCGGGTCGCAGCTAGACTTCGTGGCAGCCTGGTTCGCTTCTACTGCAGCGACCTTTTTATTTAAAATTGACATGTTTTCCGTCAAAGCGCTAATACTGTCCTTAATGGAAGTAACTTTTTCGTCAATACTGACTATAATTTTGGACTCCATTGATGTCAAAGCGTCCAAGAGCCACTTCCTATCCTCAAGCACATTGGTGTCTTCTTGCGTCTTCACACCCGCGTCCTCGCACATATCACACTTCCAATATTTAGATTTGGTTTTTGTGAAATTTTGATTGGCTCCAGCTCGAATACATGTGGGATGAAACTCATGTTTGCACTTGCAGCACTGCGCGACAATCTCGCCACTAATAAAGTCACGGTAACACTTCTTACACGGCATGGTTGAAATAAATAAATGTAATACTCACAGAAGTTATGAGCAGCTAATGAAAAACTATTAAGGGAAAAAACAAAACAGAAACAGTCACAGTATAATGAAGTCACGGCACCACTGGGCAGAAACCGGCCTGAGATTATGCAAGGATTGGAGCGCTTATCAGTAGCTCCTTCCTCATCGGATAACAACTGAAGTTTCGGGATCCCTCTAAACACATTATTGACATTTAACAAAAATTAGGATTTTTAATCAATAATATCTTTATTAACATAACTTTTTTAATATACAATGTTAAAATATGATGTTTGACTGTTTATTTCAACCACTTGCAAAAACTTTTCTAATTCAAATTTTTGAATAATTCAAATTGTTTTTCTGGTCCCTTGAGGTTCGAATTATCCAAGTTCTACTGTAATAATAATTCAAGTGGTCGAAATGATCGCAACGCTCAACGCTGTCCGAACGTGGTTCCTGTCTGGACAGGTCACTCCACGATTCTGTAACAACCAAAGCTGCATTTAGTTGTTACTCCTAAGTATGTTTTTATTAAATTTCCTTGCTGGCAAATCTCTCAAAACGGCAAAAAAGCTATTAAAGCACTATCTAGTGTGGTTTCATCAAATGTAAAAAAATGTAAAATAACACTTACGCCTTCTACAACCACCACCAGATCACCACACTAACCACTTTACTCTTCTCTCTTGAAATGAACAGGTCAGGAGCCAGGGCACAACTTCCTGAGCCTTTCCTGTTTACCTTGGGCTCTTTTCCCTTCAACCTCCATGGCCAAGGGGGTTAACAGCTGTTTGGCCTAAAACCAGCTGGTCGGGGATGGGTAGCAGTGATGTCACGGTGTCTGCAGCCGATGACGCCACATCACTACATGTCTAGTTTGGAGGTTATGTTCAATGATGTTTAGTACCAATGTTGTTCCAGCCAACCTGGTAAAATACAAGTGTTTACAGTGCCTTTCACCTCCCCAATGGTAGTTAATTGGCCTCTCAGATGTCTCACCCAGTGTTTGTGTAAAAGTTCTCTCTTGTGTATTTTATGTGTACACTAGGTTTGATCTGAATACTAGCGATGGAGCTCTAGCTAGCCTATATGTGGGATTATGTCTATACCAGGACGAAGGTATCGGTATCATGTAATTAAAATCCTTAGACATAAAATCAAATCACCCCTCACAACCAATTACAATCAACCAAGGCTCTGGCTGGTATTAATATCAAGCATATGCCCAAGCCAGAAATGGTGCCACTTGGTTTAATATCTTTAGGCTAGCACAGAGGGATTTTGTCCCCCCTCATTTTAGCTCATCACATGGTCAACAGCAATTGATCTTGTTAATAGTGTGTTGTAGTTGGTCATCGGATTGCCTCAACAATCCATCAATTACATTCAATACATACACATTCAGCCTACTATAATATCACAATATCATGCAATATAATATCATGCTTGCATGCTTTTGTGATTGTTGTAGAAACAATTTGCTACAAGTTGATAAGCCACTATATATGTTTTACTGTGTTTTTAACTGAAAACTTAACAAATGTTAATGAATGTTGCAGGGACACTCAATGGTGATACAAGACTAGTGTTGGTGAATGCAATCCACTTTAAAGCAGATTGGGCCAAAAAGTTCAGTGAAGAAGATACAAAACTGGAACCTTTTCATGTGTCCTCAAACAAAACTGTTCAAGTTGAAATGATGCATGCTAAGAAGAAGTTTCGTTTTGCCCATGATGAGGAATTAAAGGCCAAGATATTGCAACTAGATTATGAGGTTGTGTTTCCATTTATCTTTGTAATGTTCAGAGGTATTTAAGTACGTATTTGTTGATATTCCAAATGTTAAATGATAGCTTTTGTCATGCATCCTAGTACAATGAATAGAATTTGATCAGCTTAGCTTATTTCTCACAATATTAGTAATAGCCTTCTCAACCAGGATGCACTACTCCGACATTAGTAGACATTAATCTTAATAGAGGGAACTAGATTAAAGTGGCAACATTTTTCAAAAGAGGATACATATACTGTTTAAACCTTTTGGTGCTAAAAATTTTGTTTAAATTTTTTTTAGAAATGCTGGGGGTTATTACAGGCTATATCACCAGAAGTGCTAGGTTAAAAATGAACAAATTGTAGAGTTTTACTTTAAAAAATCATAACTTCATTGTTATTCAAGATATTGTCATCATCTTTACTTTTTCTTGTATACTTGGTATTTGATCTTGAAGAGCGCGCTGGTCTAGGGGTAGAGCATTTCTGAAGATGGTTTTAGTGATTTATCTCATGATGAGTGATAGGGAAGAGCGACTTTTTTATCCATCAAAATTTGAATCTATTTTTATTTGTAGTTCCATCGAGTTCAACTAACCTCTACAGCATCCCGTTGCTGGCCCACGTTTTTTGACACTAGCGATGTAAATAGTAAATATATATATATATATATACCTCCGTCGCAACAGACCTGCGTACTCAGCGAATTTCCAAATCAATAATAAAATAATAATAATAATATGAATAATATATGAAGTTTGGTCAAAATCTGTCGATAAACATGAGAATTATTTGCCTATTCTCCATAAGATTAAAATGGGAAAGAGTGAGTAGGTTTTCTGCTGTGAGGAACACTGAAAGTAGCCATTTATACCATCAAAAATTTTATTTTTATTATTTATACCAACTTTCATCAACATCTGTCCACAAATAAAGGAGTTTGCCTAATCTCCATATGATTAACATGGGAAAAGAGTATGCAGGTTTGCTGCCATGATAAACACATAAAGTATGATTTTTTAGCACAAATGAATGGATCTCAACCACATGAAGCTAAATATCAAGTTTCATCCAAAAATATTAGATAATAAGTGAAAAATTAATTTTTCCTAATCCTCCATAAGATTAACATTGGGGCCTCAAAATACAACGTACTGTGTTTAGATTTTTTTATATCTCGGTAACCGTTGACGATAGAGAAAAACTTTAAAGAACTTAATTGTGTAGTTTTTTAAGCTGATTCGAATGGTGAAATATAAAATTAGAAATTTTTAAAAATTACATGTGAAAAACGCAAAAAACCCCATTTTGGGGTACAAAACCCCCCCAAACTACCCGTTCCCATTGACCGATATGTCTGGTTTACAAACTCGTCCGAGCATTTGTAGGAATACACGCCTCTACCAAATTTGGTCTTGATCGGACCATTTTTACGAGAGTTATCGTGTTCACAGACACACACATATATATATATATATATATATATATATATATATATATATATATATATATTCTTCATAAGTGCCAAATGACTTTTATAACTACTTTAAAAATTGTATAGTTGTGTACTGAATGAATGAGTGTTGGTTTTGCAAATTTTCGTTTTAATTATAAAAAACGTTTTCAAGCAAATAGAAATAGTGACTGTGTATAACATGAAAACACAATAAAACATAAACAAATTCAAGGAAAAGTTTACAATAAAAATTTAAAATCATATGGTTTTAGGCAGTTGAGTTGAATCATTTTTTTATATTTTTATATTAGTAATAACCTATCTAAGATTTAATCCTGTAGGAAATTTTGATTTTAAAACCAACTGGTGTGCCAATTCTGAATTTCTTAAAATAAGTTGGTTTCTTTTAAGGTTTTGATGTGGTGGAATTTTGTGGAGGGCTTGGTGAAATATAAAATTAGAAATTTTTAAAAAAAATTACATGTGAAAAACGCAAAAAAAACCCCATTTTGGGGTACAAAACCCCCCAAACTACCCGTTCCCATTGACCGATATGTCTGGTTTACAACTCGTCCGAGCATTTGTAGGAATACACGCCTACCAAATTTGATCTCGATCGGACCATTTTTACGAGAGTTATCGTGTTCACAGACACACACATATATATATATATATATATATATATATATATATATATTTATAAGTGACAAATGACTTTTATAACTACTTTAAAAATTGTATAGTTGTGTACTCAATGAATGAGTGTTGGTTTTGCAAATTCGTTTTAATTATAAAAAACGTTTTCAAGCAAATAGAAATAGTGACTGTATATAACATGAAAAACACAATAAAACATAAACAATTCAAGGAAAAGTTTACAATAAAAATTTAAAATCATATGGTTTTAGGCAGTTGAGTTGAATCATTTTTTTATATTTTTATATTAGTAATAACCTATCTAAGATTTAATCCTGTAGGAAATTTTGATTTTAAAACCAACTGGTGTGCCAATTCTGAATTTCTTAAAATAAGTTGGTTTCTTTTAAGGTTTTGATGTGGTGGAATTTTGTGGAGGGCTTTTAGTTCATAACAGCCCTCAAAATTTTGGTTGTGGTGAGCTGCATGATTAAAAATTGGCTTTCTTAAATCTTTATGAACCACATCAAAACGGTGGCCTGTCATTCTAACTCGTAAGGAGTTAGATGTTTGTCCTACATATTCTTTTTGACAATGTTTGCATGATATATATACGTTTCAACGATATATATATATATGTTTGCACGATAGTGGTTTACCAACTATCGTGCAAACATTGTCAAAAAGAATAAATAATAATAAATAAATAAATAATAAATTTCATCAACATCTGTCCATAAATAAAGCAGTTTGCCTATTCCCTATTTGATTAATATGGGAAAAGAGTATGCAGGTTTGCTGCCATGATAAACACATAAACTATGATTTTTAAGCATAAAATGATAGATCTCAACCACATGAAGCTAAATATCAAGTTACATAAAAAAAATATTGATTAATATGGGAGATATTAATTTTCCCTATCCTCCATAAGATTAACATTGGAGCCCCACAATACAACGTACTGTGTTTAGATTTTTTAATATCTCAGTAACCGTTAGAGATAGAGAAAAACTTTAAGGAACTTAATTGTGTAGTTTTTTAAGCTGATTCCAATGATGAAATATAAAATTAGAAATTTTTAAAAATTACATGTGAAAAACGCAAAAAACCCATTTTGGGGTACAAAACCCCCCCAAACTACCCGTTCCCATTGACCGATATGTCTGGTTTACGAACTCGTCCGAGCATTTGTAGGAATACACGTCTCTACCAAATTTGATCTCGATCGGACCATTTTTACGAGAGTTATCGTGTTCACAGACACATATTATAAATATATATATAATATATATATATATTATAAAATATATATAATATATATATATAAATTTTAACGACTATTGTTTTTGGACTCTGGGCACCTAAAGAAGAAAAAATAACATGGTCCCGGGCTTAAGTCTCACCATGAGACCTACGGTAATAGCTTCTTCCCTATGGGAAATTCGCTAAAACATAAGAATTATTTGTCTATTCTCTATAAGATTAACATAGGAAGGAGTGTGCAGGTTAGCTGCTGTGAGGAACACTGAAAGAAGTCATTTCTACCATGAATAATTTATATCTTAACATTTATACCAACTTTCATCAACATCTGTCCATCAATAAAGGAGTTTTCCTATTCTCTATATGATTAAGTACCTGGTGACCGAGCTTTGCTCGGATAGAATAAGACATGTTTTTACAAGTTAATTAGCAAAATTAAAACATATTTACTGCCCAATGAAAACATTTATGTGGTTTAAATAAAACCGATTTAATACACCATAATTAATATAGCACTGAACAAAAAGTATCGCCTCTGGTGGGGACGGAACTCGCGGCCTATAGTTCTTGAGGCCGACACGCTACAACTCGGCTACGACGTTAGTCAATTGAGCGATGCCGTTTAACGTCTTTTAGCCAAAGCCGATCATTTACTGTTTAATTATCCATACCGATATTATTAGGCTATGATCAACTGATTTTGTTATAAACGGAATGAGGATTGAAAAGCAAAAGAGAAATTTAATTTACATCAATTAATTGGTTTGTTACAGTGGCTTCAAGCAATACAACGAATGCGTTTTCTATCAAAACACGGAAGATTTTGGAAATACTTTTCTCTGCTTTTATTTCGCACAGCTATGTTATCCTTAAGTTTTTACAAATTGTTTAGTAACCTGATAATTTTGCATTTCATAAAATTTTATTCATAAAATAAATATTAATGCATAACCTCTATATTGTTCCCCGCAGTCTTCAATCAAGAACTGTCAAACGGTTATAAACAGCTGTTTTGGTTTGTATTGTTTACATTTGATTCTCCATAAGCGTAATGTTAAATTTTTAGATTTTAAACTTAATATTACAAGAAAACACAAATTTTCCTGGACATTAGACCTATCTAGAACTTATTTTCTACTCGGAAATTAGTTATTTCCAAAATTTAAAGAAAATCCTCGGTGCCGTTTTCGAGATCCGTGTGCAAATATATATATATATATATACAAACCTTGCTCGTATTATAGTATTGGATATGGGAAAAGAGTATGCAGGTTTGCTGCCATGATAAACACATAAACTATGATTTTTAAGCATAAATGGATAGATCTCAACTACATAAAGCTAAATATCAAGTTTTATCCAAAAATATTTATTAATATGGGAAATATTAATTTTTCCCTATCCTCCATAAGATTAACATTAGAGCCCCACAATACAACGTACTGTGTTTAGATTTTTTAATATCTCGGTAACCGTTGAAGATAGAGAAAAACTTTAAGGAACTTAATTGTGTAGTTTTTTAAGCTGATTCCAATGGTGAAATATAAAATTATAAATATTTAAAAATTATATGTGAAAAACGCAAAAAACCCCATTTTGGGGTACAAAACCCCCACAAAACTACCCGTTCCCATTGACCGATATCTGGTTTACGAACTCGTCCGAGCATTTGTAAGAATACACGTCTCTACCAAATTTGGTCTTGATCGGACTATTTTTACGTGAGTTATTAATTATTTGCCTATTCTATTCTGTAAGATTAACATGGGAAAGAGTGTGCAGGGAAAAATGGTCCGATCGAGACCAAATTTGGTAGAGAGGTGTATTCTTACAAATGCTCGGACGAGTTCGTAAACCAGACATATCGGTCAATGGGAACGGGTAGTTTGGGGGGGTTTTGTACCCCAAAATGGGGTTTTTTGCGTTTTTCACATGCAATTTTTAAAAATTTCTAATTTTATATTTCACCATTGGAATCAGCTTAAAAAACTACACAATTAAGTTCCTTAAAGTTTTTCTCTATCTCCAACGGTTACCGAGATATAAACAAATCTAAACACAGTACGTTGTATTTTGAGGCTCCAATCCAATACATATATATATATATATATATATATATATATATTTGCACACGGATCTCGAAAACGGCACCGAGGAATTTCTTTAAATTTTGGAAATAACTAATTTCCGAGTAGAAAATAAGTTATAGATTGGTCTTATGTCCAGGAAAATTCGTGTTTTCTTGTAATATTAAGTTTAAAATCTAAAAATTTAACATTACGCTTATGGAGAATCAAATGTAAACAATACAAACCAAAACAGCTGTTTATAACCGTTTGACAGTTCTTGATTGAAGACTGCGGGGAACAATATAGAGGTTATGCATTAATATTTATTTTATGAATTAAATAAATGCAAAATTATCAGGTTAGTAAACAATTTGTAAAAACTAAAGGATAACATAGCTGTGCGAAATAAAAGCAGAAAAAATAATTTCCAAAATCTTCCGTGTTTTGATAGAAAACGTATTCGTTGTATTGCTTGAAGCCACTGTAACAAATCAACTAATTGATGTAAATTAAATTTATCTTTTGTTTTTCAATCCTCATTCCGTTTATAACAAAAATCAGTTGATCACGGGCTAATAATAACGGTATGGATAATTAAACAGTAAATGATCGGCTTTGGCTAAAAATCGTTAAACGGCATCACTCAATTGACTAACGTCGTAGCCGAGTTGTAGCGTGTCGCGGTGTCGGCCTCAAGAACTATAGGCCGCGAATTCCATACCCACCAGGGGCGATACTTTTAGTTCAGTGCTATATTAATTATGGTGTATTAAATCGGTTTTAGTTAAACCACATAAATGTTTTCATTGAGTAATAAATGTGTTTTAATTTTTCTAATACATATATTATTCTAAACGAGCAAAGCTCGGTCACCAGGTACTGTTAATCTTATGGAGGATAGGGAAAAATTAATATTTCCCATATTTATCAATATTTTTGGATAAAACTTGATATTTAGCTTCATGTGGTTGAGATCTATCCGTTTATACTTAAAAATTATAGTTTATGTGTTTATCATGGCAGAAAACCTGCATACTCTTTTCCCATATTAATCATATAGGGAATAGGCAAACTCCTTTATTTATGGACAGATGTTGATGAAACTTGGTATAATTGGTTAAAATAAAAATTATGTAGGGGCCTATGGTATAAATGACTACTTTCAGTGTTCCTCACAGCTGCTAACCTGCACACTCTTTCCTATGTTAATCTTATGGAGAATAGGCAAATAATTCTCATGTTTATGGACATATTTTTTTTTAAACTTGTCATATATTATTGATTTGGAAATTCGCTGAGTACGCAGGTCTGCTGCGACGGGGGTATGTAAATCTTATGGAGGATAGGGAATAATTAATATTTCCCATATTAATGAATATTTTTGGATAAAACTTAATATTTAGCTTCATGTAGTTAATATCTATCCATTTATGCTAAAAAAATCATAGTTTATGTGTTTATCATCGCAGCAAACCTGCATACTCTTTTCCCATATTAATCATATAGGGAATAGGCAAACTCCTTTATTTATGGACAGATGTTGATGAAAGTTGGTATAAATGTTAAGATAAAAATTATTTATGATAGAAATGACTACTTTCAGTGTTCCTCACAGCAGCTAACCTGCACACTCTTTCCCATGTTAATCTTACAGAATAGAATAGGCAAATAATTAATAACTCACGTAAAAATAGTCCGATCAAGACCAAATTTGGTAGAGACGTGTATTCTTACAAATGCTCGGACGAGTTCGTAAACCAGATATCGGTCAATGGGAACGGGTAGTTTTGTGGGGGTTTTGTACCCCAAAATGGGGTTTTTTGCGTTTTTCACATATAATTTTTAAATATTTATAATTTTATATTTCACCATTAGAATAAGCTTAAAAAACTACACAATTAAGTTCCTCAAAGTTTTTCTCTATCACCAACGGTTACCGAGATATTAAAAAATCTAAACACAGTACGTTGTATTGTGGGGCTCTAATGTTAATCTTATGGAGGATAGGGAAAAATTAATATTTCCCATATTAATAAATATTTTTGGATAAAACTTGATATTTAGCTTCATGTGGTTGAGATCTATCCGTTTATACTTAAAAATTATAGTTTATGTGTTTATCATGGCAGAAAACCTGCATACTCTTTTCCCATATTAATCATATAGGGAATAGGCAAACTTCTTTATTTATGGTCAGATGTTGATGAAAGTTGGTATAAATGTTAAGATAAAAATTATTCATGGTAGAAATGACTTCTTTCAGTGTTCCTTACAGCAGCTAACCTGCACACTCTTTCCTATGTTAATCTTATGGAGAATAGGCAAATAATTCTCATGTTTATTGACATATTTTTATAAAACTTGTCATATATTAAATTATTGATTTGGAAATTCGCTGAGGACGCAGGTCTGCTGCGACGGGGGTATTGTGTTTTGCACTTTTCAACAAAAAATGTATTCACAACAAACCGAACTATGACATTACAACACAGTGATGCTACCTGAAGCATTGTACCCAGTAAAAACCTCACTAATCGTTGGATACACACAAATCAGACAGCTGGTAAATGTAGAACTAAAATACTCCAAAATTTTTTTGAGGAAAAAATTGAAATGGAATCTGGATCAAAAAGAAGAACTGTAAACCACACAGACACCATCACAAACAAGATGAGAAAACACAGACTACAATTCTACATTCACGTACAGAGAATATTACCACATAGACTTACCAAACAGATCTTTGTTTAGGTAACCACTAAAAACAACAAATGGGTGACTGGGGTTCAAAATAACCTCAACGAACTCAACATCATACCAAATACAATGCAGAATAGAGCATTATTATAACTCTATCTCATTATAACTGTTATCTCATTATAACTCGTAAAAATGGTCCGATCAAGACCAAATTTTGTAGAAACATGTATTCCTACATTTGCTCAGACGAGTTCGTAATCCAGACATATCAGTCAATCGAAAGTGGTAGTTTGGGGGGTTTTGTAAACCAAAAGTGGGTTTTTTGCATTTTTCCCATATAATTTTTACAAATTTCAAATTATATCTTTCACTATTTGAATCAGCCTAAAAACTGCACAATCAAGTTTCTTAAAGTTTTTCTCTATCTCCAACGGTTACCGAGATATTAAAAAATCTAAAAATACAGTACGTTGTATTTTGGGGCTTTAATGTTAATCTTATGGAGGATAAGGAAAAATTAATATTCCCCATATCAATCAATATTTTTAGATTAAACTTGGTATTTACCTTCATTTTGTTGATACCCACCCGTTTATGCTTAAAAATCATAGTTTATGTGTTTATCATGGCAGCTAACCTGCATACTCTTTTCTCATGTTAATCATATAGAGATTAGGTAAACTCCTTTATTTGTGCACAGATGTTGATGAAACTTGATATAAATGGTCAAAATATATATTGCTTATGCTAGAAACACCTACTTTCAGCTTTCCTCACAGCAGCAAACCAGCATACTCTTTCCCATGTTAATCTTGTGGAGAATAGGCAAATAACCCTCATATTTATCGACAGATAATGTTAAAACTTGTCATATATCATTATTATTATGTTATTGATTCTGAAATTCGCTGAGTACGCAGGTCTGCTGCGACGGGGGTATTTAAGAATGCATTAATTGTAATAGCAATACACAGTACACAGAAGTTGATAAAATATTTTTTTACCTATACATGTGGCTTAACCCTCCAACGGTTTTACCGTCGATGAATCGACGCCACCGCCGGTCGTCGAAGGTTCACCGTCGATCAATCGACGGTAGGTAAGCTTTTACAAAAAGCAATGGTGTGAATACATTTTCGGTTAAAACTACATTGAATATAGTATCGTTGTTTTCTACAGATCATACGCTTTCCGCCGAGGTATGTTTCGTTTTGCTTACTCTATGCGCCAGAATTCTATGTTAGTTAAAACATCGGTCTTCAGTTGCGCGGTTATGTCGCTTTGTTTACAATGGTGGTGTTACACGTTCTCGTCGCGTTTGTTTGGTGTTCTGATGTTAATTTCACCATTTTAAAATTGATAGCAGTGACTTAAGTGTATAAAACTATATATTTTTATTTTACTTATTAAATTTTGAAAAACATGGCTATCTTCAATTTTTGACTGGTATTTATTTTATGTGTTTTGTGGGGGAGCAAACTTTGAAAAATCTGTTGAAAAAAATTTTTTTATTAATTTCAATTTGATACACCCATCAAAACCAAGATAAAAATAAAACATGTTACTATTAGCTTATAGATAATTTAATGTAGATTAAAATGGTGTATAATATGTTATAGTTACTATATTTGTACTATTTTATGTGAAATTTTTAGTAAAAGCCTGCAAAAGCGCCAAAATGAGGTGAACCTCAAGGGGTCAAATAGTGAACCGTTGGAGGGTTAAAAAACGTTTTTTTGTTTATCTTATATAGGCCGAACAATTTCATTGAAACAGAGAAAACCAGCATTTGATTAACATTGTAATATTAGTGCCTAAAAAATTTAAGTATGCAGCTTCTTCCAATAGTTTTGTAGAGCGGTAAATAAGATTGAACAGTTTTCACCTCATGGACATAAATGTTCTCATAAGGCCAAATTAAAAAACCTTTTTGCTACTTAGGCCTATATGATAAAAAGTCCTCAACAAAATAATATAACAAAATTAATTAAGTTTTAAAATTGAACACAAAATTTATTTATATTGTTGATAATTCCATGCTAAAACTTGCTTGGAAGTTAGGCAGAATGTCCTGCCTAGGGGCGTTCCGGAAAAGAAAGTAAGTGTTACCTTCATTTTGTTGATACCCACCCGTTTATGCTTAAAAATCATAGTTTATGTGTTTATCATGACAGCAAACCTGTATACTCTTTTCCCATATTAATTATATAGGGAATAGGCAAACTCCTTTGTTTATGTACAGATGTTGATGAAAGTTGGTATAAATGTTGAAAATAAAAATTGTTTATGGTAGAAATGCCTACTTTCAGTATTCCTCACAGCAGCAAACCTGCACTCTTTCCCATGTTAATCCCCATGTTTGGAAATTCGCTGAGTACACAGAGCGCACTAGGACTAAACTACAAGTCAATTTTCTTTTTTCAAAGCTAATCAAACTTACCTCATTTGTATAGTGTTTCTGTTTTAGCGAATTTCCCATAGGGAATAAGCTATTACCGTAGGTCTCATGGCAAGACTTAAGCCTGGGACCATGTTATTTCTTTATATTTAGGTACCCAGAGACCAAAAACAATAGTCGTTAAAATCTTTATAAATATATACCGTATATATATATATATATATATAATGGTTTTTTTAAAATAAGTCAACCAAGTACCCTTAGAAAACATTTTAATTATTCCTTCGACATGTTTCGGGAATCATCCCATCTTCAAGAAGTACAAATGTTTAACCTCATTTGATAATCTTATTTGTAAATGTAAATTTACATTATGATTATCATTATGATTTACATTTACAAATTAATATTATGAAATTAGGTTAAACATTTGTACTTCTTGTAGATGGGATGATTCCCGAAACATGGCGAAGGAATAATCAAAATGTTTTCTAAGGGTACTCGGTTGACTTATTTAAAGATAATTATATTAGTAGCCCTATTTGATGAACTAAAATATATATATATAATGTATGTGTGATTATACATTTTATATATATATATATATATATGTGTGTGTGTGTGTGTGTGTGTGTGTGTCTGTGAACACGATAACTCTTGTAAAAATGGTCTGATCGAGAACAAATTTAGTAGAGACACGTATTCCTACATTTGCTTGGACGAGTTCATAATCCAGACATATTGGTCATTCGGAACGGGTAGTTTGGGGGGTTTTGTACCCCAAAAATGGGTTTTGGCATTTTTTCCATGTAATTTTTAAAAATTTCAAATTTTATCCTTTACCATCAGAATCTTTTAGAATCAGCTCATGGAGGATAAAGAAATTTTTTTTATTTATAAAAATTTAGCTTCATGTGGTTGAGGTCCATCTATTTATGATTAAAAATTATAGTTTATGTGTTTATCATGGCAGCTAACCTGCATACTCTTTTCCCATGTTCAATATAAATTGTTTACGCTAGAATCACCTACTTTCAGCATTACTCACAGCTACAAACCTGCATACTTTTCCCCATGTTAATCTTATAATCTTATTCACTAAATTGTTTAGTGATACAGTGTAAGACCTGCCCAAAGTATCAAGTTAAGGCTTAAGGGCTTTTAAAATATTGAATAAAAAAAACTTTCTAGAATGTCTACTAATTTTAGATGTATCGGCAGTGGATGTTTTAGGATGGCTTTTCTCATTTTGCGTCAAACCATGTTACTCGCAAAAGGGTTTAGGACCTTAAAAACTATATTTATATGGATTTTCTCTTTAGGGGATGGCCTTCCGAATGCTGATAATTCTTCCAGATGATATAGATGGTTTGCCAGCTCTTGAAGCTAAGCTGGAGACTGTCAACTTAACTGAAAAAATAACATACATGGGGGAACCAACTGTGACAGTGGCCTTACCTAAATTCAAAATGGAGCAAACAATGGAGCTCAATGAAATTTTGAAAACTGTAAGTACATCTCTATTATTATATTTTTTACACAATTTTAATTCTAGTACTAAACTTGGCCTAGAAAATTTGTTAGCTCATCTGTCATAGAGATTGTTTATGTCGTTAATTTTTTCAATAATTATTTTTAAATACACTTTGTCTTGAAGTTTCTATTAAATCTAATTCATCAGTCACTTCTCACCTCACTTTGTGATACCCTCCAACTATTTAATATTATGTTAATAAAGTGGAACTTGGTTATAACGTCATTGAAGGGACCACACAATTATTAATGACGCTATATCAGAGTGACACTATAAAAGAGGTTACATAATTTTTATTTAAAACCGAGGAAAAATAGAAAAACACTTTTTTTACATGAAAATAAGACTTTTAATGAAGGTAATTTGAAATACACATAAAAGTTTACGTTTATGACTTACTGAACTACTGTATACTAAATAAAAATCGAATTTAAAAATATCGCAATGAAGATCGACATTGTGAATTCAAGTGTTGGTTTGATTTTAAAAAACAAGCCCGAACACACGTCTGCTATCTTACATCCCTCCTCACACGCTCTTATAACTCACACCTTTTCTTTAATCGGCAAAATCTTTCTCTTAACACTTGCCATTATTTTCCAATACTGTATTTGTAAATTAAAATAACGACAAACAAACTGTAAGACATACACTGAACTAACGATAGCTGCACGAACTGTAGGTACGTACGTACGGTATCATAGTGCTCTGACGCAACGTGAGTCACTGACACTGACCTTGATGACGGCGACAGCGGATATAGGGTAGGGGGAGGGGGTTGGGGTGGTTAGCTGTAAGACAGCAATAAAATGCCGTTTCTAAAATTAGAATGTAGCTAAACAATAGCCGCAGCCCTCACGTTGCACCAACGACCGAACTTTGTCTCTTTAGCTACATGTTGCCTTCATCTCGGCCCGATTTTCTTGACGTTATATACGAGGTTTTAGAATTTACTGACGATATATCAGAGGTTTTACCTATGTAAATACTAGGGGTCTGCGGTGCACTGAAAAAATCGGTACGGTACGGTTCCAGCCTTGTACCGAACCTCGGTACGGTACAAGAATTTTTTCGGTACAAGTTCGGTACGGTACAAATAAGTAAAAATTAAGTCATTATCTAGTCTAGGTTGCCATCAAATATAATTGTGGAACAACTCCCACCGAAAACATTGAATAAAACCCGACCGTTAAAGGCTTTATATTCTACAAGTATTGTAATATAGAATTACAACACTGCCCAGATGTACGGCAAATACTGAACGTAAGACTGACTCATAGCGTGTTGGTGAATGATCATTAAATGATCATTCACCAACACGCTATGAGTCAGTTTAAATTTTAAAACAGCCTCACCAGGAAAACAGGCAACCAGCCATCTCCCTGCCGGCTCTAAATTATTGTGTATTCACAGTTTATTATCGTATCCACGTATAGCAGCTTATGCGATCAGGGAACCGTTCCTTCTTTTGATACAACAAAGTAGTTGTACCAATATGAAGCTCGGATTTGTCGTGTTTCAAATAGAGATGGGATTACCTGTGATTTTACAATCACTGTGAAAACCTTTTATACTGAGATTCGTGATTTTTTCAAGTCATTCTTTCTTTTTGCTCTGACAGCCTGTTGACGATGTTATATGACCAATACAGAACTGTGATTTGCCATAATGATCTCGCTATTTCGGGATTTTCATTCAAATAAAACAAAAAATCATAATGTTAAGGATATAACTGAATAAAGGAAATAAATAAACCGTTTTATTTTTTTTAATACGTTCTTTATTTATTCATTAGTGGAACCCCTCAAATCCGAACTGATTGGGACTGAAGCCTTTTCTTCCCGGGAAATAATATTATGCACTTATTTCGTCACTGTATTTGCGCGGTAAGCGACGGGAGACACGGTGATTGGGGTTATGCAGGCTGTGTGTGACTCAATTAATTCATAAGGGTAGTGACATTGGCGGGTCGAGCCTGTAATAAAAATAAACCACTCTCCCCCTACCCTCGCCCTTACTAACAGGGATGCGTATCGCGTCTGTCTACTGTCTGTGTCTAGTTTAGTAAGCGTTTACCTGCTGATAAGTGTGCATCGCTAACAGACATGGCTTGGGATTACGTTCGTGTGAAGATTTTCTTCACTTCAACAGTTAAAGATAACAGACTTAAACCTTAAAACCTTGAAAAATAAGTTTATGTGATTAATTTTTTTTAATTTCCAGCTATTTATTTATTTTTATTTCTTGAGAACTGTTCAGATTTGAGAGGTTCCACTGTAATATTAAACTATTAACCACTTTATACTAAAATAACTATTTTAGTCTAAAAAGCCCTTTGGCATTTTATGAAAGTGTTTGATTTAATTTGAACAATGTTGTGATTGGTTGAATTAAAAAATAATAAACCAGGACAATATAAAAAGTAGGTCTAATGAACCCTTGGCTAATGGTATTGACTCAGTATATTTTCTGTATTTTTTGTTCTGCAATAAAATACATTATATTTTTTTATTTTGTTTGTTCATCCTTAGTTTGAGACTTGAGAAGATTATTACCCCTTATTAATTTGTTACAACGTATATTATAATGTTTAAATAATTATTAATATGTTTTATGTGATATATTTTTTACAGAATGGATTAAAAAAATCATATTACAGTTTGAAAATTAGTACAGTAAAATATATCTTCTGACATTGTATATCTTTTTTAAACTCCTTTTCCTAAGTTTTCACTAAATAAGTTCTGGAAAATACTTATGAATAAAAGGATGAGATCAGTCAATGTTACTAGCGGCATTATTCTCTTGTTCCGTACCGTACCGAATTTGTACCGAGAACCGAGGTACAACAATTTGTACCGTACCGACCTCATAATTTCCTGTACCGCAGACCCCTAGTAAATACCTATAGTTTGGCGGGACCTAAAAATAAATTACATTATATCCGAGTTGACGTTAAAGCCGAGGCCGCAATAACCAAGTTGCACTGTAGTACTATGAGTTTGCTCTTATCTACGATCAAGGGGTTTCCATTATGTTTATTACTTTATCCCCCCCCCCCTGAAAATGTCTGCATAACATTTATACAATTGAAGCAAATTGATGCAACTTCCTTATTATTTGAAATATCTTGATTTACAAAATATTCTTTTCAGTTGGGTGCAAAAACAATGTTTGATGAAAAAAGAGCTGACTTCAGTGGGATATCTGATGCAGCATTAGTTGTCAGTAAGGTTATCCAAAAAGCCTTTGTAGAAGTTAATGAGAAAGGCACTGAGGCTGCAGCAGCAACAGGTAAGACTGTTTTGACATTTATTACCTAAAGATTCTAAACCAACTGGCACCATTCCTGACTTGAGCCTATGTTCGATATAATACCAATCAGAGCCTTGGTTGATTGTGATTGGTTGTGAGGGGTGATTTTAAGTCGAAGGATTTTAATTATACGATACCTATTCAATTCAATTCAATTGTTCTTTATTCATATCTGTACTGCAAGTATACATGAATGGTGTCAGTTTAATACAGTATTACAATATTTATATTATCTACAAACATTAAAAATTACAAAGATAAAAAAAAACAGCCGTTAGAAACCCATACAATTAATCCTTACAAAGTATGTCTAGCTCATAACTCCTCAAAAGAGTACATAGCTTTGCTGATGAGGTATTTTTTTAGTTTATTTTTAAATTTTGTTTTAGAAACTTCCGATTTAATTTCTTCAGGCAATCTATTGTAAAATTTTGAACCAGCATATTTATTTTATTTTTTTTTTTTGAAAAGTTGCAATGAATGGGGACTTGTTGCTAAGTCATCCTGATTTCTAGTGGAATAATTATGATTATCCCCAACCAGCTGTTAATCATGTGACCTGTTTTTTACCGATAAAACATTTTCCAAAACATACATTCCATAAACGGTCATTATGTTTTCTGATATGAAATGTTCCTTAACTGAAGTCTTTGGTTGTAAATTACAAATAATTCTGACTGCTGTCTTTTGTGAATTAAATTTAAATTGTATTGAGTGGTAGCACCACAGAGCGAAATTCCAAAAGATATTATTGAATGATTATAAGAAAAGTAAATTAATTTTAACTTTTCCTTTTCACAAAGCATTTTTAATCGTGTAAATGCATATAGTCCAGATGAAATTTTAGAAAGTAACTTTTCAATATGACAATTCCATCTTAGTGTTTCGTCTATTTTCAACGAAATTGTAAGCTGTTTATGCTTTCAATTACTTTATTGTTTACTTGGATAGTTTTCTTTTGACAGATAGTTTCCCGGGTTTGGAAGTTGATGAAATGTGTCTTGTCTGTATTAAGGAGTAAATTATTTTGATTAAAAAAAGAATATAATTGAATTAAATCAGAATTTGCCTTGATTTCTAAATCAGAATTTGTTTTGGCTGTGATCTTTAAAGTTCTATCATCAGCATATAAATATAATTTACTAAATTCACTGAGTTGGGGAAAATCTCTTAAGTAGGAAACAAATAAAAGAGGGCCTAAAATGGATCCCTGAGGCAGTCCATACTTAACCTTTTCCATAAGAGATCGATAAAGAATTTTATAATTTTTGCTGTTGTAAATTATTTCTACTTACTGCTTTCTATCAGACAGGTAAGATTTAATCAAATCTAGTGCATTATTTTTTATTCCCAAATTACTGAGCTTTAGAATTAATAAATCATGAGATATAGAATCGAACCTCCGTCCTGGTTAGACATAACCTCACACATAGGCTAGCTAGAGCTCCATTGCTAGTATTCAGATCAAACCAAAGAAACTTTACACAAAAACTGGGTGAGACAACTGAGAGGCCAATTAACTACCATTAGGGAGGTGAAAGGCACTGTAAACACTTGTATTTTACGAGGGTGGCTGGAACAACATTGGTAGTAAATATCGTTGAACATAACCTCCAAACTAGCGATCTAATGATGTAGCGTCGTCGGCAGCCACCGTGAAGTCTCACTGCTACCAACCCCCGACCAGCTGGTTTTAGGCAGAACAGCTTTTATCCCCCCCCCCTCATTCATTCGAAGGGGCAGATTTCTCCCAAGGCACTTCAGCCGTAGCGGCTTTTTGCGCACCCCTGAACTTCTCTCTCCTGGTGAATCAGGAATCTTCCAAATAAAGAGACCTGGAAAACTGCAACAACCTGTCGACGAGCTTGTCCGGTGGCAGAAAACTACTTACTTACTTACTTACTGCTGGGGCATAACAAATCTCAGTCGATTTTTTGCCTCGTAGATTAGCCTCCTCCATTCTTCTCTGTCCTCTGCCATTTCAATTGTTCCTCCGCACCGGACAACGTCTCAAAGACTCGCATGCATAGTTGATGCTTCCTCAGATTACTGTGTATTTCTATGCCAGTGGCATTTTTAACGTTTTGATGGGGAACGGTCCAAATCCCGGTCTTGTTAATACCTAACTTCGGCGAGTTGTTAGGAAGTATCATTAATTAATTGACCAATGACAAATGGTGACTGGGTCCATATTCCCTTGTGGGATTCGATCTTGCAACCTTTAGTTTTGAAGACGGGTATTATAACCACTACACCACCCAGCCAGTTATCATATTGAAGAACATTGAGAGTTTACTACACTAACAACAACCAGCTTGAAGTTATGTAGATGTTCTCACTTTGTTCGTCCTTAAAAAATAAGAAGGTCATATTTTATCAAGAATCCTATTAAAAGGTTTTCACAGAATTTCATTCTACGGTTTGGATTTGCTTTGTGTAAGTAAAATAACAAACATAAAGGGAGATAGTAGGTACTGACAAGAATAAATTATTCTCCAAAGCCATTCTTGTTTGTCAGAATAATTTAAACCAACTTGGATTACCCACATTTATTTTGAATGGTTATAATAACTGAACAAGAGATCTTAAACAATATTTCTCTCTGACGTGAGTGTCTATGTTTTAGCGGGAATGATTCGTTTGCGACGCAGTCTAGATATTGAAGAGGATTTCATTGCAGATCACCCATTTTCATTTGTAATATTAGAGAGCAATAAGAATTCAGCAATTTTTATTGGCCGTTTTATATTGCCAAATTCAATAAATAGTCCCAATAGAAAAGTTCATGGTGAACTTTAAAATATTAATTAATTCTTTAACCACGATCCGTCCATAAATCTATGGGTAGAGGCTATTCACATGACACATATGCTGCTACCATGTGTGTGTGTTCCTAATAATGCTCTCGTTTCAGCTATTTTTATAATGTCATTAACTGATTAGACACTTGGAAAAACTACTATCCAGGAACTGTAATGGTTTGGTTTGCCGAAATAGTCGGTATCATTTGCACAAAAAAATGTACAAGAAGTCAGTCAACTAAGGGCTTAACCCCTTTGGTTGATTATTGATAGTACCAAAATACCAACAGTAGAAAAATATCAATTAACAATCTAAATAAACTCTGCAGAGCCCTGTGTTTCAGCGATGTATATTCTAATTTACAGTGCTCTACAGTATTAAGCTGGGTTGGTTATTGATAGTAAACAATATTAATAGTTTAAAAACATCAATAACAAATCTAACTTTAACTATGCAGTGCAATGTGTGTTACGATGATATGTAGTGTCAGCATTTGTTGATTTTGCAACAATGGCCAGCCTGAATGAAAATGGAAGATTATAATTAATTGAACATGGCCAACTTTGTAGTGAAACTCAGCTAAAGCAAATACTACAGCTTTGGATCTGTAGCTACAGCTTCAGTAATAATAACTGTTTTATTGGGAATTAACTGCACCATATATTCTTTAGAACAAAACTGAAACTGGAGCTAAAACGGAAACGTTTGGTAACGTCATTTTGAGGTGTGAATAGCCAATACCAAGCCTCTAAGTGAGTTATTTCTGTAAGGAGCTTTGATAATGAGTTTTCACCACAAAAATTTAGATAGATGAAGAAGTTATGAAGTGTAAAAAAAGCTTCATGCCTAAAAAAGGTGTAATAGGTTTATGCCTATTTATTTTATGAATTTTTGTTTTTTCTTATACTTGTGTATTTATATTTTGTATAAGAATATATGATATAAAATATCTAATTTTATAATATAGTTACGAGTTGTGAACATTTTGTAATTTAAACCTTTGAGTGCTGAGCGTCTCAATCCAAGATATGATAAAATTGCTAGCCCTAGGTACAGTGGAACTAGCAGTAAAGCTTGTGTAGAAGTTAATTACAAAAATTTTCTCTCGGTGTTCCTCAATTCCGAGTTGGTATAATTAGAGTTTCCCAAAATGAGCTAAAACAAGTAGGCAAAATTCAAATAATAATAATAATTGGGCTACACAAGGAATTAAGATATCGGCAGAAAGAAAAAAATATCTCCATCAGGAGGCAAAACTAGCAGAAATCTGCAGTTTTTAAATTACGTAAAAAAATATTTAAAAAAGTTGTTTGCTTAGCAAAACTTAAATCTAATGATGATTTTATTGCAAAATCAAATAACAAAACTAAATCTTCCTGGGAAGTAGTTAAACATGAATTGGGTCTTTTAAAAATACTTCTGAAACAGCAGTTGAAATACAGATAAGAAATGAGAAATCAAAACATAGTTGTGTTGTGTCGGTGGCTAATAAGTTTGATAAGTTCTTTGTAAGCGCTGCTGATTCTGTAAATCAACTCAAAAATAAAGAAAAAGCTATAGGTTTTCTTAGGGAAAAACAAATAAATTTGAACAATCAAACAATAATATCATGTTCACAATTTAAATTCAGTAAGGTATCTGATATGAGAAAAACTGTACATTCACTTAGCAATTCAAAATCATCTGGATGGGATGAAATTCCTTTGTTTATACTAAAAAAAGTTATTAGTCACGTTGAAGTTCCTTTGTGTAAAATTGTTAATCAGTCCCTTGAGCAGGGAGTTTTTCCTGAAAAACTAAAATTAGCAGAAATTAAACCTAGTTTTAAGAAAGGAAATGTAAATAACCCCTTTGATTATCGACCGATCGCATTGCTACCGAGCTTTTCAAAAATGTTTGAAAAATAGTAACAATTCAGTTCACAGAATTTTTGGAAACTAATAGCCTTATCAGCTCATCACAATTCAGTTTTCGAGCTGGTTTAAGCACTCAAAAAGCCATCACTGGTATGATCAATAGCACAGTCCGGGCCTTGGATTGAGCGCGGAGGGCTATTGGAGTTCTCTGCGATCTGTATAAGGCTTATGACTGTATTGATCACTACATACTAGTAGAAAAATTAAAAAAACTTGGAATCAATAATAAAGAACTCAACTGGTTTAAATCGTATTTAAATAATAGAAAACAAATCAATCAATCAATCAAAAATCAATCAAAAATATCTTTATTACATCATCATCAAGACGAGTATAGTGTCACAATAATAGATTACATCATGGGTCTATGTTTAAAAATGATTCCAGGCAAAAAACTCATTCAGGGTGTAGAAAGGTCGATCTTGTAGCCATTTCTTCAGGTTTTGGATAAAATTTTGCTTGTTACTGTTCTTCAATACATCTGGTAAGGCATTCCACATCTTGGCACCAATGTAGCTTGTTTTCTTTTCTGTAGATGTAAGTCATGTACAGAGTAAGTCATGGTCTGTGTACCGGCAGGCAGTAGTTATTTGCATTTCTGGTGTTGTATTTGTGGAATTGGGATCCATTTCTAATTGATTCTGGTTTCTTGATGTGGAGGTGGGTTATTGATTCCAAAATGTACAGGTTTACTATTGTAAGGATCTTCGATTCTTGGAACGTTCTTCTGCAGGTTTCTCTGGGTTGTAGATTATACAGGATCCTGATTGCACGCTTTTGCAAGATAAGAATGCGCTGCAAGTTTCCTGCCGTAGTGCCGCCCCACACCGCAATTCAGCATTAAAGCTTGTGTAGAAGTTAATTACAAAAATTTTCTCTCGGTGTTCCTCAATTCCGAGTTGGTATAATTAGAGTTTCCCAAAATGAGCTAAAACAAGTAGGCAAAATTCAAATAATAATAATAATTGGGTTACACAAGGAATTAAGATATCGGCAGAAAGAAAAAAATATCTCCATCAGGAGGCAAAACTAGCAGAAATCTGCAGTTTTTAAATTACGTAAAAAAATGCAAAAAATATTTAAAAAAGTTGTTTGCTTAGCAAAACTTAAATCTAATGATGATTTTATTGCAAAATCAAATAACAAAACTAAATCAAACTAACTAAATCGCAATTCCGTAGCGAAGATGTGACTCAAAAAGTGCATGATACGCTATTTTAGCTGTCATCATGTCCCCCATATTTTTCACTTGTCTTATCACAAATAGGCCAGTACTCAATTTGTTGCAGAGATTATTAATGTGTGGTGTCCATGATAGTGTGTCATCAATTGTTACTCCAAGGTATTCTGTGGTATTGACTTCTTCTAATCCAGGTAATCTTCCTGTATTGTTACTTTGGCTACCCAGTATTAGCTGCTTGGTTTTGCTTTCATTCACAGCAAGGTCATTGCTGCTGCAGTACTGTATTGCCATGTTTAGGGCAATATAACTGTCTATTTCCAGTTGTTCTGGTCTTGGTCTACCAAGCAATAGCAATGTGTCGTCTGCATACATAAGCGTTTCACTATAATTATGCATGTACCTCGGGAAATCATTCGTGAAGAGTATGAAAAGGACTGGTCCCAAGACTGACCCTTGGGGAACTCCTCTTGTGATTGGTCTGGGTTCGGAGCTAACTTTTTCTTTTTTGCCGTTTACTGATTGTATTACTTCAACCATTTGGCTTCTGTTGGCTAGATAGCTGGTGAACCACTCTTTCGCAGTCCCGCGTATTCCCAGGGTGGCTAATTTTTGTATCAGTTGTTCATGATCCAGACAATCAAAGGCTTTGCTATAATCAAGAAAAATAGCTGTTGACGTATTTCCTTCTTCTTGTTGTTCCAGTAGGAAATCCACTAGACTTATCAATGCTGTGCCTGTAGATTTTCCAGCCAAGAAGCCATGTTGATGTTGAGTCAGCAGTTGATTGAGCGAGAGATGTTCAAAAAGTCTGGTTAAAACAATTTTCTCGATTATTTTAGAGAAGGTAGGTATTAATGAGATGGGTCGATAGTTAGCTGTTTGTGTTGCTGGGCCTTTTTTCAGTTTCGGATATACCTTGGCTACTTTCAGTGCTGAGGGGAAAATGCCTGAACGAAAGGATTTATTTGTGATGTCTACAAGGGGATCTACCAGTTCATCTTCGCAAAACTTTACTAGTTTGTTGGATATGTCGTCATACCCAGCTGAAATTTTAGGCTGTAGCGACCTTATGATTTTAGACATTTCTTGCCTACATGTTGGTGTTAGTATCAAGTTTGGAGGGGCTCTATTTAGAACTGGTAGAGTTAGTTGTCCTCTTGCATTTCCATTGTTCCTAATTGTCTCTTCTGCAACCGTTGTAAAGTATTTGTTCAGATGATCTGCTATCTCTACTGGGTTTGTTATCTCTTGCCCATGAACTTCAAGTTTAGTAAGCTGCTCTGACTCCATTTTTGATTTTCGTTCTGAGTTAATTATATTCCATATAGTTTTTGATTTATTACTGGATTCTGCAATTTTAGTTATGTTAAATTGTTTTCTTATTTGCCTTAGTTGTAAGTCATATTCCTTTTTGAGATTTGAAGCAATTATTTTGTGTTCTTCTGTACCACTTGCTAGGTATATGTTTTGGGCTCTAAGAAATTGATTTTTTAGCTGTAGTGCGGTGGGATCAGTGATAGCATGAGTAGGTTTTCTTTTTTGTTTTGTTGCAACTATGGGACATGTTTGATTCAATGCTTGCTGAATCGAGTTGTTGAGAATATTATAAGCATTTTCTGTATCTGCTGTATCATAAACGTTGGTCCAGTCTTCTTGTTTTAATTGTTCCTTTAATTTCAGAAGGTTTCTATTATTATTTGTCTTCTTTTGGTAGCGAGTGTTGTAGGTGGGTCTAAATCTACCGCTATCCTGCATATTTGACCTGTGTGATCAGATATACATGTGTCTAATATTTCTACTTTCAGTTCATCTTCTGGCAGGTTGGTACAGACACAGTCTATAGATGTTCTTGATGTCGGGGTTATTCTGGTGGGTGGTAGGTCAACTCTGAACATGTTATGACTGCTAAGTGTGTCTGCAAGCTGGTAGTGGTCACTTCTTCTAGCAAGGCAATCTATGTTTATATCACCCACAAGTAAAGTGGGGTATTTGTCTGCAGAGATTTTTTCTAGGACTTCATTTATAACTTCAAGTCCTACCTCTAGGTTACCCTTAGTTCTGTAGATTCCTACTAAAAAGAGTGTGGATTTCTTAAAGATGATTTTTAGTGCAGCAACTTCACAGGTCATTTCAATGCAATGCTCTTCCAAATCCACTATTTCAGTTTTTGCTTCTAGTGAGTTTATAGTGTAGATGGCTACTCCTCCCTTGGTATGATTTTTACGGCTAAAAGCAGTTTTTAAAGAGTAGTCTGTAAGCCTGGTGTTGTCAAGGGTTTCTTTTTTTTGTCCGTGTTCTGTGAGCACTACCAAATGAGGTTTAAGGCTGGCTAGTTGAGCATTAAGTCTGTCAACTTTGTTTGCCATCCTGTCTGTGTTTTGATGGAAGAGTGTTAATGAGTTCCTATAATCTCTCCAGTTTTGTATTTGTTTATCTTCCTGTGGGGAGGTGCTAAAAAATTACTGTCTGTTCCAGAATGTTGGTTTGTTCTTAAATCTTTAGTTATTGAGAGGCTAGAATTGTTCTTATTTTCGGATTGTTGGTTAGCAGATAAACATATGCTTTTATAATAGTCAATATTGTTTTGGAAAAAATCATCTATTGATTTCTTCTTTTCCTGGCGAATTCTGGTGGATGTTTACAGGTTTTCAGTGGCTGGCTTGGTGTTACTTTTATAGTTTCTTTAAGAGTGCTGTCTTCGTTTTCCTTAGAGCATTCATCATGCTGAACGACGGTTTGGCTGACTTCAGGAATTTCAGATTTGTCCTTATTTTTGTTGTGTTGAGGTTTTGATGGTACTGTAGCTGAAAATCTGTTTTCTTTTCTATATTTAGCTGCCTGAAGGGAGACACTAAATACATTCTTCTTGGATCCAGTGTTAATTTTTTCTGTATGATGGGAGACTAGGTTGCTTTTCTTTCTGGGCAGCTTTGTGAGGAAGGTCACGTTCTGAGCAGGGTTCATTTGCTAGAGCATTCACTGTCACTTCCATTTGGTTGAGTTTAGTTTTAAGTTCCAATAGTTCAACCAAGACAGCCGATGTGCTTTGTACAGTTACAGTATTCTCAGTTATTTCTGAAGTTGTCTGAGTAGACATGTCTTTGCAGGTTTTGCCCAGCGGTTCTTGACATTCAGATTTCTTCTTTAGCTCAGCAATAGTTTTACTTTGCTCATTTAGTCTTTTATCTTGGTTGTCAATAAGATGACTTAGTTTTAGGTCATGGTCTTCAAAGATTTTTTGTGTTTCTTGTCTAAGTTTCTTTTCTTTCTCAAGTTGATCTTGTAGCTCTTTATTTTGTTGCATTAGAGTTTCAATTTTTTCAAGATATTTACTTTCATTATTTTCATTTTCCTCTAGTTTACCCTCTAGTTGTAATAGTGTAGTTTTAAGATTGAAGTTGTCTTTTTTCAACATTTCATTTTCTTCTAACAGAGCAGTGCCTATTTTAGCAGCCATTTCTAGTTTTTGTTCCTCATCGTTTGAACATTCTAACAGATTATTTTTTATTATACTGCTTTCTAGATCTCTTATTGAGCTATTCAGACATTCTGAATCATTTTTTGAGGTTTCGTGGTCTTGTTTAGATGGTGAGAGGGGATAGATAGTCCTGCAGTTTGTACATTGCCATGATGCAATTTCTTCCTTGGATAGCTTTTTCAAGTTTTTTTCCAGGATATTTTAACATCCAGTATGGTACCATTGGTTACATGGGCCTGTGCATTTTATTCCGGAGAATTTCACACCAATTTTACAAGTTCCACAGGGATATTTTTGGGGCATTTTGAGTTTAAGTATCGGTATCTAGAACTAAGAGAGATACAGTTTTTTATTGGAGGTTTGGCTGGTTCCTCAGGTTTAGTTTAGTTGTCAATAGAAAAAGGTGCAGTTTTTTATTGGAGGTTTGGCTGGTTCCTCAGGTTTAGTTCAGTTGTCAATAGAGAAAGGTGCAGTTTTTTATTGGAGGTTTGGTTGGTTCCTCAGGTTTAGTTTAGTTGTCAATAGTAAAAAGGTGCAGTTTTTTATTGGAGGTTTGGCTGGTTCCTCAGGTTTAGTTTAGTTGTCAATAGTAAAAAGGTGCAGTTTTTTATTGGAGGTTTGGCTGGTTCCTCAGGTTTAGTTTTGTTAGTCAACTGTATAAGGTACAGTTTGTATTTAAAATTCGTTCTATTTTTGTTATTTATTTTTTCAGAAAATAAAAAAGAGGTACGGTATGTATGTCTACATATGATTAGCTTATGTAGAAGTTAACAGTGGAGGAAAGAGTTGAGGCAGGTCAGTGTTGCAGCAGTTGACAATAGTGTCGAGTTGTCTGCTGAGTTGGAGGTTTTATGCTGCTGCATCAAAAGTGGGTCACCATATGTCACGTAGGCTGGTGATATTAGTGTAATTCTGATGTTTTGTTCGTATTAAGATTATTTTAGTTTTTGCAGTTTATTATACTAGATGCTATTGTATTTATGTCTTTTTTGGATTTCTATTTACTTGAGGTGAGTTATATTATTCTCAAAATCAGCTAAAAAGAGCCTTTTTTTACTATGGTGGATTTTAAAGATAATTGGGTAACTAAGTTGCAATTCTTTTTAGTTCTTGTGTTAATAACTTACAGTCAGAGTGTCCTGTCCATTGAAACACATTAGTTCATTATGTCCTTGTTGGTGTTTCTTGAGTATTTCACTGCACTAAAACTTTGATGTGGCAATGTCTTGAGTCTTCTTGGTGAGAACATTATATTCTAGTGTCTTGATGTATTTTTCTTCATTTGTTTTAATGTTGGACACATTTTAGATTGCAGAGAGTTAAATTGTGAGATGTTTAATTGGTAATTTGTTGTTTTTACCATTGAAACTTAACTCAAATATGGGAGCACTTAAACTAAGAGTCTTGAGTGTCCGCCATCTTGGATTGGATTCCAAGAATCCTCATTCATAAATACAACAATACATTTAGATCAGAATGGTTAAATACCCCACATGGAGTTTCACAGGGATAAATTATTGGCCCTTGTTTATTCATAGTTTATGTTAATGACCTCTGTAACTTTTCTAATTTAACAACAATTCAATATGCAGATGATACAGCAATAATTTTTAAAGAAACTCAGGATAACTCCCTGCTTTCCACTATCTCCAGAGGATTGCAGAACCTAGGGGACTGGTTTGCGGCTAATGATTTAGGCATGAATATGTCAAAGACACAAATTATAGAATTTTTAGCTTCTTTTTTGATAGTTAAATTATGTACTATTAATTCAAACTCATCCTCAATAAATCCTCAAAATTCTGTTGATTATCTTGGAATAAAAATAGATTCACATCTAAATTGGAAGTTACATATAAAAAAATTTTAAACCGCTTAGTTTCAGCCACCTTTGTCATTCGGTTTATTAGAGATTCAATAAATTTTGATACTCAAATAGCAATCTACCATGCATATTTTTCATCAATCATGAATTATGGTCTAATTGCATAGGGTACAGCTAGCCAATTCAAAAAAATCTTCTTTCTTCAAAAGAGAGTAATCAGAATTATAGCCAAAGTTCCTAAATTAACAAGTTGTAAACCACTTTTTATAAAATATAAAATTCTTACTCTTTATAGTTCATACATTTATCAAGCCGCTTTAATGGTTAAAGAAACATTCATGCTGAGCCAGAAAGAGCACAATTACAACACCAGGAATAAAAATTTGTTGAAACTGTCACAGCGTAGACTGAAGTTATTTAGATTTTTACTGCGGACATTTTCCATCACGATTTTATGTAAAACAAAGTTTCACGACGTTTTGGGATCTGGAATCTGATCCCGTCCTCAGGTGAACTAATAGATATTAGTTCACCTGAGGACGGGATCAGATTCCAGATCCCAAAACGTCGTGAAACTTTGTTTTACATAAAATCGTGATGGAAAATGTCCGCAATAAAAATCTAAATAACATCAATCCACCATCACCAATAATGAATTTCAAACAAAGGAAAGCATAGAGTGAAGTTATTCCACTTATCACCACAATATATGGGGCCTAAAATATATAATAAATTACCGATATCCCTTAAAAATATTGAATTGTTTCTAAATTCAAAATTGGGTTAAAAGAGTGGTTACTGGAGAAGGCTTTTTATTCAGTTGAAGAATTTTAAGAATCTAAAATGTTATGATTATAAAACAGCTCCCTTTTCTTTATATTTAGTTAAACGTTATTTAGTTGTAGATTAAGATTATTGACTAATCACCAGTCATTGTATGATCTGATGTGATGGTTTAAATAAATAAATAACTGCTAAAAAGCCAGCCCTTTTTCCTGAAAAACGCAATCGTTTAGTAAAACAGTTATAACAATTTTATCTATGAACATTTCCTTGTTCGTCGGTTCTATTAAGGATAAAATTTTGCATCAAGTTAAAAAAGTGTTTTAAATACTTTTTTAATGAACATATTTAAAAAGATACAAGTTTGAAGAAATTAAACATTTTTCAAAGTAACATTTTCATTTTAGCTGCATTATAATCTTAAAGAGCAATTAAAATTCAGTAGAAATCATGTATAAAACATATTTTTATTCCATTTTTAACCACTAAAAAAAAATCAAACAAGCAAAAATAAAAAAAATTGCATTTTTGGCTGTTTTTAGTGTCACATCATCATGGACATGTCAATCATGTCCATTGTAAATTATAGATAAGTCTTTACAATAGGTACTATTTTATAAGATGTTAGAAATGACAATAAATTAATAATAATAATAAAGATTAAAATAACAAAATATTGTTATACAAATGAGCCGTCTTTTTTCCGTTGCAAGATTGTTTATGAGTGATCAGGATCTCCTAAAGCATTTTGCATAGAGTAAGATGCATGAAAATAAAGCCCATTTCATTCTGAAGCTTATGGTGTAATTTAAACCAATTACAATAACTGCTACATACTATAAACAGTGATTTTCTGAGAGTCTGAAAGCGAGACGCCGGGATTTCTCACGCGGGTATTACCATCTCGATCCGAGACGCTCGGCACTCTGGCTACAGTAACGGCGCGACTCCGATAGAGACACTCACACTCAAGGGGTTAAGGTGCAATTTGGATGTATCTCTTATGAAACCCTGTTCACTAATGCAATTGGTTTGTGGAGTGATGTCTGTGACTATGTGTACACATGTACTTTTGTACATGTCCGCTGCTGGTTGTATGTGTACATATGTACCTCTGGAGTATTTTAGTGTTTTAAGACCCTGTACACCAATACCATTGGTTTGTGGAATGATATCTGTGACTATGTGTACATTCTACTTACTAGGTGTATGTGTAACATTCTTTAAATGTATTGTTGAAAATTTTCCAGTTTGGCCTGCTTAAAAACCAGGAACAATTTTTAAATCCTCCCATCATATAAGGAAGTAAAAAATATTTTATTTTCAGATTCAAGTACCCAAAAAATATTTCAGTTTCTAGATTTTCAAATTGGTACAAACCTACTAATGGGTGTAACTGTGATTAATCATTCGGTATCTTTATGTTTTGTGTGAAAAATTGTATATAACCTGAATCAGAATACATAATTTTAAAATAAAAAATTATAAAGTTTATATAGAAACCCTACTTTGCCTCTGAACCTAACTGAGATAAAAAAAGAAAACATTAAAAATCCCATCATGAATTTGGTACCAAGGTTCATGGCAAACCATCTCATGGTGTCTGAATCCACAAACACCAAATGTATCAAATGCATGTTTTCGTTGTATTAAATATGTCTTTGATACAACTACAATGCAGTTTTTCTGAGGTGGAAGTTACATAATAAAAGTATTGATCATGGATAAGGTATCAGGCCGCCTACCAATATTTATCGAATTGTAATGTAAAATAAATTAGTTATAATAATTCTCTTCTAAAGAATAATAAAGAATTGGAGTAAATAAGATTGATACCAAAGGAAAAGTAGAAATGAGAATAGTTTTATTCCAAACTCATAAGTATTAACCAGATAAAATTATTCACCAATTAGATCTGTATTTTTTGTAAATACGGTAGAGCGTCAAAAATCCGAACCAGTTGAGACCGTAGGTAGTTGGGATTATCGATTTGTCCAGATTTTCAAACATAACCTACCTATCTACCTCTAAAACACATAATTAGGCCTACAGTATTAATAGTGAAGTTCTAGAATACAGTTAAATGAAACAAAATAATGTTATTTTGCACATAAATATAATAAATGTGCATTACTGAAGTTTGTTAAGAAAATATGTAAGAAATATGTAAAGAAACCAACAAATTCAGAATAAAAAATCATAATGTTTACAAAATCAAAATATGCAGTACAGTAAAATTATTTTATTGTACATTAAAAACCCCGTCACAGCAGACCTGCATACTCAGCGAATTACCAAATCAATTATAATATATAACAGGTTTTATCAATATCGGTAACAAATAAAAGAGTTTACCTATTCTCCTTAAAATTAAGATAAAAAATAATATGCAGGTTTGCTGCTGTGAGGAACACATAAACTATAATTTTTTTGCATAAATGTATGGATCCCCAACCACATGAAGCGAAATAACAAGATTCGTTCAAAAATATAGGTTAATAAGTGAAATACCAAGATTCATCCAAAAATATAGGTTAATAAGTGAAATATTTTTTTCTTATCCTCCATAAAATTAACATTGGAGCTAGGTAACCATAGGAGAAAAACTTTGAAGAACTAAATTGTGTAGTTTTTGAGATGATTCTAATAGTAACAGATATCGTATGAAAATTAAAAAATTACATGTGAAAAATACAAAAAACCCATTTTAATGGTACAAAGCCCCCTAAAATACCCCTTTCCAATTAACCAATATGTTTGTAATACAAACTCTTCTGAGTAAATGTAGGAGTACACAACTCAACAAAATTTGGTCTCAATCGGACCATTTTTGTGAGAGTCATGGTGGTGTCCACGGATACATATATATTTACTATAATAATTAGCTGTATTATAATAAAAGCCCTATTAAAGTTAGGTTTTGTTTGGGTTTAGGTTTGATTATAAAATTGTGAATCAATGCACTCAGATTTATTTGTTTTGTGAGAATGTTATTAATATATCTTATCCAGTGATGACTCATGAGTGAATAGGGGGGGCGCACACTGGGGGGTCTGGGGGTTATGGATTACCCCCCAAGAGAGGGGGTCCGGGTGTTCTCCCCGCAGCAAATTTTCGAAAATATTGTGTATTTTAGTGACTTTTTAAAGCAATCTACGTATTATATTTGTGATGCAATGTGTTTTGTTTTTTAACTAAAATATCTAGTTTTCCTCATAAACCTTGAATAATAAATACTACACTCTTTTGGTCTCACGGATCGACTTAGTGTGGAGTCCCAATTGTATGGATAAATTATATTTAATAAAACCTTTATTTGTGATATTTTGTAAATAAAAACGTAAATACCTAACTTAATGTTTCAGCGCCTTCTTCTTCACGCGGATGTACCTGCAATACACTACTGTTGTTCGTTTTGCAAACATAAGATGTTCTTAGTCAAAAAATATATTTGCAATGATTACCTCCTCTAGACAACAAACACTACTACAATTCGCGAGATTGTTTAATGTAGATGTAAGCTTTGTTTTCTGGTTCACAGTTAACTTACTGCTAACTGTGTAGCAAAACTACACTACTTAGTTTGATCAACACAAACATAACCTCTGTTATACACAAAAACAAACAGATGACCGGCGCGCGGCAATCAACTGTCAACTTACTACAAATGTTACTCTGCGCATGCTGGGACGCCGTCTGAAGACTTCTATGCTAGACGCGTCATAGCACCAGCCACCCCCACCACTACCTCTCTTCATATAAATGCATTGTTATGGATTCGGACGTTCTGGCGAGCGCCCCACGGCTACAAATACGAACTTTTCGCGCATATTTTTGTATGTTTTCCCCCTATAATTTTGTTGTATACGACAGTTAAAACATTTTAGTTTGTTGTATCCATAGTTATAACTAAATAAGTATTCAATTTTTTTTTCAAATCTTTGGGGGGCGGCGTCCGAGAGTCC
The DNA here is from genome assembly GCA_023375725.1 of Nephotettix cincticeps. Classification (NCBI taxonomy): domain Eukaryota; kingdom Metazoa; phylum Arthropoda; class Insecta; order Hemiptera; family Cicadellidae; genus Nephotettix; species Nephotettix cincticeps. Next base: position 96,938,741 of record CM041791.1, read on the forward strand.
TTATAGGCGAGCCACCACTGATCGTATCGTTTCAGTATTGTTATTAAGTAGCCCGCAACCCAGAATATCCAATCTTTCACAACTAAGTCATAATGCTATTCGATTTCAGAACAAGGCCAGTCTTAAAATTAACACATATTTACTGTAGGGTGTTACGAAGTTTGCCGGGTCAAATAGTTTATATACACACACACACACACACACACACACATATATATATATATATATATAACTTAACATTAACTTGAAGATAGTGTTTAAGATTTGTGTTAACTTTAAGATTGGCCTTGTTCTGAAATCGAATAGCATTACGGCTTCGTGGGAAAGATTAGACATTCTGGGCAGGGGCTAGTTAATAACAATACCGTAATAGGTCTAATCTCGGACAGAGGGTCTAATCTCGGACACCCGTACAGACTTTTCTTAAATTAGATCCTACAAACTCGCCTGACAAGATAAATGCCTGTTCATTGCATAAATAAAATCACCAAAGCATGACGTAAACAGCTGTGTGAGAATTGAAATGATTCTTGCAATTGTTTCGTCTTCAGTTACAAGTTTACCAACTGCTCACTTTTGCCGAAAAATAAATCCTTGTCCGACTAAGGTCAAAAACATTTAAAATATGAGCACCAATATATTATGTCATACCATATGAAAGAGAAATTTATCACGATCAAGAATATGACTTTTTCGTAGGTATTAAGCAATTCGAAATATATATTCGCTATAAAGTTAAATCAGTTCAATTCCGGCCACTGAGAGCGGAGAATTCCATTACGCGCCTGATATACGTCATTGAGTTCCTAATTCCTAATTTTTAATTCCTAATTATCGTAACAATCCAAAGATTTTGATATTAAATATAGTTTTTTCTTCTTCTGTTCAGTGATTCTTTTTTACTTTTGGTCACGTATGGTCGCCATTTCAATAATCTAATCTAATCTAATCTAATCACACTCCCCTCCCCACCCTATCACTCCCAGTAGATGAAAATGACCTTGGAAAATTATAGGTAGTAGAGTAACAAACAGATGATGCATTATTTGTGTCAGGAGTTGGACAGTAAAGGTGGGTTAGCGATAAATATTGTTATTTAATTTTGTGTGTTTAATTAATGTTAATAATGTTTTAAACAATAAGTAGTACTGTATTTGTGTGATATCCCTCATATACATTTACATTATGTTCATATTTGTGAAATACAACAACAAAAATTCAAAATTAATTTGATCTAGCTTGTGATTGCTTATATTCACATATTATAATGGGAGGGAAAATGAATAGTTTCCCTCTCAAACATAACATTAGATTAAATTAGATTAGATTATTGAAAAGGAGACCATACTACATTGTAGGTATTTTAAGCCAAGTATGAATGAGGATGGAGTGTAAGATGATTGTGTTGTATGATGATTGTCCTGTTACTGACTAAGGCTGACATGTTCCTTAGACAGGACTGTTAATTGATAGCCCAACAGCCGATGGCAATTAATGGACCTACAGTTTAACATGGAATCCGAACCACTGCCTCTGAATTACGAATTGGTCTAATTTTGAGGATGGTATTCGCGGATTAACGTAGTATTCAGCTGTGCGGACGTTAATCTACACAAGAGAACACTATACCAACTGATTATCGCCACCATCTCAGTAATCTAATAACATTAATATTGGGGCCGGAAGGAGGGATGGGGGTAAGAGGTAAGGCTGAGTCTTACCAAGTTTTATATCCTTGAATTTTATATACATACTTGTAACTAAGAAAATGAAGAGTACTTTTCAAAAGAACAATGGAATATATACTTTTATTTATTTCAAGTACATTTTTTAAGAACTTTTAAAAAATGGTCAAATTGATCTGGATTTATTGGAATGTAAAATGTAAAACACAAATTGAAAACAAAAGGTTATGCCACCATGGTTTGGAAAAAAGTTTTAAAAATATTTAATAATGATTGAGTTTTTGTTTGTTTTTTTTCATGTTTAATGCATAAGTGAAAGAAAGGTTGTTTTACGTTTTAGGTATGGTAATTCAATCTCGTTCTCTACGTCCTTCTGCAAAGGAGTTTATAGTGGATCACCCATTCATTTTCCTTATAACGAATCTGGAAAATCCATTGTTTTTTGGGAGAATGGTTAAGCCCCACAATAATGCAAGGTGAAATAATAACACTGATGTCTGTTTTGTGTGTGGTTTTTACCCTCATTGGCTATCCTTGCATTAGTTGTCTTTATATTTACCTATTGCAGTTAAATTATACCAATCTTAATCATTAACCTTCAACCAGTAAACTATGCACAAGTGTTAAATTTTGTTTAGAAAATTTAATTTGTTTAACAAATTAGCAACATAAAAGCATTTAAGTGTATCAGGTTACTATTGAAAACTAAATCTCTTCTGCCTCATAACCACTATAGAATTCTAAAATCTTGCTGTAAGATTCTATATTTTTGACTTAAAAAAAGAATACCGAAATTGTAAGTAAATAAACTGGTGTATAATAAATTACACATTTTAATCTTACATTTAAGATTATCTAGATAATCTTAAAGATTATCTAGCTCATAACGACAACAAAAATAAACATAAACTATTATCATGCATCCTGAACATTACATTTCCTCCCTTCTTCAATTGAAAGGACTCAAGATGTCAGCATGATATCTCATCGTTTCCATCCACGCTTACAAAGTAGGAGTAAGGCCCATCCATTTATTTTGAGAACTTGTCCTTTCCTGTACCCAGTGCCTGAATGGTTATGAACCTTGAAGTCACTGTTTTCATCAAAGACTTCCTCTGACAGTTTCCTAATTTTCCACTATTGAAAACCTTTCTCTGCTCTTTACCCACCTTTCCTTCGTTATCGGGGAACAGTAGATCCAGTTAGGAGCGTAACTCTTGACCATACATAATGGAAGACTGGGGTTTCACCAATCGATCTTTTAGGGGATGTTCTGTGTGTAAACATAAATTTGTTTAATTTTTTCTTGGATTGTACTATTACTCCCTTTTGAAGCATTTATTCTCTGTTCATTTGACACTGTCCATGAGAAAAGTGACACTGTAACATCTTAGTAACTATTTTCTTCGCATCCTGTACAGTATTTTGTGTGTTATTCTAAATCTATCAATTTTAGGCATTATGTATTTTTGCTGCAGAAATCATGTGTTTCCTTACATTGGTACAATACCAGGGTGTCCTTCATTTACTGTAGTACTTCAATAACTTTTGCTCTCAATTTTGCTGCTATAATGAAACAGTTACCAAAGAAGTACTGTATTCTGTTTTCAAAAGAGAGTTTTTTGTGTTTATTAATGTAAGCAAAATGTACTCATTCAACCTGGACGTTGGCCAACTGCACTTTTGCAGTAATTTACAACTTTTGACAGTATTGTGTGCTGTGTTGTTGTTTTTGTTATATTGGGTAATAATAATATATTATTATATTGTAATATTCAGGCTGGCTCTGATTTTGATATGCTGTAAATTTTAAAATAGTTATATTTGAATATGTTATTATTTACTCATTTTTAGTATCTATCATAATTAAGATGGTTACTTTAAAAGTAATTTGAAACATCCTTTACTTTTTAGGCCTGACATTTGATCGTTCTCTACCACCAATTCCAGAGGAATTTTTTGGGGATCATCAATTTATTTTTTTATTAATGGAAATGAAAAATCTGGTGTTTTTAGGAAGAATGGTTGAGCCCACACAATAAAGCGGGATATAAACTACTAATCTGTGTGTGTTAAATTCTTTCTGTATCTCAATACGCCACATTAGTTTTAACTTAATTTTCTTCAATTTCAGTGTAAACATAATAATGGCACACATGTCTTTGTATAAATCTAATAGACTGCAACAACGTTGTCAAATATTTAGAAGGCCATATATGATAACTTTAGAATTAGGTATTGGCAAGGACAAGGATCTAGCTTGACTAACTAGTTCGAGGAACTAGCTCGACTTGTATTGACCATTGTTTTGTACGTTTCAAAGACTTTACTTAAATTAATTCTGCTGTCTTTCATTCTCACATCACCAACCACTATTGCACTGTGCTCACTATCTCTGCCACTGATAACACACACTCACAGACAGGACAGACAGACGGACATACCACCCCTCACAGTTACATTGATCAAACATTGTCAACGGGACATATTTTACAAGTTGACTGGAGTCCAATTTTTAGTAGTTTTAATGTAAATTATTGTTCTTTCCTATTTTGTAATAAAATTAAAGAATGCATTTCGGCTTCTGAGAAAACGATCAACTCTTGTAAAACAAGGTTTAAGAAATTAAAGCCTTGGATTAATTTAGAGTTGATTAAATTAATTAGAGAGAGAGATACATAAATTAAGTAAAAAGGTAAAAAAACAACCTTTTAATCTACTTGTCGAAAATGGATTTGTAGCCTTACATGATAACTTACACAAAAGTATAAAAAGTGCAAAAAGGATTTATCACAGGCAGAAAATAAACGAATCCAATCGAAATCCAAAACTTTTTTTGGGAATTGTAAACGAAAAATCTGGTAGGTGTAAAATAGGTGCAGCATTTCCCTTTGAAAAATTCCATCCGGGTTCATCATCTGATATGAATATTAAATTCCATATTTCCAATCAATTTAATAATTTTTCTACTCAAGTCGGTTCTAATCTAGGCAATTCCATAAACTCAGGAGGGGCTCCATTCATCAACGACTCAAACTACTCATGTGAAACTGTTATTAATTTCACCACTGTTACTGCTCAGGACATAGTACGTTACGTTTAGGGTCGGCGCCTGGTCATGATGGCATCTCGGCCTCAGTCCTTAATAATGTCCACTACATTTTGGCTCCTCTTGCTTATATAGTTAATTTAAGTATTTCTACGGGTATTTTTCCAGACAATTTAAAGTTAGCAAAAATTATCCCTCTTTATAAATCAAACAATTTCACAGACATGAACAATTTCCGTCCGATATCTCTTTCAAGTTTTGTTGCCAAAGTAATAGAGAAAAGAACAACTTGTTTTTTACCTCCATCGGTTCTAAATTATCTCTGACTCACAATATGGCTTCAGAAACTACAAAAACATTTCAGATGCACTTTTTGACTCAAATAAACAAATCAATGACGCAATTTCCAAAAATAAATGTGCGATGCTTGTGTTTTTAGACTTAAAGAAGACTTGTGACTTGTGTTGATAGAAGTATTTTGTTGCGAAAACTTGGTTAAATTGGGGTACGCGGCAACGCCCTCGCATGGTTTCGCAGCTACCTAGCTGATAGATCGCAATCTGTGTCTCTCGGAGGTCATATTTTATCAGTAGGATTCAGTGTGGTTCAAGGGTCAACTCTTGGTCATATCCTGTTTTTGATTTACATAAATAATTTATCAAAGCTTCAGACTTTGATAAATGGCTGAAGAAGTTTCAAGATGGCGGATAGTGGCAGTTCTCTGTAACTTTGCTCTCTTAAAAATTAGTTTTTAAAAGTGTTGCTTTAATATTGGCATACCTTAGATGTGATGGAAACGTTTGATGACATATCCTTGGTAAATGACAGTTGATTTGAGGGTGAGTCTTTAACCATATTACTTTGGAAGTGATAAAAAGGGATCGTGGATGGGAAAACCCCACAAGATAAAACTGGCCGCTTGAAGCTTAGCGGGTGGTCAAGTCAAAGCTGTTATCGACACTGTTCCTTATCAGCTGCTGCTCAGCTGCTGGTGATTCATTCAATGAAACCCTAGGTTGGACTCCTATCAGCTTGTGTCGTCTGTTTGTTTACATTGCTTGCTGTATTTTTTATTAATTGAAATCATTATTTAATCAAACAATTTAATACTTATATTTGTTCAACTTTTCCACTATAAAAGAAAATAATAATAAATAAATAAATAGCTGGCTGGTGCATTCACATTTTATTGTTTGTTGAAGGAGAATTATGGCTAAAGATTTATGTGGAATGTGTAATAAAAGTGTTAAATATTCAGCTATCTTATGTACAGGCTCCTGTAAAAATGGTTACATTTCAAATGTGCTGAATTAAACACATCAGATATAAAAAATATGGAAAAAAATGATATTATGGGGAATTGGAAATGTACCAAATGTCAGGCAAATTCCTTTAAAAATGAAATTAGTACAGAAGTGAACGAAGAAAGCAACTCAAATTCTGACAAAATAAACTTCTCTTCGCTTTCTGAGGAATTAAATGAGTCTATTATCCATGAAAATGAAGTATTAAGGCAAGAACTCCATGAGGAAAAAAAACAGAAGGTCTTTGTACATACTAGAGCTTGAAGATAAGCTTAAAGAGATGGAAGAAAAAGGTGAATCAAATAGGACAATTTTCAACCAGAAAGAAGAAGATCTATTGAGTAAGATTAAATCACTGGAAGAAAGACTAAAAAAGGAAAAAGAAGCCAGGGAATCTCTGATGTTGCAAGTTGAGGAGGAAGCTAGTATATGTACCAACCAAAGCCAGAACCAATGTAAAGCATGCAGAAGATGTGTAATATATGGGGAAGAAATAAAGAAAATGCTGGATACAATAAGAACATTGGAGAGTGTTATCTCAATTTTACAAAAAGATAATATGGAGATAAAAAAGTGTGGAAAAAAAGTACTAACATCTAGTTGTCTCAAATGCTTCCCTCCACTTAATATAAGCAACAAAATCTCGCCACAACTGAAAATGTGCAAGCAGTTTCAGCAGCTTGTAAACTGCAGGTTAATAATTGTAAAAAACCTGTATCAAATAAATTACAGGATAGTAAAGAGAGACAAAGGATGCTCATATGTGCTGACAGCCATGGTCGTGACCTGGCGGCGCGAGTGAATGCTTACTCAAGAACATTGGATGCTGTGGGTTTTGTTAGACCTGGTGGTTTAGCTGAAAACATTCTAAATTTTAATAATATTGATGGCGAAAACTTGGGAACTAAAGATGTTCTTGTTGTTATGTGTGGTTCTAATGATGTGGCTCGAAATGAGGCTGAGAGGGCACTCAGGATTATCGATGGGACTTTGAAAAATTATCATAGTTGTAAAATAGTTTTAGTGGACTTCCCAATTAGGTATGATTTAAGTTCATGGTCTTGTGTGAACAAGGAAATAATAAAGTCAAACACAGAACTTGATATATTATGTAGAACATACTCCAATGTCTTGTTGGTCAAGTCAAGTATGGCGGGCAGAAATTTACACACTCGTCATGGCATGCATTTGAACCGTTTAGGAAAACGTTGGCTTGCGAGAAGAATATGTGAAGTTGTGAAGAAGAGTACTGGGCTGGGCTCATCCCTAGTCCAGGGGTCAACCAGAGGCAATTCACTAGAGTCAATATCAATACCACAATCTACACTGAGAGATGGCAGTAGGAGCATGTAACAACTGCACAAGGGATCCAGCTCCATCTTGGCCACCCTTACTTCAGAGTCTACCTCAAGCTGCAAGTCGCTGGCAATCATGGTCACGGAGGAGGATTTATCCCCGGGAAACTTTTCACCCCCTCATCTGACTGCACCGCCGTAGATGCAAGAAACATTGGTCTAGTCTCACGTAATAAAAATTCTTGTAAAGTAACATGGGTGAATGTAATGCATCTAAATATTCAATCATTAAGGAATAAAGTCAATGATCTGTTTGTCATGTTAGATGAAAATGATTGTGATATTGTATTATTAAATGAGCATTGGCTACTAAATGACGAGGTACAATTGTATGTGCCTGAAGGTTATAAATTAGCTTCGGCTTACTGCAGGAATGAGCCCTACGGGGGAGCATCTATCTTGGTAAGAGATAGTATTGTATTTGAATTGATTGATATCACCCACTTTATTATTACTAGACACTTTGAAGCTTGTTGTATATATGTAAATTCCTTCATTGTATTATTTATTTCTTTGTATAGGACCCCAACCCCTGATATTAATATATTTTTTGAATATCTCGAATCTTTACTCATTTTTATTAGTGATAAGAAGCGAAAGAGTAGAATAGTACTTGGAGCAGACTTTAACATAGATTTCTTAAAGGTAAAAAACATTGAAACAGTAATGCTTGTTAATATTCTCAAATCCTTTAACCTGTATCATGTTAATAACCTTCCAACTAGGCAAAATGGCGTTATAGATAATATAGTTACAAATATTGATAACAATTGTTTTGAATGCCATCTTGGGCAGTGTACCATTTCTGACCACGAGGTTATTAACTTTAAGTTTTCAGTGTCATTGGCCTTGCCCTACATAAAACAGGTATCCTATAGGAAGGCAAATGAGAAAAACATACAAATGCTTGCCAATCACCTGTATCAATTTGACTGGCAACAATTGTATGAAATGACCGATACAAATACCGCTTTTGAATATTTTGTTAATACCCTCTCATCTTTGTACAATTTTTACTGTCCTAGAGTCCAAAAACAGATAAAAATACAGGGTAAAAATAAAAATAAAAATGGAGGCTCAAAATGGTTTGATGAGTCGCTAAAAAAATTAAGAACTTTTGTAAATACTCTTAGAGATGTTTTAAAAATACCAGCTTACAAAGACAATGTAGAGTTAAAGAATAGCTATAATACTCACAGAAGATTGTATAAGGAAAAAATTAAGGATACTAAAATTAAATACAATGATGAGTCTATAAATAAATCTAGTAACAAGTGTCTAGCGGCTTGGAACATTATAAAAAAAGAGGCAGGGAATCATTTCAAATCAGAAACGCCAATACCCTCCATAACACCTCAGTTCAACGATCATTACATAGATATAGGTAGGGAAACTGTTGAGTTGAGTCAATCTACAAATATTAATAGGTTAAGTCACAAAGTGTTTTTAACAAGTACTAAAAGCCCCCCAGGCTGGAAAACGGTGGATGAAAAAGAAATTTACAACATTGTAAATTCTCTAAGAGTGTCAAAGTGTGAAGATATTTTTGGATTCTCAAACAAATTAGTGAAACAGGTGTCTCCATTTATAATAAAGCCATTAACTTATATAATTAATCTTTGTTTGACATCTTCACTCTTTCCACAGTGTTTAAAAGCGTCTAAAAGTATACCTTTATACAAGAAGGGTGATCGAAATTGTATTGACAATTATAGAACAATTACTATAGTATCAGTTTTTTCAAAAATTGTAGAAACCTGTGTAAAAAGACAATTGTTGGATTTTTTTGATAAGTATGAATTACTCTCAGATAGCCAATTTGGTTTTCGTCCGGGTTATTCTACAGTTAAGGCCCTGGATAATGCGGTGACTAAAATCTTAAACAACTTTGAGGCGAATGAATTCATGGGAGTGACCCTGTTGGATCTCAGCAAGGCTTTTGACCGAATTTCTCATAGCGTTCTTTTAAATAAGCTTCAATATTATGGGATAAATAATGAACAGTTAAATTTTTTCAAAACATATCTTTGTGGAAGGTTGCATATGGTGTCAGTTAGGAACTACTCCTCATCTTTTAAAGAGGTTCTTGCTGGGGTCCCTCAGGGTTCAGTCCTGGGCCCTTTGTTATTTATATTATACATTAATGACCTTCCTACTAACTTAGATTGTGACACCATTCTATACGCAGACGACACATCGATGCTAGTAAAGGGGAGGTGTTTAAATTATGTGATAAACTATATTAACAGAGCAAATGCTTCTGCCAATCTGTGGTTTGATTCAAATTTTTTTTAAATAAATGAGAGTAAAACGGAAATGATAATATTTACCTTGAGACAAATTGTACAATACAACATGGCTAAGTCAGTAAAGCTTCTGGGTGTTACTCTTGACCAAAAATTACTATGGGAGGAACATACCAATAACTTGATCAAACGATTGGCTTGAGTTTGTTATTTATTGAGAAAACTAAAGACTTCTGTAAGCCAAGAGCTAATGAAAATGTCCTATTTTAGCTTCTTTCATTCAAATTTGTTATTTGGTAATATGTTGTGGGGAGGTAGTACCGAGGCAGAAAGAGTTTTTTTGTGGCAAAAGAAAGCAATACGAATTTTGTTTGGTTTAGGGTTTAGGGATAGCGTTAGGAGTTATTTCTCTCCACGAAAAATTATGACTGTGCCATGTATTTTCATCTTTCAAAATTTAATTTATGTTAAGGAAAATATCAGAAACTTTGGTTGTTTTAGTGATGTTCATAATTATCAAACAAGAAATTCAAAAAAGTTAGTTTTACCAACCCCTAGATTAGAAAAATATGCCAAGAGCCACAAATATCAACAAATAAAATTCTTTAACAAAATACCAGAACCATTTAAATTGTTGGATTTAAAGTCATTTAAAATTAGGATTCGTGATTGGCTTACTAGTCGCACATTCTACTCGATAAAGGATTTTTTAGACTGTGATATGTAATGTTTTATGTACGGTAACTAAGTGTTGGGTCCTATATTTTACTGTCTGTCTTACTGTCTTATTGTAACTTGTTTTTGCTGTTGTTGTTTAATTAATTTATGTTGTTTTTCCTACTTCGAATTTATATTGATTTTAATATTAATTTATTATTTTCCTGTTACAATGTACATGATGAAGCCTATTGTAAAACTGTATTACTCAATGGTGAATAAAGATTATTCACCATTGAGCGGATGACACATTAATTTTTGGTACGTGTGACACCTGGGCTAAGGTAAAATAAACGGTACCAGTGGACTGACACATACTTTCTCCCTTAATTTAAAAAAGGCAATCGGTAATAAAACTATCATGTTCTACAAAGTCATTCATTTAATAATTTATTGTTTCAAAAAAAATCATCCCATTTCTAAAAATAAAAACGAGAGAAACAAAGTTAATCAACTGTTCGAATTGTATGGGGGAGAAGCCCCCCTCCCATGGCCCGGCAATACCAAGCTTACCGTTAGACGTAGACAAATAATTAAAAATACTAATTTGTTTAGTTTTTTAAGCTGGTTTCAATGGTGCCAGTAAAATTATACTTTACTTTTATTGTTTTCGCAGAAGATTTAAAAATTTTATTTGTTTGACATGCGGGTGGTGTCAAATTATTTAGTACTCTGTGTACTATAAACTGTCAAATTTTAATCAAAATCGTTAGAGCCGTTTTTGAGAAATTTGGAATTTTCACGTTTTAAAGGATTTTAGGGGTAAACTACCCTTAAAAATCAAAATTTCAAAAAATGAAGAAAAGAACGCCTGGAGATATGGTGAATATATACATACACGCCAAATTTCATCTAAATCGGACCAACCGGGTAGGTTGTGACTCTGTACACACACACACACACACACACAAACACACAGACAGACATCATGTCGAAATCCACTTTTTTGGATTTAGGGGATCCCAAAATGGATATATCCACTCTCAACTCAAATTCGAAAATTTTGACGAAAACAATACTTTCTCCATATACTATGTATAAGGGGAGAAAGTAAAAACAAGGCTGAATTCAATCTAATGTTGCTAAAAAAAATGGCTCGACCAAAATATCTTATCTTTAAGTGTTTCAAAGATCAAATTTGTGCCGATTTCATTATGTAATAAAGCAGATTTTCAATTAGAAGATTTAGTAATTCACGTACGTGGAAATCATTTCAACACACGCTGTGCGTGTAACAAAATTGATAAAGTTTTTCATATAAATATCTTGGAATTGTTTTAGATTCAAATTTTAACTGGTCAAATCATGACAAACTTTTAAAGTCCAAACTACGGAAATATATTTACACCTTTAGTCAGCTAAATGAAGATTTAAATGAAAATGAAATTAAATCTGTTTACTATGCCTAAGTTCAATCATTATTATCTTTTGGAGAAATTATTGCATTTGGCGGCGCTTTTAAAACAGTATTGCAAACACATTATGTAATTCAAAAAGGGATTCTTAAAGTTGCTTTTAAAAAGTATAAAAGGTATCCTACTGATGACTTGTTTTCCGAAATTGGAGTTTTTATCAGTTCGACAACTATATATTAAATTTCTATTAGTTCACATCTTTAAACATTTCTTTCAATTTTTGAAAAAACTATGCATTATTATAACTCCCATTTCTCAAGTAATGTTGGCATCGTAGTTCCCCAATCAACTAAAACTTTTTCTCAAACCTATTCCTTTTATGTTTCTAATATTATTTTCCGTAATATGTGTCAAAAGTATGCAACGCTCATCTCTTTGATATTACATCCCTCTCTATTTTTAAAAAGCAAATTATGGAGTGGTTTATTTCTCTGGGCACTGAGCAAACCAAATCCGTTATCTCGCTGAGCCCTGCCTGACTGTTTATCCCTGCACGACTGCACAACGACTCACTCACCCCACCCCCACTAGCGTTTCTTGCATTAATTAGTATTTTTATTCAAAACATCCAATTCCAAACTCTGCATTTTTTCCACCAGTTACATTTTTATCCACTATTAATCCAAGCAATACAGTTCTTATTTGTTCTTTTGCCACTCTGATCTGCAATTGGTCTGCCCATAGGCTGTATATGTATATGCCCATGCAGACTATTTCCTTAATTTTTATATTTATTTAATCAACATTTTTATTTTGTTTTACTTAAGCATTTGTGGATCCATGTATTTTGTTGGAAATACAGTCTATTTCATTTCTTTTCATCTGCCTCTAATTCTATTTCCCCATAATTCTTATAATAATTAATTTAATCAATAAAATAATTAAATTGGCTGCTATAATTGACTGAAATTTGTAATGTTATAAATTAAAAATACCCACTAAAAGCAAACTTGCATAGTGAGTAAATGTATATGTAGTCTTAAACGAAAGGTTTTTGTCATGTATGTTAACTGTATGTTAACTGTATAAATGTATGCCTTAACTCTAGGGAGGGTGGTGTTGGCAATTTGCGCCACCAAAATTTGAAACAGTAACATCATTGGGTTAGTGACATCATAGTTTGGTTATAAGAACATCTGTTTAGATAAACTGAAAACATCCCCTTTGGCCGTATCCATGATCCAAACTATTTCCCACAGGTAAGTAAATTCAAACATTTTAGCAAATTTCCCATATGGAAGAAGCTACAATTACCATGGGTCTCATGGTAAAACTTAAGCCCGGGACCATGTTATTTTTTCGTCTTTAGGTGCCCAGAGTCCAAAAACAAAAGTCGTTAAAATTTATATATATACTAAGTGGCGCAAAAAGAATGGTCACATTTTAAATGAATATAACTTTATTGATTTTCAACATAATTATTACCTAGTTTACATGTTTGACTTTGTTTACTTCTACAATTTCAGAAAATAAGCACTTTACTGTGTTTCTTACCCAATTTAATGTACGGAAAATAACTTCCGTAAGATGTTGTCCGTCTTCAAAGAAATAAGGTCCAATAACCCTTAATTTTGATATCCCGCACCAAACTGACATTTTGGCGCTGTGTAGAGGCTTCTGGTGTAACTGTCTGGGATTATCAGCCGCCCAATATCTACAGTTTTGTTTGTTGACATAGCTGTCTAAATGAAAATGAGCCTCATCTGAAATCATTAGCACGATACTGTCCCCTGAGTACAAAACATCCAGCATTTGTTCACAGAAACGTTTGCGGTCCTCAAAATCTCGTTCTTGAAGTTTTCTGGAGTAACTGCTGTGCGAGGACGCCCATTTGATTTGCTACTCATTACGGACCCTGTAACCCAAAATGCAGGGTGACCCATCGCAATATTGATCTTCGATCAGGAATTGGTCCAAAACGTGCTACATTAAAATGTTGCCGAAACAGCCGCTGTGATGGATGGATGAGTCGTTGTTTCTAAAAAACTGCTCCACAGCGAAAACACGATGCTTAACCGTCCACTGCGCCATTTCACGGCAAACTGAATGCTTTGGCCGACGTACTGATGGCCGTTGAAGGTCACTCTCCCACTCCCTCTTCTACAACTACGCAGTTCAAATCCGACTATTCTTTTTGCGCCACTCTGTATATATGTATATATATGTGTCTGTGTTCACGATAACTCACGTAAAAATAGTCCGATCGAGACCAAATTTGGTAGAGACATGTATTCCTACAAATGCTCGGACGAGTTCGTAAACCAGACATATCGGTCAATGAGAACGGATAGTTTGGGGGGGTTTTGTACCCCAAAATGGGGTATTTTGGGTTTTTCATATGCAATTTTTAAAGATTTCTAATTTTCTATTTCACCATTGGAATCAGCTTAAAAAACTACACAATTAAGTTCCTTAAAGTTTTTCTCTATCTACAACGGTTACCGAGATATTAAAAAATCTAAACACAGTACGTTGTATTGTGGGGCTCTAATGTTAATCTTATGGAGGACAAGGAAAAATTAATATTTCCCATATTAATAAATATTTTTGCATAAAACTTGATATTTAGCTTCATGTGGTTGAGATCTATCCGTTTATGCTTAAAGGTCATCGTTTATGTGTTTATAATGGTAGCAAACCTGTATACTCTTTTCCCATATTAATCATATAGGGAATAGGCAAACTCCTTTATTTATGGACAGATGTTGATATAAATGATATAAGTTGGTATAAATGTTAAGATAATAATTATTTATGGTAGAAATTACTACTTTCAGTGTTCCTCACAGCAGCTAACCTGCACACTCTTTCCCATGGTAATCTTAAGGAGAATAGGCAAATAATTCTCATGTTTATGGACAGATTTTTATAAAACTTGTACTTGTCATGTATTATTATTATTATATTATTGATTTGGAAATTCGCTGAGTATGCAGGTCTACTGCGACGGGGGTATTTTACATTTGAGGATGTCAAAACAAAATAAAAATCCCAAGTCATCATTAGGATCTAATTGGTTCATTTTCCTACAGTAAATTTGCAGAAAACAGTAAAAATGCCCTAATTGCAACTTGAATTTTTTAAGTATTATTTAGCTTGATGTTTTTGGCTGTGATTTTAAGTAAGGAAGAAAATTTTGGAGTGGAACAACATTCACATTTCATATATACTGTTCAACCTTTATAAAAGTACCCATTTTTGTAGCAGCAGACCTGTACACAAAGCATTTTCATTGACACAGGCATTTTATGATGGTAAAAAAAGCTCCATCATACCAAATTTTATTAAATTAAACAAAGTATTTTTAAATAATAAAACTATTTTTTGCATAAGTAACTTATGAAATGAGTATGTCGATTTCCTGTCTTGAAAAATAAAATCTATTAAAAGGGTGGCAACAATCACCAATGGCTTTTCACTATTTGATAATGCTGCAACCCAAACAGGGGTGCTCAAAAAGCCGCTACGGCTGAAGTGCCTTGGGACTAATCCGTCCCTTCCAATAATAAAAAAAAATTAAAAAAGGGTAGCAACTTTGCCCTGGAGCTGGATGAGGTTAGTAACAGTAGTCGGTCACGCACATGGCAGGGGCTACACCTTAGTCAATTATACAGTCTTGAAGGAATGATGTATTCCTCAGCACCACCCTGGGGGCCTCAAAACAAAAAATTGTTCCGAGGCTTGTCATTACTTATGACTATAGTAATAGCATCAATTTCTGACAGAATTTTTTTAATATATTTAAATGCACACACAAACATGAAAGCTACTAAAACATAAGTTGGACTTCACATAAGCTTACCGCTTTGTTTCTCAATATAAAGTATTTAATTTAATTGTGTCTCGTATCCACAGTAGTGCCCCAGAGCGGATATTTTTCACTGGTGATTTTTTATAAGCTGTCCAAACAATCAATTTATTAAAACCAATACTAACTTAAAATATTAACAATATTTTACTTACAAATATTAACAATATTAACTTAAAAATTTAACTATCCATGCCTAAACCTTTTATTATTTTATGATTTTCCATAAAATCAATTTGTGGTCCCAGAATTAAACTTTTAGGGGATTTCTCTACAGTAGAAGATTGCCAAAGGTATAGAGAGTAGGAAGAGTTACACCCAGGACCATGTTATCAAATGAGGCTTATGATAAATAAATGTAAGCTTGCATTCTCAACTGGTTACTAAGGTATTAAAGTGGTAAATACATTACGATTATTTCTCTTTCTCAAAAAAAATTTAAAAATCTCTACTTAAAACTTTCCCTAGTCACCAATCCTAGTTCCTAATTCACCATGTTATCCCTAAGAAAGAGTAAGAAATTTAATAACTGCTTGTTTTTTAATAGATAAATAAACGGTACCAGTGGACTGACACATACTTTCTCCCTTAAGTAAATTTAAAAAGGCAATCTGTAATAAAACTATCATGTTCTACAAAGTTATTCTAAATGTCCTTTAATACCTAATTTATTGTTCAAATTGTGTGGGGGAAACCCCCCCCCCCCCGGTAATACCAAGCTTTTTTGAGCTGGTTTTGTTCGGTGATTTTACCTTACACTTTATACCAGGTTTCATGGAAAACGGTTGGAAAGTAAGGAAGAAATTCATTTTTTATATTCTCCATAAGAATAACATTGGAAGCTTTCGTACAACGTACTGCGTTTATTGTGGACAGTAAATTTAACTTTCCTCTGGAACCAAGCTTTTTTGAGCTGGTTTTGTTCGGTGATTTTACCTTACACTTTATACCAAGTTTCATAGAAAACGGTTGGAAAGTAAGGAAGAAATTGATTTTTTATATTCTCCATAAGAATAACATTGGAAGCTTTCGTACAACGTACTGCGTTTATCGTGGACAGTCAATTTAAATTTAACTTTTCTCTTGAACCATTAGTCGTAGACAAATAATTCAAAATACTAATTTATTTAGTTTTTTAAGTTGGTTTCAATGGTACCAGTCAAGTTATACTTTACTTTTATTGTTTTCGCTGAAGATTAAAAAATTTGATTTTTTTGACATTTAAAAGCCCATAACTTTTGAACCGTCATTTTTACAGACATGCGGGTGGTGTCAAATTATTTAGTACTCCGTGCACTATAAACTATCAAATTTTGATCATAATCGTTAGAGCCGTTTTTGAGAAAATTGGATTTTTCACGTTTTTTAAGAGTTTTTAGGGGAGAATTACCCTTAAAATCAAAAATTCAAAAAAATGAAAAAAACGTCTGGAGATACGGTGACTATATATACATGCACAATTTTATCTAAATCGGACCAATGGGGTAGGTTGTGGCACTGTACACTGTACTGTCTGTGTGTGTGTGTGTCTGGACACACACACACAGACACACGGACGGACAGACATCACGTCAAAACCCACTTTTTTGGATTCAGGGGACCTCAAAACGGATATATCCACCCTCAACTCAAATTCGAAAATTTTGACGAAAACAATACTTTCTCCATATACATGTATTTCTCCATATATATGTATAAGGGGAGAAAGTAAAATTTGTTAGTGGCTTAACAGTTTTGTCCATGACTGACACCCACATTATATAATTTCAGTCAGCAAAATTGTGTAGACTTTCTTGAAATATGATATTATATATATGCCTTCCGGGCTAACTCCATTCTGACTTAAATCACCAAAGCATTTAGTCCTAGTTAATGTCTTGGTCTATCTTATTATGAAAGATGCCCTAGACTAGCCGTGATTCACAGTTCCACTCACAATACATGAGTTGTGTTGCATCCTCCCAGGGCAGGCACTGGAAAAAAGTGGGAAGTATTTACAGTTTTACCCATACTGTGCAAGTATAATTGCGGAAATAGCTATGACTTGGTAAAAGTTGTGTAAGGTAATAATCGACCTCACTATGCCACCCATTGCTGGACATGTGTGGTGAGTCTGACAGTCTAGCAATGGATGTTACTGGAGAGCTCTTCTGATCTTACTGTGTCTGCGCCTCACCTCTTGTAGATAGCCTTCCTCACCATTACCAAAAGCATGTTGGGGATCACTGGCTACCACAAATGCAGCAGGCTCAGAAACTGTGCGGTAAGCTGAGCATCCATAGTACAGCTTGACGCTGAACTCAGGCGAGCCATATTCAATAGGTCTCCTTTTATAGAATTTCTGCCCACACCTTGGCCCTATGACAAACACTTCCACACACTCCTGCTGGACTGCAGTCATTAATAATCTCCTTCAACTGGACTTTGGACTTCCAACCTTGGCCTTCAACTTGCTACGATGATGGCCAGATCCCACTGTGCGAGAGATTTGGTTTCTCCAACTTAATTTGGTATCCACGATCCCCAGAAAATATTTGGCAGCACAGGTGGGGCTGAACAGATTTACGGCCGACCTGAAGTGGAATAATGGTATAAATGCTCTTGGTGAAGATCACAACCTTAGCTTTGCTAAAAGCAAGGAAGAAATTGTGATCAGTCATCCACGTGTTGATGATCTACTGACACAGTTAGTTATTGAAACATTTGACACAGTTCATCTTCAGCAAATCTGATCTTAGAAAACTGTCATAAGCAGATAACAGGTTATACTGTACTTTTATGTAAAGGAGACAAAAAAGATGAAAATGTTAGCTACAGACTTTTAACCTTATCTATGTCCTTACAAATAGTCGTTATTGACTGCAACTTAAATGGAGTAAAGGAATTGAGTAGGTAGGAATTTACCTTAGAACAAGTCTCAGAAAATTAAATTTTGTTTTTCATACGCTTAGATAAGTTCTTGCCACAATAATGTAACGAACGACCAGTTTACTCTATCAAGGAATTTTTTGAAATATATTGAAACATGTAAAGCAAGATTTATTTATTTATTCATAGTGACACCATTGTATTTTTTAATGAAAGTGCAAATAAAGAGAATTGTGTATTGTTAAAAGTCTTATGTACTACGCTACACTTGTAGGATCAAAAGGAGGTTGGTCGTCCAATGATGTTTCCGGTGTCTTGAGTTCAGTCACTCCTTTCCGCAGCTGCAAGAGCCCCGATTGAAGCGCTAATTGCTTCTGGTGTGGAGGCCAAAGCCACAAGAAGAAGGACTGCTCCTACAGTCTCTCCTACTTTATTTGCAAGGAAAAAGGCTCCAAGGAGAGCGCCCTCGGTCACATGCCCGGATCTGTTCAGTGTGGTGCCATCAGAGCCGCACTTGAACAGGCAAAAGGCGTTGGATAGTAACCCGATCCTCCAGGCCAATCTAGAGATCATGGGGAGCTGATAACCTTTTGGACCAGCTTTCCCAATAACTTGGTGCTGACACGCTCTTGATCAGTAAACAGTATGGGGACAGGGACCCGAACACTTGGAGTCCAGACAGTCCCGGTACTGCCGCCCTCTGGGCGCACAACCGATAGGAGGTTGTGTTGCGGAGTCACTGACGCGGCCGAGGATTTGTCAGGGCAAGGTATAATCCAGGACTTCTGCAGCAAGATTGACTGCCTGGAGGAGAGTGTGTTCGGTACCACTGGGCACGTCGTAGTCGGATGCAGTCTCAACGCATCAACTAGGGTTGTCGAGTGGGGAATGCCCTCTACCAACTCCCAGGGAAAATACATCCTGGACTTCATTGTCAGGGCTGGGCTGTTCGTCCTTAACCAGGGTTACACGCCTACTTTCCGGCGCCCCGGGCATAGAGGCACAATCCCCAACGTAACCTTTGAGTCGCTTCTTCCGAGGATCTCTAGCTGGAGGATTATACTGGCAGTGACCACCAGTATATAGTTTTTTACACGCCGTTGAGTATCCGCATCTCGGGGAGATCCACGCCGTTGGAATTCCAACAAACTGGACATGGTCATTTCATGGGGAATGCAGGAGAATCCTGGCGATGTTGGTGCCGAGGCATTAGTAGCATCCACGATGGAGGTAATTGTCTTGGCCTGCGATCAGTCTATGCCGCGAAGGAGACTCTGACGTAATAAGCAACCGTCTACTGATGGACTGAAGAGATTGCAGACCTCAGAAGAACATGCCTTAGGGCTAAGCGAGCCGCCACCAGAGCGAGAATTCCTGTTGATAGAGTTCGTAAGTCGGACGCCTACAAGGCTGCGAGGAAGTCTCTACGACAGGCCATCAACAGGAGCAAGGCAAACAGCCGGAGGAAACTTCGGGGCAACGTCGATTCCGATTCGTGGGGATCGGGTTACAAATTCTTGACCCTAAAGCTCGGCGCATGGTCAATGCCCTGTTTCCTAGACGTCCGCTGGTTGACATGGGACGGGTAGAGGGCATTCCGCTCTTCATGATTTAGGAGTTGGAGACCTCTGTTTTTTTCTAGAAGAGCAATAAGGCTCCTGGACTAGATGGGAAGTGAAGCTCTGAAGAAGATTTTTGCAATTAATCTTGGACTGCTGCTGAGAATGTACAATGTCTGCTTGATCAAAGGGGTGTTCCTGACACCCTGGAAAAACCCCAGGCTTGTGTTTATCAATAAGGGAAAAGGTGATCCAGAGCTGCCGTCGTCCCTCAGACCTATGTATGTTGACATGGCTGAAATATTGTTTAAAAAGTAGATTCGGTCTGTCTTGGTAGCTACAGGAGACCTGTCCCCTCGGCAGTACGGTTTCAGAAGGGGGCGGTCAACAATTAACGCGATCATTGAAGTCCAGAGAGCCATGAGGAGGGCCGAGAGCCACTACCATTTCTCCCACGGAGTTTTGCTTCTTGTTACGCTTGATGTCAAGAATGAATACTATATCCATAAAGACAGGCCTACAGTAAGCGCCAGGAGAGAAGTCCGTTGAGCTCTAGCCAATAGGACACGGACGCGACCGCGCTGTTGCCATATTGTACGCTGCCTTTCGTTTTCAAGCAAAGAGTGTCAATAATGTCATTAAATACTAACAACTAACTATTAACTAACATTTTTTACTATTTATTTGAATTTGTGATTATGGTTATTAAATTTTTAATTAGTTTATGTCAATGTAAATAAATACATATGTAATAACCTGCATTTTGTTCTAATAAACCGAAGATTGAAAATATAAACATAAAATTTTTAAGGTTATTTACATATACTGTTCTACAAAAAATAAGGTTAGTAAAATGATTGAAAAATGAATGAAAATTTCTAAACCAAATGTAAGTCTTTGATTTGTATTACTTGAATCTAAATAATTTTATAGGCCTCATAACATGAAAGACTAAGTATTATTTTTGGTAGTCTGGATTTCAACCGATAGCCTACTCCTACTAAACATAAATAAAACAATATAACTTTCATATTTATTGATAGCCCATTTTATCTAGTTTTAAAAAATGCATGGTTTTATAGCCGTAAGTTATGAAGTGAGATTTTTATGGCTATTTTCGTAAATGTCTGCGACAAGTGTTAGAAATAACCTAGCGGTTATTATAGGATTACGAATAAAATAGTATCACTAATAATAAATAATAATCTATAACTGTAATATAATTATACATGTACTGTAGATTAAGTTCTTATATATATATATATATATATATATATATATATATATATAATTGTATATACATATAATTGGAGATAAAATAGCTAGAAATGAGTTCGGCAACGTTGCGCGAAGCTGATTGGCGGACTCAAAATCACCAGCTGTCTTGGCCCCGCCTTCAACGGACTTCTCTCCTGGCGGCTGGTATAAATATGCAATTTGTGTGTGTGCATGTTTTTCTAATCCCAGCAGCACATGAAAACTGTATTTCCTCCTTGTAGATAACAAGGAGGAATAATAGGATTATGTAAAGACAAGGCATGTCTTTTTGTCTTCATTAGCAAATTATCTATGGAAAAGTGAGTTATTCACATGACCGGCATGGTGACAGTTAAGCCTGGAACCATGATAGAAGTTCATAACTCAGTTCATAACCCCCTGAATACATTTTGTGGGCTCATTCAAAATTGTATATATATTATATATACACCAGGTATACAGGGTGTTTCAGAATTCCCTACCAATACTCTAGGGCATTTTTTCTGGGTAAGAAACATATCTAAATATCGTATTTAAATTGTCCGGAAGTCCTTAGTTACTCACACAGCCTCCATTTTGTTTTTTTCACTTATAATATTTTTTCTGAATAACGGTTAAACGTACGGAATTGAAACTTTGCACAAACATTTATGGCAAATAGACAAAGCTACAAAAAAATTATGACAATTTCTCAAATTTATAAAACAAAATGGCGGCCATTTAAAATTTTGTTTCTCAAATAACTCGTGAACCGTTGATTTAAAAGAAAATTTACAAGAATAACTTTTTTTAGGTAATGTAATTACAAATCGATTGACACCAAATTGTATTAAATTAGACAAATATTAACTGAGATATGGTAGCTTTAGTGATAGGTTACCGCTAGAGCTTAGTTGCAGTGCATGTAAAGGCATGCGACTTAAGTCTGTCACAACAATGCAACAGTCTCCGCCTGCTTACTGTCATTAAAATTGACTTAAGTCACATTCCTTGACATGCACTGCAACTAAGCTCTAGCAGTCACCTATCACTAAAACTACCATATCTCAGTTAATATGTGTCTAATTTAATACACTTTGGTGTCAATCGATTTGTAATTACATTACCTAAAAAAGGTTATTCTTGTAAATTTTCTTTTAAATCAACGGTTCACGAGTTATTTGAGAAACAAAATTTTAAATGGCCGCCGTTTTGTTTCATAAATTTGAGAAATTGTCATAATTTTTTTGTAGCTTTGTCTATTTGCCATAAATGTTTGTGCAAAGTTTCAATTCCGTATGTTTAACCGTTATTCAGAAAAAATATTATAAGTGAAAAAAACAAAATGGAGGCTGTGTGAGTAACTAAGGACTTCCAGACAATTTAAATATGATATTTAGATATGTTTCCTACCCAGAAAAAATGTCCTAAAGTATTGGTAGGGAATTCTGAAACACCCTGTATATGTGTCAACACAATAATGGCCACAATTATTGACTGATTATTATCAAATTCGGTGGAGTTGTTCCTTTCTGTAATATCTTAGATGAGTTTGTTGGGTAACATAATCGGACCTCAAAAATGTGTTTTTCAATTTATTTATGTATAATTTTTGAAAAATCTAATTTTCCTTTTTACCATCGGATTTAGCTCAAAAACACACACAATTTAGTAATTTGAATTTTAACATGGTAAAAACAGTACATTGTGCAGTGTTAATCTATGGAGAATAGCTAAAAATGAATTACTCACTTATTCTTCCAAAAATTTGGTATGCAAGTTCATCTAGTCAAGTATCATCAATATATCCATAAAAACCCCAAATTTAATATTTTAAAAAACCAAAATTTATTGCCCATGTATATTCTTCCAAAAATTTGGTATGCAAGTTCATCTAGTCAAGTATCATCAATATATCCATAAAAACCCCAAATTTAATATTTTAAAAAACCAAAATTTATTGCCCATGTAATTCTTATGGAGAATAGATAAATTGGTATAACTCGCTTAGTTATTGACATAATTTGGTAAAATGTTGTATGTGTTTTTACTTAAAAGAACGGCCTTAATATAAGCATATTACCATGTAAAAAAACCCTTATTGCAGAAAACCTGCATAATCAGTCAGTACTATTCGATTACTATGATGGGAATAATTTGAGTTCTACAAAACTGTGCTGTGTGTGACACGTTTGATGCATATTGCGTTTATATTTTATGTTATATATTTTTCACCGAAAATCAATGTTCATTTTTAGCAGTCAGGCAGGATAATATAATTTTGTTTTTTAACAAATGCATACTGATCATTGACTCAGTGTTATGCCAACTCCACTTCTCTTTTGACTTCAAGAATTGTGTCATTTGTCCTTTTCTAAAGCTGTGTGCACGGGCAAAGATCTGCTACTGTTACAGCTGAGTTAAGACACCCCTTATAATTATTAAAAGTTTTTTTTAGAGGAAATATGTGATTTTTAAATTTTCATTTTATTCTTTTTTCACAAGTATTAACCCTTCCTGTACAGGCCAATTGTGACATAGGATAGGAAAAATTAAAGAAAAAAAAATAAAATTAATTTTTATTATTTGTGTTTTGTTATACTAGTATACATTAAATAAGCACACTGAAACACTTCAGACTCTGGTTACTGCTTAAACACATACCAGTCTGTCGGAAGAGAAAGCGGATATATCTGCTTCCCATCCGGAACATCAAAAACCACTTTGGTGGATCTGTCTGGGAAGGTATCATTATTTTCATTAAAACATTGAATATCAAGATCAATAAATTCCAGGCCATATATGGAACTATTAATAGAACTTTGAGAAATAAAGCCCGTCGCATGGCCAAGCTCAAGTTTTACAAAGTCATGGCAGTACCTGTTCTGTTGTATGGCTCTGAAGCCTGGATCCCAAAGAAAAGGGATGCCAGTAGAATGCATTATCATCATCATCATCATTCGAAGGGGCGGATTTCCCAAGGCGCTTCAGCCGTTGCAGCTTTTTGCGCACCCCTAAAATTCTCTTTCCTGGAGAATCAGGAATCTTCTAGATGAAGAGACCTGTAAAACTGCAGCATCCTGTCAACGAGCTCGTCAGGAGGCAGAAAACTACCCCTTACCAAGTTGCCCAGAGTGGAGGACCTTACCTCTACCAGCTCTGCGCAATCAAAGAGTAGATGATCTGCAGTTTCCTCCTGCAGATAACATTTCCTACACAGGGGGTCGCCGTTGAAGACCCCCATACGTAGTTGGTGCTTCCTCAGATTACCGTGACCAGTGACGATACCTGTGACAAGTTTGGCATCCTTCCTGCCAAGTTTCAGGAACCTCTTTGCAACTTGACGAGAAGGAGAACGAAGATTAAGCTTACTAACTCTATGCAGGGAAAGTTCAGCCCATCTTTTCTTATGACAATCCCTAGCCCAGGAATTGATAGTCTGAAAAACCGCAAAAACAAAACCATCCAAAACCGGGTTGAGGACCACAAAGGGGGGATGATGCAGCCCTATTGGCCAGCCCGTCTGCCACTTCGTTACCATCCACCCCTGAGTGCCCTGGAACCCAACAAAGGGTGACTTCATTGTGTCTGCCTACACAGGACACAAGCCTAAAACAGTCCCACACAACCCTAGAGTTGAACTCTACCGAGTCCAAAGCTTTAAGGGCCGCCTGACTGTCAGAAAATATTGATAGAAAGGCCCTCATGACCCAGCATCAAGATGTCTCTGGCACATTCCATAATGGCAGTGATCTCGGCCTGGAAAACAGTGGGGAAGGTCCCCATGGAAATACCTGACCGTACGTTGTCCTGCACCCCGTAGATGCCTGCTCCTGCGCCCCGACTGCTCTTGGACCCATCAGTGTACCACTCCTGATCACAGGGTGGTAGTGGGCAGGCTCCATCCTTCCATTCGTCCCGTTGCGGAAAAAGAACTCGGAAAGACCTGCCAAAAGAAAAAGTTCTCGGAAGATAATCAGAGGGCATACCTAAAATGTCGCTCTGAACTATCCCCGAAATTCTGGTATGACCACGTAATTCACCTGGCCTATTCCAGAGGCCTTCTCCACAGAGGCGGTATGCACCCATTCTGGCAGTCATCCTGATGTGAATGTCTATGGGCAAAAGATCAAGCAAACAGTCAAGAGTGGCCCCAGGAGCGCTGCTGATCGCCCCTGTGATCATGAGACATGCCAGCCGCTGAACGGCTGCCAGCCTTTTCACAGCAACACCTGAGTCCATCTTGGTCCACCAAACCAGAGACGCATACGTCATAGTTGGTCTAACTACTGAAACATAGAGCCAATACATTAGCTCCAGTTTCAGTCCCCATGCTGCGCCGACCATACGCCTGCATGCAAACAGAGACCACTTACCCCGGTCAATAACTCGTTGTAAGTGAGATTCCCAGCAAAGCGTCCGATCCAGAATGATCCCAAGATACTTCACCTGGTTTTGCAGGTTGATCAAACTCCCCTGCAGTTTGAGCGGGCCAACCCCGGTCAGCTTTTTCCTCTTGGTAAATGCTGACCACCCGCCAGCCCCAAGTCAGGATTCCAGGATTCTGAACCTGCACAATCTCCAAAATCTTTTTGGGTTCGAGGTCGCAGGCGCGCCCTTCCGCCCGCAGAAGAACCTTGGCGGACCGCAGGAGATCCTTGTAATCCCCTACAACCACCTTGGCGCCCTCCTTGAACTCAAGCCCGTCAAACGACCTCTTGACCCAGGACACCGTCGCATCACTGCCACAGGCGATGACAAGAGCTCCCAGCTCCTGATAAGTATTGTGGATCTGAACCGGTTCTGTCTGCTCGATAACCTTATCGAACATAATTCCCTGCAACAGACCACAATCTTCGGCAGACAGTTTCACCTCCGGAAACGATGTCGGGACAATGGCGATCTTCGTCATCATTAGGCGATCCTTGTAGGAACCACCTGCAGACGTTGGCACCATCGGAGCCGGCGTGTTCTGACCCTCCGCCGGGGGTTTGAGATCCCACCGGGGTTTCTTTCTCACAGGAGCAACTGCCGCCTTGGTTGCCCTGCACATAGGTGACACACCTTTATTGTCTTTCAGCTTCCCTTTGGGGCTGGGGGTTTCAAGCCGCTTCCTCTTCATCAGCTTGCGGTACTCCTCTCTCGGAAGCCAAGTCCCATCCTTGGTCTTTCTCTCCCTCACCAGCTCCAGCCTTCGAGCGTGCAGCCCCTTCCGCTGTTCCTTGGTGAGCGAGGCCCAGATCACATCGTCTGAGATGTCCAGGGCAGACTCCTGCTCTGGCTTTCCTTCTGATGTCGTCGTACCAGACACATCAGCCTTCGATGTATCTGAATCAACATCATTAGCGATGGAAGGTGCCTGGACAGCCCTGTGCGCCATCTCCAACACCTCCAAGGGTTCCAAAATATGCTGTTGTTTGCCCTCCCCAGAATCCACGGGCAAGCCCTCCGAAGAGGGGTGGGATTGAGTGCCAGTGCACCGACCCACCTGGGGTATATCCAATGTTTTTCCATCAGCCATTTTATTCGAGAATTGAGAATTTTGTGTTAGCAGTTTGACGACCATTCCGCAAATATTGCTCCGCTCGCCAATATCTGAAGACTGGGCCCTTTCGGAGTTGCACCCCTCATCGTTCCCAGCTCAGTCCTGAGACAGCTGCACAGTGCACACATACCTGTCCCAGTCGGCAATGCAGTGGCCGTTGAGTAATTACCAATCACTCCGCCCTTCCGCTAACTGAGTGTTAGGCCGTTCCAGTGAACCTCACCTCCGCCCCAACACTCTGCATGAGACGCTGCTCCCCATCTCACGGGCAATTTGTCGACCGCCAGGTCTAGATCCGCTGCCTTCTGCTAAAAACAGGGGCACCCCAAGTAGGCTGTGTGCAAGCACAGAGCACGACCGGCAACAAGGCCAATCGGGCAGCAAAAATGCTGCTTCACAGCGGTCTTGCAGAAGCAGTATGCCCCACGAAACTCGTGTGGCATTGACTTCTGCCTGGGGGCCTTACGGTACCCCCTCACCCCCCAGTAGAATGCAAGCTGCTGAAATGCGGTTCCTAAGATCAGTGAAGGGCTGTACAAGGGAGGACAGACTGCGAAATGTTGATATTCGAGAAGAACTGGGTATATTCTCCATACCAGATAAATTTGAGGAAAATAGACAGAACTGGAGAGATAATATTGATAAAATGGAGAATAGGAGGATCCCCAGAGCAGTCATGAATTACAAGCCAGAAGGAAAAAGAGATATTGGCTGACCAAGAAAAAGATGGCAATAGATGTAATTAAATAATAGTGATTTTCAATAATGAACCAAATGTTTGAAACATAGTGCTGTTTGAAGTCGGAACGGGTATTCTTGCCTAATCCTTGTAAGAAGACGACGACGACGACGTCGAAAAAATAAAATTAAAAAAAACTTCTCAGATATTACCAACATAGTAGAGGTATTACATTTTTAATTTTTTTAAATAAATAAATTACAATCTAAGTATAATCATTAGTATATTTCAAGCTATTTAACTATTTAAACTCCAACTTTTGTCAAGACAAAGCAATGTTACTTACACCATACAAATAATCATAATCTGGCAAAAAATTAAATTCATTTTTCCAAATTTAATTATTTACAAACTATTTGAATAACATAGTTGTTAATATTCAAGTACAGTAATATTGCACAAATTTATTGTGTTTTAAAATTTTGTTTTGTTCTAAACCTTGAGAAAAATGTTGAATTGAAGGATGTGTTTCTCTCTGTAGCTGCAGTGATGGTGAAATCTTTGGTTCTGGTACTACAAGAAGATATATTCATTGCTGATCGTCCTTTTGTTTATCTTATCACTTCAAGAATCCAAAACTCAATCTTGTTTTTTGGCCGCTTCTCAGTTCCGTCTCAGTAGTTTAATAGGATGTAATGAGACGAAATTGATTTTCTGAACTGTCGATTTTCTCCTATTAGTAAATACAATATTGTCAACTTCATGTGTTTGTTATCTATTTAAATACCTTGTTGCAGACCTTTGTACATATTTACATTAGATTTCTTTAATAAGTTTTGTAGCTACTTACCAGGTTACATTATTTATTAACAAATGAACTAGAGTATTCTAATTTTAAATACAACATTAAAAATGGGATTGAAGGTTTTCTGCGCCTAGCATTGTATAGTAATTTTATAAATTTATTGTTGACAATGAGACACAGTTAAATTCTAAATTTTCTAAAAAATATTTTATCTACATGTTATGGCAAAGAGGTTGGTAATCAGTTTCTATTGAAGATGAAAACCAATGCCTCTAAATAGAGCATGGCTTGACATTGCTTAAAATAAATATTGGTTTTAAACTGTGTAAATTTTGCTCTTGGATGAAGCTTAAAAAATGAATGATATGGTTTTCAAATCATTACCTTACTCTAGGTGGATTTTGACAGCTTAATATTTTATTATGTTTAGTGGGAGAAATTAAATGGTCTGAATATAATAGAGTTTTTGAGAGATTTTGTATATAATTTATTAAAACATTAAATTTGTATTAGCACCGTCGAAATCATATAAAATACTTTATACTTTTAACTGAAATGGCGACCTACCCAGGTAGGTATTTTAAGCCAAGTATGAATGAGGAATGAATGTAGGATGATTGTGGCGCGATCTTGAAGTCTTGTTACTGACTAAGGCTGACATGTTCCTTAGACAGGACTGTTAATTAATAGCCCAACGGCCGATGGCAACTAATGGACCTATAGTTTAACGTGAAATCCGAACGGCAGCCTCTGAATTACGAATTGGTCTAATTATGAGGATGGTCTTTGTGGATTAACATAGTATTCAATAGTGCGGACGTTAATTCCCACAAGAGAACACCACATCCACCGACCATCTGTTACACCCCCCTTGCCTTGACAGAAATTATTTGATACTTTATGGTTCTAGAATTTAATTTTTTTTATCAATTTGTAGTAGCAGAAGATGTTAGTGCAGTGGAAGTTGGGAGGCTGGGCCCAATGAGGCACCCGTGAATTTTAAAATAATTTAATGGAACTGATTACATCCTAACTTTGCAACTTGGCGTTAAAAGCATATGAATACACTGGGGTTCTTACAAAATTTATTTCATTAACTTAATGAAACTTTGACAAACATGTTAAATGATGGTTGTTGGTTATTTTCTTTTTTAATTTCAGAAAGACCAATTTTGTTTTTCCCTTTTCTCAATCTGATTATTTGATAGGCCTATGATTAATGTGTAAAAGGTTGGATTAGTTAATTTGGACACCCACAGTAGTGTTCTTATAACTGTAAGCTCACTGTGTGTGCTGAGTAGGATTTACTATTTAAAAATGACCTTACTGTGGGGTAGGCGCCTCTGTGAGGGTGGCAAGGGATAACCCTGTGTTAAGGACCTCACACCTCCTAACCGCCAAACCCTCAAATTTAATGCCTCATGCTGGGACGTATGCACCTATGCCAGCCTATGCTACAGCACTTTTAATTACACAGTTTTTTCTTGAATTTAAAAACAACTGGGGGTCCAATATTTAATATTTATTCAAAGAATTTATGTCATCTATCTATAATATTATAAAGAAGAGGTGGTTTCTGTATGTTTGTTTGTGGGTTTGTTGTGGCAAGTGAACGTTCTAAGTTTCAATGTTTACAGTTTTAGAAAATGAAAACATAAAATTACTTGAATGTCAACAGCTGTGAACACTAAAATTTGACACTAAAAAGAAACAAAGTTAATTTTTACACATAAACTGCTGGATCGAAATTAGTGAATTATTAGTTCGAAATAGTGGAATGGTAGATTTTTAATTTTCTCCCGATGCCTGCCTCTATTACGTTAATGCTTATCCTCTCCCAATATTTGACATATGTTACTTTGTCATGTTTAGATATATACTTAGACACGTGTTTTGTCATTTTGTAAACAATAAAGAATTAATCATCAATAACTTAAATGTATCTGTAGAGCCTACACCTCTCAGCCTTTTTTACCCGTGCGAAGAACGGGTACTTTGGCTAGTAGTTTAAATAATCAGATTGTTTTTCATGTTCATTAATGTAATTCCTAGAATTTAGCTGCTAAAAATGTGACCACCAACCATCTGGATTTAATACAAATTATAATAAAGCGAGAAAATTATTCATACAATGTAAAGGTTTGTTAAATAGGAAATGATAATTATTATATCTAGAAATATAATCTTATACTATTACTTACAATGGTTCTCAGTTTCAGTAACACCCTAATTCACATAAAATAACAATAACTGGATTGAAATATTCACCACATTAACACTACTCACTGAAGTATAATTTAATTTAATTAAAGATAGAAAAGAAAATTTTGTTACGTGGTTGCAACTACGTGCGCGCGATGCACGTTTAAACCCGAGAATTTAGCCCATAATTTTTAAAATTAATTTGTAGTTAAATTTTAAAATAAACGGTACCAGTGAACTGACACATACTTTCTCCCTTAAGTAAGTTCAAGAAAGACAATCTATAATAAAACTATCATGTTCTCCAAAGTTCATCTAAATAAATATCATTATTTAATAATTTATTGTTTCAAAAATAATCATCCCATTTCTGAAAATAAAAACAAGAGAGACAAAGTTTAATTAATTGTTTGAATTGTATGGGGGGAAACACCCCCCCCCACGAATACCAAGCTTTTTTGAGTTGGTTCTTCTGGGTGATTTGACCTTACACTTCATACCAAGTTTCATGGAAAACGGTTAAAAAATAAGGAAGAAATTGATTTTTTAATATTCTCCATAAGAATAACATTGGACGCTTTCAGACAACGTACTGTGTTTATCATGGACAGTAAATTTAACTTTTCTCTGGAACCGTTAGTCGTAGACAAATAATTCAAAATACTAATTTGTTTAGTTTTTTAAGCTGGTTTCAATGGTACCAGTCAAGTTATACTTTACTTTTATTGTTTTCGCTGAAATATAAAAATTTGATTTTTTTGACATTTAAATGCCCATAACTTTTGAACCGTCATTTTTACAGATATGCGGGTGGTGTCAAATTATTTAGTACTCTGTACACTATAAACTGTCAAATTTTAATAAAAATCGTTAGAGCCGTTTTTGAGAAATTTGGATTTTTCACGTTTTTTAAGGGTTTTTAGGGGTGAACTACCCTTAAAAATCAAAAATTCAAAAAAAATGAAAAAAAACGCCTGGAGATACCGTGAATATATACATACATGCCAAATTTCATCTAAATCGGACCAACGGGGTAGGCTGTGGCACTGTACACATCCAGACACACGGACGGACAGACATCACGTCAAAACCCACTTTTTTGGATTCAGGGGACCCCAAAACGGATATATCCACCCTCAACTCAAATTCGAAAATTTTGACGAAAACAATACTTTCTCCATATACTACGTATAAGGGGAGAAAGTAAAAGCTCTATCCCCGAAAGACTAAATACTTCCTGAAGTGGGGAATTAATTCCTGTTGTAGCTAATAAATAACTACAAAGAAAAATCCCCACTCGTCGGTCAGTCTAGCAGGTATAGGCAAATGAAATTTAAGTTTTTAAAGAATAAGTTGAGCTGCCGTGGAGAAATGGACAGAGCATGACGCCGCCAGGTATATTTATAACCTCGGCTGGACAAATCTGACCAATCAGATCGCCGCTCCCACACTACCTCTCCTATTGTTTATAAATTGACCTTTTGGCTTGTTGTTTGAGTCAAGCATGCTCATCTGCCAACTCGTAACACATCTCTCACAACTATCCACAATTTGTGACCTCCAAGTAGCTGGATTACAGGACGTCGCCACCGTCCCAGTCAAAAACCAAACAATTTAGTATTTTGAGTTTTTGTCTTATGTCAAGCAGTTACTGACATATTGAAACTAGTAAACACAGTGATTTTGGAGTCCCAATATTGATTGATTGATTGAGTTGAGTTAAAAGCCTTCATCTTTGGGTTAGTAGCGATTTTGAAGGATGGGCCAAACGGCCCATCCCTCAAAATCCTCACCCACCGTTTCGTGGGTGAGGGATGGACTGGGGTCAGTTCGGGATCAATATTGTGCTTTCCTGAAAACATTCATTCAGATTGGCAGTCACATTTCGCTGGTGGGCGTCCCAAAAACACTACATATAGCGGCTGAGTCAAATTTTGTAAAAGCCTCCCATCTAGTCCCATGTCGGCCGGCTTTTGAGACAAAACTTGTTAATTTTGTCCGCTGTTTTGGACGCCGTCATAAGATTTTCTTTAAACTTGCTAACAATGTAGTTGAATAGTTATATTAGAGTCCTCATACTTTAAAAAAATTGAAAATGAGAAAACAATATTTTCAGCAATGTTTAAAAGTAACTCAATTTTTGTTACTTTTGAGATTTATTTGTATTAACAAAATTGATTTATCGGATGTATCAGGTATGATGACCCTAGAACCAATATTTTCTGTAAGACAAAAAGGTTTTTACATAACATCCTTACTCGTATCATCCGAAGCAAGGGAATACCAAGCCATGTTTTTGTGTTTCTGCGGCGGTGAGGAAGACTCTTAGGTGTTGGAGTCCTAACACGTCAACCTTGTGGCTTATTGTGTTCCCCGTGTATGCTAAATGGATAAGTTGATTCCTGTGCCTTCACGAAGCTTGGGAGCTTTTCCCCTATCCTAGTATCAAATACCTCACCCAGTTGCTCAAGACTGAAAAGGACCCTTCTCCTTACCCCCAATCTGTCACAGTCTAGGATGATAAGCTTGGCTGTCTCCAAAGAGCTTTTGTGTCGAAATTTGCCGGGTCAGCCAGTATACCCATATAACCAACAAGCTATAAAATATACTAGTAACAATATAGTAGAATAGTTATAAACATTCAACAACCAATATTGCGACTAACAATAAAGAATCTAAAAATACCCCATTGCAGCAGACCTGCAAACTCAGCGAATTTCCAAATCAAAAATATGACAATAATAGTACACGTATGTGACAAGATTGATCAGTCAATACCTGTCGATAAATTAGAGTATTTGCCTATTCTCTGTAACATTAACATGGGAAAGAGTATGCAGGTATGCTGCTTTGAGGAACAGTAAAAGTAGACATTTTTACCATAAACTATTTTTAATCTGACCATATATCATTATCATATATCATTATCATTATCTGGACAAAAATAAAGGAGTTTGCCTATTCTCCATAAGATTAACATGGGAAATAGTATGCAGGTTTGCTGCTGTGAGGAACACATAAACTATGATTTTTTTACCAAAAACGTATGGATCCCAACCACATGAAGCTAAATGCAAAGTTGCATCCAAAAATATTTATTGGTAAGGGAAGTATTAATTTTTCCTTATCCTCCATTGGAGCCCTTAAATACAATGTACTGTGTTTAGATTTTTTTAATGTCTCGGTAACCGTTGTAGATAGAGAAAAACTTTAAGGAACTAGATTGTGTAGTTTTTTGAGCTGATTCTAATGGTAAAATATAAAATTTTAAATTGTACCCCAATTTTGGGGTACAAAACCCCCCCAAACTACCTGTTCCGATTGACTGATATGTCTGGTTTACGAACTCGTCCGAGCAAATGTAGAAATACACGTCTCTACCAAATTTGGTCTCAATTGGACCATCTTTACAAGAGTTATCGTGTTATCACACACACACACACATATATATAAATTTTAACGACTATTGTTTTTGGTCTCTAGGCACCTAAAGAAGAAAAAATAACATGGTCCCGGGCTTAAGTCATACCATGACACCTACGGTAATAGCATCTTCCCTATGGGAAATCCGCTAATAAATCAACTACTTATCAACAAACAATAAAATGATCTGACCCAACAAGAAATTGTAACAATATTCAGTATCAATAAACTCTTCTATTATCAATTAAATTACAATAAATAGATTAATATATGATTATATTAATATATAAGTGGATATGGTTTAAACTGGATGGAAAATAAGAATGTTGTACCTGGTGACAGAGCTTTGCTCGGATAGAATAAGACATGTATTATACAAGGTAATTAGCAAATATATATAAATAAATATAATAATTGTATATATATATATATATATATATACATACAAACCTTGCTCGTATTACAGTGTTGGATGGAGAAGGTGGGGGCTTCTCAAGTTGGTACATAAAATTTCAACTTCAGCAGGAATATAGTCCCCAGGCGATACATTCTTGCTACAGGACCATTTCTTGTATGAGTTTACTAACATTGTAGCTTGTATGTAACATGCTGGCCCAGTAAGTCAAAGGTTGAATCAAAATCAGTGGCCGCACTCCTGTCATATAATGGGTGGTCACCTCTGGCTAGCCTATGTGAATAACACTGCTACAATACCTCGCTATCTTTAGTTCACCGCCCAAGCTTTGGACTATAGTGATGGGTATTCATGGCCAAGAAAAACTTTAAAAAAAGGGAATAAGTTAAAAGATATGATACAGTATCAGTGGACTGACACATACTTTCTCCCTTAAGTAAACTTAAAAACAACAATCTGTAATAAAACTATCATGTTCTTCAAAGTTTATATAAAAATATAGTTTAATAATTTATTGTTTTAAAAATAATCATCCCATTTCTAAAAAAAACAATAAGAGAAACAAAGATATATTGATTGTCAGAATTTTATGAGGAGAGACCTCCCAAAGACCTATGAGGAGTGGGTTTTGCTGGGTGATTTAACCTTACGCTGCATACCATGTTTCATGGATAATGGTTAGTAAATAAGGAAGAACTAGATTTTTTAATCCATAAGAATAACATTGGGTGCTCTCAGAAAACATGCTGCGTTTATCATGAATAGTAAATTTAACTTTTCCTTGGAACCGTTAGTCGTAGATAAATAACTCAAAATACTAATTTATTTAGTTATTTAAGCGGGTTTCAATGTGAATAGTCAAATCATACTGTACCTTCATAATTTTGGGAAAAATATAAAAATTGATTTTTTTGACATTTTAAAGCTAAGTACCTGGCGACCGAGCTTTGCTCGGATAGAATAAGACATGTATTTTACAAGTTAATCAGCAAAATTAAAACAAATTTACTGCTCAATGAAAACATTTATGTGGTTTAAATCAAACAGTTTTCACAAACCTTAATTAATATGGCATAAATACTGAACAAAATTACAGCCCTCGGGTGGGGATCGATCATGCGACCTTGAGTACGTGAGATATGAGCGCTACTAACTAAGCTACGGCGTCGGCCAAGTTCGTATCGTCGTTTAAGAGTATTTGGCCAACCTCAATTGCTTTAGCTAATCTTTTACTGAATTTAAATGTACATACAGTTTGTTATTATTATCCTGTGATCAACTGATTTTGCTAGAAAAGGAATGAGGATTGAAAAGCAAAAGAGAAATTTAATTTACACCAGTTAATTGGTTTGTTACAGTTGCTTCAAGCAATAGAATGAATACGTTTTCTTTCAAAACACAAAAGATTTTGGAAATAATTTTCTCTGCTTTTATTTCGCACAGTTATTTTACCCTTTAGTTTCCTTTAGTTTTAACAAATTGTTTAGTAATTTGATAATTTTTCATTTATACATAAAATAAATATGCATGCAAAACCTCTATTCACATATTTTTCACATCCATCTTCAATCAAAAACTGTCAAATGGTTATAAACAAATGTTTTGATTTGTATTGTTTAAATTTTGAGTACAAAACGTCCCCAAAATTAACGTTCCCATAGACCGATATGTCTGGTTTATGATCTCGTCCGAGCAAATGTAGGAATACACGTCTCTACCAAATTTGGTCTTGATCGGACAATTTTTACGAGAGTTATTGTGTTCACAGACACACACACACACACATATATATATATATATATATATATAACAATTTTAACGACTATTGTTTTATTGTTGAGAAACACTGAAAGTAGGCATTTATATTTATAGCATAAACCATTTTTATTTTGACAACTTGTAAAAATTTTTTGAAAATTAATTAATTAATTTTTTTCAAAAATTAATTGAAGTGCAATTTATTAATAAACAACTGGTAGACGAAAAGTGGTAAAAATAATCGGATATTGAGTTTAAATAATTATGTTTAACGTTCTAAGAAGGATCACTTTGGTCATTTAAGTAAACTGGAAATCTAGGAATTTATATATCATGAAAACAAACCTTTCATGAAAAATGGATGGGCCCCTCAAGTCAATCTCCCAAAGAATTGTAATTTTGAACGTTCATCTCTTTTTAGTCGCCGTAAGAAATTTCAGTTGATATTAAACACATAAATATAGAACGGCTACACGATTACTTCCCTTTTTTAACACACGATATTTAGGGTGTTGTAAGTACGTACATTGCAAATTTAAAACCGATCTTTGCAGCTTCTTCCTTTTCCTTCAGTTCTTCCATTTTATTATATTACACATAAATCCACATACCGATGGATATTACACTTTTGATTCCGCTAACAGCAATCAACACTACACATAAATTTTCTTAATTCCTTTGTCCATAAATTATACTTATATCTGCAACTTACAGCCTTAATGGTTTTTCTAAAATACTGTAACTTGTCACATATAAACAATAAAACAAGATCAAACACCAAATCACCAATTAAGTTGTGATTGGCAGTTGCATTCAGCAATGTTATTTTTGTAAATGAACTTATACTTATAGTTGGTTCTATCAACCCAATATTAAAACGCAATAATTGTTACACATACAAGTATTTCAACTGTTATTTGACTAAATTAAACTTTGAATTTTGCAGGAATGACTATGATGCTTTTGTCAATGCCTATGAGACCACCCAGAGATGAAGAGTTCATAGCAGATCATCCATTCCTTTTTTGCATCACTCATCAGTTCTACAATGCTCCATTCTTCTTTGGTCGATATGCTGCTCCGACTTAATGTGATTTTTTCCTTACTAGTATGTTTCAGTTCAATCCTTATATATATATATATATATATATATATACATATATATATAATGCCATCTGGATACTTCATTAATGTAAAACTAAGATGTAAATATGTAATGTACAAAATCAACAGCTTTATTCGCCACGTTAATAGTTTATGGTTTTGGGGGGTTATGTTATTATATTTTTTATTTTCTATATGATTAAATGTTACGTGTTTATATTTTGGCTAGTTAAGAAATAGTTACAATGTTCATACATATTATGTTTATTATAATATTCAGCTATTGTATATCTAAACTAGCTGACCCGGCGAACATCATAACGCATAAAAGTAAATACATTTTAACTTTCAGATCGGCCATGTTCTGAAGTCGAATAGCATTACGGCGTTCTTGTGAAAAATCTGATATTCTGGGTTGCAGCATAAATAATAATACTGAAACGATAAGACATATTAATAACATTACCACAAAATAAATAAATCTTAGTGGATCGATTCACAATTTTTCTAATCCAACCTAAAACCTAACAAAACTTAACTGTAATACAGCTTTTATAGGAAAGATATACAACAGCTGATTATTATAATAAACCTAATATGTATAAACAATGTAATTATTTTTATTTGGCAAACATATAAACACGTGACTTTTAATCGTACAGAAAATAAAAAAATATAAATACAGTACATAAATTCCAAAAACCGTAAACTATTAACGTGGCAAATAATGCTGTTCATTTTGTACAGCACATATTTATTCATAGTTTTACATTAATGAATGATTCATATAGCATTGGATAGTAAAGCAGTACCTGGTGACCAAGCTTTGCTCGTATAGAATAAGACATGTATTATAAAAATTAATTAGAAAAATTAAAACACATTTATTACTCAATGAAAACATTTATGTGGTTTAAATAAAACCGATTTAATACACCATAATTAATATAGCACTGAACGAAAAGTATTACCCCTGATGGGAATGATCTCGCGACCTTCATATTACGAGACCAACACGCTACCGCTGGACCACGGCGTCTTCCAAACGAGCAATGCCGTTAAGTTCTTTTAGCCAACCTCAATTGGTTTAGCCGATCATTTACTGTATAATTATCCATACAGTTATTATTAGCCTGTGATCAACTAATTTGTTAGAAACGGAATAAGGATTGAAAAGCAAAAGAGAAATTTAATTTACACCTATTAATTGGTTTGTTACAGTGGCTTCAAGCAATACAATGAATACGTTTTCTATCAAAACACGGAAGATTTTGGAAATACATTTTTCTGCTTTCATTTCGCACAGTTAAGTTACCCTTAAGTTGTTACAAATCGTTTAGTAACCTGATAATTTTACATTTATTACATACATAAGATAAATATTTATGAAAACCTCTATTCACATATTGTTCCCCACCATCTTCAATCAAGAAAACTATCAAACGGTTATAAACAGATTTTTTGGTTTGTATTTTTACATTAATGAATGATTCATATAGCATTGGATAGTAAAGCAGTACCTGGTGACCAAGCTTTGCTCGTATAGAATAAGACATGTATTATAAAAATTAATTAGAAAAATTAAAACACATTTATTACTCAATGAAAACATTTATGTGGTTTAAATAAAACCGATTTAATACACCATAATTAATATAGCACTGAACGAAAAGTATTACCCCTGATGGGAATGATCTCGCGACCTTCATATTACGAGACCAACACGCTACCGCTGGACCACGGCGTCTTCCAAACGAGCAATGCCGTTAAGTTCTTTTAGCCAACCTCAATTGGTTTAGCCGATCATTTACTGTATAATTATCCATACAGTTATTATTAGCCTGTGATCAACTAATTTGTTAGAAACGGAATAAGGATTGAAAAGCAAAAGAGAAATTTAATTTACACCTATTAATTGGTTTGTTACAGTGGCTTCAAGCAATACAATGAATACGTTTTCTATCAAAACACGGAAGATTTTGGAAATACATTTTTCTGCTTTCATTTCGCACAGTTAAGTTACCCTTAAGTTGTTACAAATCGTTTAGTAACCTGATAATTTTACATTTATTACATACATAAAATAAGTATTTATGAAAACCTCTATTCACATATTGTTTGCCACCATCTTCAATCAAGAACTATCAAACGGTTATAAACAGATTTTTTGGTTTGTATTGTTTATATTTGATTCTCCATAAGTGTAATTTTAAATTTTCAGATTTTAAACCTAATATTACAAGAAAACAAGAATTTTCCTGGACATTAGACCTACTTAGATTTATTTTCTACTCGGAAATTAGTTATTTCCAAAATATAAAAAGAAATTCCTTAGAGCCATTTTCGAGATCTGTGTGCAAATATATATATATTATTGGAATAAATATACAAACCTTGCTCGTATTATAGTATTGGATATTGCTAACGGACAGTAAACCACCAGCTGTTTTAAGAAATCAAAGGTTTTAATTTTAGAAAATTTGTAAACAAACTTAGTCCCCATAAGGTTAACATTAGAAATATAAAATGCTATAAAATGGAAACTAATTGAATTTATGGAAACTGAATATGTCTTAAGCATGACCGGAACAGAGACGAATCCAAGAAATTAAAGACCATTAAAATCGGTCCAGCCGTTCTCGAGTTATAATGCGTGTAACTAACACCACTTTGTTTTATATATTTAGAGATATAGAAAAAAGGTGTGTTAGCTAAACATTTTTCAACTCAAGAATGGTTGGACAGATTTTAATGATCATTGATTATTTCAGTTCTATTTTGGATGTTAAATGAAGCTAAATCACACCACATAATTTTCATGTTAGGACGAAACAGTGACCCTTAATGGCGTTTTATTGCCCCAGGTGGAAAGTGTGAAATACCTCGATCTTCACCTTGACTCTTAACTAACGTGGCGATCATATGCATGAATAAAAGACTATTAAACTTAAAATTAAATATAAATAATCTTAACTGGATTTTGGGTTACAA
This sequence comes from Nephotettix cincticeps, assembly GCA_023375725.1. NCBI lineage: Eukaryota > Metazoa > Arthropoda > Insecta > Hemiptera > Cicadellidae > Nephotettix > Nephotettix cincticeps. The sequence continues at coordinate 96,978,905 of CM041791.1, forward strand.
ATCAAAATTGTTTCTTGTATTAGTGCTGGCCGAGAATAACTGTCCCCTAGAGGACCCCAAACCTGAGATTTTGTCACCCCTTACCCAAGGCTCTTGAATTAGGGCGTAATTAACAGCATGTTTAACTGAATGTTCACAGAAGACTGCCGAGGCAGCCTTACTGTGTTGGAGGTTTACCTGAATTACCTTTGTCATTGTGTTGAGCTGAGCCAGAGTTGGACCCCGAAAGCGCCCTAAAGGAAACCTTCGTTGCAGCCAGAAAGGCCTTCCACCCCTGTTTACTCAACACAAGTGCGCTGGCCTCGTCAATCACGAGGACAAGAGTCTGAAATTCGTCTTCCTGCCTCCTATTGACGATTCGCCAGTCTTTGGTGATAACACCTGGGTTCTGTTTCTGCAAACCCATGAAGACCCTCTTCGGATCTAAGTGCTCTGCCTTGGGAAACAGTTTGTCTATTCTCAAGATTACATTGACAGATCGGAGGAGGTCTTTGTACTCTCCAACCAACATCTCGACCCCCTCGCGTACAGCAAGAGAGGCCGCCTTACCCTTCAGCCAGTCGCAGGTCACGTCGTTGCAGCAGACTGCAACCACTGCTCCTTTCTCCTGAAAGGTCCTCGAAATCTGCAGAGGTCCAACCTCTGAATCATCGTCGATCATGAGATCGCCGAGCTTGGCCTGTAATAAACAGCACTCCTCGTCCGTGAGCTTATCGTCAGGATATGCCGCTGGAACGATCGCCAACTTCCTGGTGGTCAGCAAATCCTTGAAGGTCTCACCAGAAGTTGATGGTCCCGGAGAGGTCTTCTCCGGAGGGGTCTCGCTGGGCTTTTGCCCCTTGGGGTCCGACCTACGCATGGGAGAAACTCCCGAGTTAGTACCCTACCCTTGAGGCCCTCCACCAGATTGCCTTTAGCGCTTGGGGCGCTTGGTTACCTTCCTCCACTCAGCTGGCGGAAGCCACTCACCAGTCGCCATCTTCTTTTCTTTGAGAAGGCGCCTTCTCTCCGCCGGATTCGGTTGTTCCACTGCACTGGACTTGGGCATCCCCTCAGCACTAGAGCCGGGTGAAAGCACAGTTGCGGCCCCTGACTCACCAGACTGAGAGGGTGTCTCAAGAAGAACCTGAACAGACACAGACACATCCTCCAGTTTTTCCTCCTTTGACGAAGAACCATCTTTCCAGGCGGGGACCTCTCGGTGAGTGAGCTCCGCGCGAACGCGTTCACCTCACCCGACCCTGTCTCCATCTCCTGTGACATAACAACGTTAGTTGACAGCTGTGATTTGCCCTCCCCAGAATCCGCGGGCATGTCCTCCGAAGAGGAGTGGGATTGACTGCCGGAGCAGCGACCCACCTGGGGTAGATCCGTATGTTGATCATCAGCCATTTACCTAACCACAAATCATCACATGTTAGCAGTATGACGATATCACTATCCATGCTGGACCCGTTCAAGGTTGCACCTCTCCTTGTCTCCGGCACGGTACTGTAACAGCTGCACACATACCTGTTACAGAAGCAGTGCGGTGGCCGGTCTAACGTACACCTACATCTCGCCCACCGCTAACCAACCCAGGCCGATCTGTGTACACCTACACTACGCCCCATGGTCGGTACGTGAAACCGCTGCAACCCAGTCCACGAGCACTTTATCGACCGCCAGGTCTAGATCCGCTGCCTTCAGCAAAACAGAGGCACCCCGTGTAGGCTGTGCGCATGGCGCACAGTGGGCCAGCCGGTAAACGGACAGGGCACTTCACAGCGGTCTTGCAGAGTCCTCTCACGCAAGCGTGAGTCATACACTTCTGCCTGGGGCGCTCTCGCTAACCCCTCACCTCCCAAGGGGATGATTTCAAAAGACAACTTATACATCTATAATAAATGGGTCTAATAAACTGTACTTCTCTCCTCAAGCCAAAATTAACATATTTTGTAACAAAAATAATTTATGTAGATCAAAAACAGGACCGCACCCAAAACTGAGCCTTGAGGAACCCCATACTTAAGTTTTCAAATTTCACTATACAACCCATTTATTCTAACACACTGTCTCCGTCTCTCCAAATAGCTTTTAAACCAATTCCAACAAGTCCCTCTTATCCCACAATTATACAATTTAGAAAGCAGAATATTGTGATCCACGTAATCAAAAGCTTTTTTCATATCTAAGAATAAACCACTAACCTAATTCCGCGAATTGACCCCATCGTATAATTTTACATTAAATCTCTCAAGGCATGCTCCGTATTCAATTCTCTTCTAAACCCAAAGTGATAAGCACTGAAAAAGTGGGTTCATTCTAAAAATATTATTAATCTGGTTTTCATTACTTTCTCAAATATTTTAGCATAGGTTGGAAGTAACAAAATTGGCCTGTAGTTGCTTGATTCTGTTTTCCCCACCCTTGTAAATTGGAATTATAACAGCATTTCTGGAAAGATTCCACACTATGAACTCAAATTGACAATGTGACATAAAACATCTTGAATTTTTGAGAAAATGGATTTTAGTAAAGAAGAATTAATGCCATCAATTCCTGGAGAAGTTTCATTTTTTAATGACTGTATAATTTTCGAAGAAGTCGAAGTTAAAGTTGCCTATTACAATGACATGACTGTAATGGGGCGTCAAGTTCACTAGATCTCGCCCTAACTCCAACAATAAGCTGATATTCTGTGCTCTTTAACACACACATATCAAAATATGAATTTTATCAACACACATCTAAAAACATATATTCAGGTTTCCTTACCCTTAATTGTTGTGTCAGAACTGAAAAACTAATTGCATATGAAAATGAGATATTAAAAATCCTACAGTATAAAATAAAAGGAAAACAATCACTCAGCAACTACGAGTAGATTAGCATAATGTTAAAAAAAACTATACAATTCAATGTAAGACAATAGTACTTTGACAAATTAATTATTTACACATTACTGAAATATAACCAAAATGTTTAGATTAAATTCAATTTTCTCGGTTTCATAGCAAATCTTACTACATCATGGCCACTGATTTGTTCCTTTAATGGTTCTTTTTGTACAGAAGGGCAAGGTTTGGTAAATCTCTCCTGAGACATCGAAGTCCTCAGCCAGTTCTTAATCCTCCCCATTGCTGAGAAGCTTCTTTCACACGAAGCTTTGCAGATGCTTTTTTGATGCTGCAACCCTGAATGTTTTGAACTAATTTGGAAAAAAAATTTCTTTGATAACTTTTTTTACATTCTCAAATTTGTGACGGATCTTAATAGCTTTACTAGTCTTCTCAGTGGTTGGTTCAGTGTGCTGTGATTTTAAGGATTCGGCGCAGTTTTTGGCAATAGCCATTTCAGATTTCAGGAGACTGGTGTTTATTTTGATGACTTCACCATACTTCTCCAAGAAATACTATTTTGATTTTTCAAAATCCAATTCAAACTGTCCATCCACGGCAGAAGCTAACTCTAGCGATGCTTTGTTAAATCGATGTGCTAGTCTCTCAGACATAACATCTCAACTACTCTGAAAACAACTTTGTATTTCCAATAGTTCTGTTTCTAACCTTGGAGCCTCAGTCACAAGATCATAGTATTTGATGTAGTAGCTGTTCACAGTTTTTGTAGCGGCAAGTCCACCTTTTAGTACTTTGTGCTCAAAAGCTTTTTCACCTGAAGCATATCTACGGCTTTCTTAAAAAATAGATGTTGGGAAGGCCTTAAAAAAATGAACATACTATGCCTCGAGTCCATTGAAGAGCAAATTAGAGCACTCTACATGTTTGTCTAGATCTGTGACAACTAGAGCGGTCTTGTGCGCACAACAATGAAAAAAGATTACTTCCTGATATTTCTCCCTAATCTTAGCTTGTAAACAAGCATTTTTACCGTACATCACAGATGCTACGTCATGGGTCCAAGCTACTATGTTGAGGTCATGTAAACCTAAATCCTGAAGAACTTCAAAATATAATTTTGCCAGGTTTTCTGCGTCACGATTATTAGAACAGTTATTCTTAAACAGTAAAAACCTTTCCTGTGGGGCAGGTGTTTCGTCCAAATAACGAATACAAAATGAAAGCTGTTGTATCCGTTGGTATCTTGCCTCCTCAATCGTTATTGAGAAAACAACACACTTGCTTTATTTCACGGATTATTATTTCCTTAATCATTACAGATTAGATGAGATTAGATCGTTGAAATGGCAACCATACCACAATGAAATAATGTGAACAATCTAATTTTGAATAATTTTACTTAAGAAAAAGAAACGGATTTTCCAAATCCTTCTTTAAACATAGAATCATGTCAGGCAAACAATTCACAGAGTTCGAGAAAATTTCATATATTCTCCGAATCGGATTTCTCATCATGCCCTCTCTGAGCCAATCCCTGGGATGTTAGATAAATAATAATGTCAACAATTTTGTTAAGATAGTATACATTGCGTTCTACGTCTAGTTTGTGTGCATTAGACAGGGCTGCCACAACACTTTCCGTCTCCTTGGTTTGTAAACTCATTTGATACCGTTCCCAACATGTCAAATGCAACTTACACTTTTCATGCTTGTTTGTCTTTGATTTTTTTTTTCTTCAGCCTGATTTAAATACATCTTCAGAAAATTAGTCAATGAATTTTGTTTATTTAACTGTGATAAATACGTGTTTATTTTCTTTCTTATAAAAACTATTTCTTTCTTTTTAAATCCTATTTTGTAGAAAGTTATATATTGTGATAAATAACCAATTACAAAGGATGTCCAATGTATTGTATACATTCAAAAAAAAACAATTTCCGCCTCTAAGGAAAAAGTCCCTAGAAACTAATCCATCTAATAATAGTCCATCTCAAACTAATGCAAGCAGTAGATTCGTAACGGACAGTGAAACATTTGCGCAGCCAGATCCACTAGGGACATTCGATCGAAAGAGCCTAGCTCCAACGACCACCAAGTCTCTGAGTCAGAAAATCTGTCGGATATTATTAAAAATTCTTTCTCACGATTTGAAAGTATCTTGTGCAAACAAGTCGAGCAGATTAATACTCTTCTTAATCTGTTAACTGCTGTCATGTCTCGTTTGAAATGAACCTGTCCCTTAAAATTGCATTATGGAACGCCAACGGCTTGGCTCAACATAGCCAAGAAGTTCCGTTATTTATCACTCAACACAATATAGATATTCTCCTTATTCATTTTACTGAGAGAAGCAATTTCAAAATTCCAAATTATACGTTGTATTTCACCAATCATCCGGACAACACGGCCCATGGAGGAAGTGCTGTGCTAGAGTGCCTAGAGGCCGACAGCTATTGGGAGTTATGAATGATAAACATTACGAAAACATTTCAACAGGCGAACCGACATATTGACCCACTGATATGCGTAAAGTTCCTGACTTATTAGATTTTTCATTTCAAAAGGAGTTAATCCCAACTACACTAATATAGCATCTTGTCTTGATTTACATCTGACCATTCGCCAGTTATACCAACTTTAAACACACACGTTTTTCAAAGTCAACAAAATTTTGCGTTATGCAATAAACACACTGATTGGGATCAATTTAGAAATTTAATAGATGAGAGGCTAAAATTGCAGGTTCGACTGAAGAGTATCGACAATTTGGAAGACGGTGTAGATCACTCTGTAGCCTGTGTCCAAAGTTCTGTCACTGAGTCTACGCCTGTATTTGAAAATTTAAATTGTAACAAAGCGGGATTGTGCTATCCTATGTACATAAAGAGAGAGCGGAAAAGAAGAGGCTAAGAAGGATATGGCAAAATAGCAGGAATCAAAATGATAAGGCAAATTTTAATAGAGCAGCTCAGAATTTAAAAAGGCTTTTATATAAAATCAAAAATCAGTGGTTTGAGAACTATACCCAATCTTTATCAGCATCGGGAGCCACTGATTACTTGCTTTGGAAAGCGACAAGAATGATGAAACGACCAAAAATTTCAATATCGCCAATTTTAAAATGTGATGGAAGGTGGGCAAAAAGCAATGAAGAGAAGTCAGAGGCGTTTTCTCAATATTTTACTACTGTTTTCAAACCAAATCCTAGCTTGGCTAATGATGAGGAGAAAATACAAGAACGTTTAGATTCTTCTCTACAACTTGACCTTCATTTACAAAAATTTAGACCGCTTGAAATTCAATCCGTAATAAACAAAAGTTTAAATACTAATACCTCTCTTGGTTACGATTTAATAACAGGGAAGATATTAAAACAACTGCCAAGAAGAGGAGGTATGTTTTTAACCTTGTTATTTAACGCCATGCTTCGTCTGGAGTATGTACCTTCTCAGTTTAAAAGAGCCGTCATCATTATAATCCCAAAACCTGGTAAACCTCCCCATCATTTGACTTCATACAGACCTATTAGTCTTTTGCCAATTTTGTCCAAATTGTTTGAAAAACTTTTTTATATACGGCTAAGGATGCTGATTGATGAAGATTTGGTGTTTCCAAGCCATCAGTTTGGTTTCAGACAAGGTCATGGGACGGTGGAACAAGTTCATCGAGTCACAGACACAATTCGCCAATGTTTTTGGAAAACAAACAGTTTTGTTCTGGAGCCTTCTTGGATGTTAGCCAAGCTTTTGATAAGGTATGGCACGTTGGCTTATTATGTAAAATTAAAAACTTCTCCCTCATTCTGTTTTTCTTCTATTGCGATCTTACCTCACAGATTTTAATACTCAGACTTTTCAAATAAAATATCAAGACACGTTGTATCAGAGAGATAGAGGATAGAATCAGGAATTCCTCAAGGAAGTGTTCTTGGACCTTTTTGTACATCTTATACACAGCGGACATGCCAGAAGATGAGAACACTCAAATTTCTACTTTTGCGGATGACACAGCTATTTTAGCCGTTCACTCAGATCCTGCGCAGGCCTCGTTAAATTTACAATAAGAGAGTCTTAATAACATTTCAAATTGGTTTAGAACATTGAGAATCAAAATTAATGAAGAAAAATCATCACACATTACATTCACACTTAATCGAATTTCTTTTCCCCCTGTTATATTAAACAATACACAAATCCCTCACGCTACAGAAGTAAAGTATTTAGGCTTACATTTAGACAGCAAACTGACGTGGAAAACACATATTTAAAACACAAATAAATTTAAAAACAATGAAACTAAATTGGCTTCTTGGACGTAAATCAAAACTTACCATGAACAACAAATTATTGATATATAAATCTATTTTGAAACCAATTTGGACATATGGTGTACAGCTGTGGGCGTCTGTAAATCTAATATTAATATTATGCAAAGATACCAATCCAAATTTTTAAGAAAAATCGTCAATGCCCCCTGGTTTTTTTCAAACAAACCCCTACACAAAGACCTTCACATCCCAACTATTAAAGAACAAATAGCCAAAATGAGTAAGAAGTACATTGAAAAACTAGAAAATCATCCAAATTATCTTGCTGTTAACTTGCTAGACAATGCTAATTTCACCTATAGATTAAAAAGACGTCCCATCTTGCCGCTTGGACTTCCGACATGAAGCATATTCAAACTAAGTTAATTGTTCTGTTATAAATAGACTAATGTTTTTTACTGCCAACAGTGACAGGCACTACAAAAGAAAATTCACGTTAATGTTAATTTTGTTCTTGTATAATATTTACTTATTGTTTTGTATTTTAAAAAACATATTGTAAATCAAATATTCAGTTAATAAAAAAATTAGGGGTTTGTGCAGTATATTCTGCATACATAACAGAAAACAGCTTCGTTTTCAGGCTGTATTCCAGCTATTGGTACATATAGTACGTCACTGAAAACGAACGATTCTCATTGAGAACATCAATTTATAATTTAAAACCAGTTCTAGAGGCATTTCATTATTTTGGAAGAAGGTAGGTAGAGATACAGTACTTATAATAATTAATAATTTTGCGTATATTAATAAATATTTGTGTTTGTTTTTAAGTCGCGGTTACACCTAATTTTTCTTTCTTAAGGATGGCGAGCTCATGGTTGAGTGTTCAGTGTTCTTTCAGTATATTGCATCGTCATATTTGTTACTTTTTCTCCTTTCTCTCTTAGTCTATCCGAAGTGAAGCTAAACATAGCAGAAGCCGACAGCTGCTATATGAGTAGTTACTTGTTGTTGTGAAAATTGAAAATAAAGTGAGGTTGAGTTATTACATTACTATTACAACTTTAATCGCGATTTCCAGAAAAGTGATTTTAAAACAAGTAAATGTTCCTTTATCTCAACTTCAGGTTTTCACAGAAGGCTGAAATTTTTACTGTTGTTTTATAAATGTGTATTGCATATACTGTACCAAAATAATAGATGTAGAGGGTGTAACTATTTAACCCACCATCGGTAGCGTTGTTAGGTGGCACCTAACAAAATAAGTCATTTACAGAAATAGAGAATTTTTATTTTTAATTCTAAATCTTTTTAATTCTAGGTATTCTCAAATGAGTATATAAGACGTCATTTTAGCCCTTCAAAATAATGAGTACCTGCATGCACCGTGTTCAGGGGAGGAGGAAGGGCGCAATGTCACAGTCGATAGACGGTGACTCGCTACGATACCGACGCGTCGCTGCTAGTGTCAGGAGCCATCTAGCCTCAATACCTTTCGTGTAACTGTTTTCGCTTATTCCAAAAAATTGAAAAATTTAGTTTATGTGAGTTAGTGGCTCAAAATGGCTATAAAGCCAAGTGATTGTGTTGTTTTGAGTTGGTTAGAAGACGAAGAGTCCAATGTTGGTACCGATGTCGCCCAATGGTTCGCTTCTGACTGCGGTAGCGATGCTCCTTGATGCTCATTTTGTAATCCCGTCATTGTTTTTAGACGTTCCTGGGAGAAAACCTAGATGTGGGTATTGCCCAGTAAGGAAAAATAGATTTACTCCAGCCCGCTGCGATAACTGCAGAAAACCAATTTGTAAAGAACATACTGGACTTACTAAACTCATATGCAGTGAATGTGTAAACCAAGAAAACAATGAGTAAAATGACAGGAATATAAATGTAATAAAAAGCAGATATTCCTTCCACTTTGTCTTATTTGTAAAGTTTATTCCTAAACTTGGTATTACAATAGGCTTACTTATTATCTAATATGTAGGCCCCCTACATACATATTACGCTATAACATGTATGTACACATACTAAAACAGACACTATAAACATCAGAATATTAAAACAGAATTCATTAATACATTTAAAAGTATTTACTGCTCATATATGTGCTAAAATAATCAAATATTCATATGTTAGGCAGCGCCTATACACGCTACCCATCGCGAAACCAGACGATACGCTACCGACGGCGGGTTAAATAAAAAATATTTTGTAGAACAAGTTTATAAAAATTTAAATGTCACATATAATGTTTATTTTTTGTTGTAATATTATTATTCTGACTTACATAACTTGGTAGTTAAGACACAGTTGAAATTTCAAAGCTGTAGTTCATGTAGTTTTCTCGCAAAATGTACATAAAGTAATGTAGATAGTACTGTACTGCCATAAGAAACGCATGGGGGCGCTCCAGCAACGTTCTTCCCTTGTAATTGCGTCATGTAAAAACTCGCGGGTGTAGGCTATGCGTCTGTATATAAATGCGCGCACATTCAAGCGCGTTGTGAAATTAATTAATAAATTTAGTGTTTTGAAACAAATATACTAGCAATCAAACAGTAACACGAATTCTTTGCTTTGTTAATACATTTTTATTGCAATCAAAACTACATATCGTTGGTTACAATTTCAATTATTTTGTGAGGTTAACAGAAATGTTATTTATGATAAACAATTTATAGTTCGTTTCTCAATCCATTATAATTTATATGTAATATTCATGTCGTTAGACGTTTTGATAGGATGTGGATTTTAAAAGACATGATACAAAATTTGACACTTCCTCGCCACAACTTAAAGGTTTTTCAACTTTTGATTTCAAACAATCTTTTAATGTGACCTTGATTTTTTTGCAGGGAATCTCATAGTTTCTAAAAATATGTTCATTTCTAAAACTGAAGTATCTATCGAGCTCACTATGTATTCTGTTGAACTCTTCTTTATCCAATCCGCTGGAATTGTCCCTTATCTTGTCTTTTAAAAATGCCCTTCGATAAATTTCAACATTATCATCATCATAAATAATTAATGAAGGTAACTTTCTCTTTGCTACTTTTTTGTTGCCAGAATATTGTTGCGGCATGCATTTGTCTTTGGAGTCAGATATTTCTGTATGCGATGGAGGTTCTGGATTTAAAATGTTTATCTTTCTGGTGGTACTTGATCCTATACCCATATTGCGATTATTTACTGTAAAATAACACAGTAGAAAACTGATAGTTTTATTTTTCGTTATTTAGATGTTAGCAGCTGTTTGAAATGGATTGAAAATTGTCTGGAGACAGATTGAAATTCAGGACAGGACAGGATGTGAGGTTTCAGTAGGCTGAAGGCCCATTGCGGCTGTTATAGGACTATGTCCTCTTCAGCCATGGATAGGTTTTGTGGTTTTGGTTGCGGGTTGAATGAGGTTTTGGTTGCGGGTACTTAGGTTATGGTTGGTGAATGGATGATTTCGGTTTGAGAACAAAGACCAAAGCTAAGCCGAGAGCAGGTTGCTCTCGACCTAACGAGTGCCTGGCTTTGTTTTTTGTGCTGGGAGGGTTAGGATTTAGGATGTATATGTTTATTTATTTTCTGTTGGTTGGGTTAGAAGGGATGAAGTCAAAGACCAGAAAAAAGCGGGGATTTGTGTCCCACGACAAAACGAATATCTGGCTTTGTTTTGTAGGATGGATTTAAATGGTAGAAGTGTGGGAGTAGGGAAACCACAGTCATAGACAAGGCCGGGCGTGTGTGCCCTAACCCGAACGAGCATCCGGTCTGTGGTCAGTCGATGGATAAAGTGGGTTGGGCTGTAAGTTTTAGGGATATTACCATTCAGAGCTGAAACTATAATTTGTATCTGAAATACAATTAACATTAAATACAAGGCAGTGGCGTTGCATTTGGCAAAAAACTGGGGTGGGAAGTAGGGAAGCCATAGCTACGTACTAGGCAGGGCGTATTTGCCCTAACCCGAACGAGCGTCCGGTCTATGGTTGGGTGGTGGGTATTATGAGGATGGTTACATCAGGGTGCTGGGGGCTAGGCTATGGCGTTTAAAATCTGTAAAATCGCTTAACGGCGTTATGTATGAAATTAAGACCTTGGGCTAAAGGAATTAAAATTTACAATAAAATAGTGTTATCAAGCTAATCGTGTTGGATCGAGGTAGGCTAGGTGGTGGATAGTGAGACTAGGCCAGTCAGTGAAATAAGGATCGAAGAAGGGTTGTAGGATGTCAGAGGTTCGGGCTCGGTCGAGGTACTTAGTGTTGAGGTGGTGAAGGAAGTCACGGAGGGGTGGGATGGAGTGGGCGTTGTATACCAAGGCATTGCGGGCCCAGGGAGGGAGATGGGAGTGCCCTTCTCTCAGTGGCTTCAAGACTGGAAAGGAGTCGGTCTGGGGCGGTGAGTAGCAGAGGATAGGCGTAGGTGATGACTGGGCGGATTATGGATGAGTATAGGGTGGCAAGGGTGGAGGTGGAGCAGGGACGGGCTCGGTTGTTGAGGATCCTGAGGGCATGGAGACAGGATGTGGCACGTTTGTTTGCGTTTAGGATGTGTGAGGAGAAGGTGAGGCGGGTGCCGAGTTTTACCCTGAGGTAGGTACAGGTCTGGGTAAGTGGTAGGCGTTATTGAGGAAGATTGGCTTGGATTGGAAGCTTCGGAAGCGGTGGGCACGGAAGTTAAAGAAAAAGAGTTGGGTTTTGGATGGATTTATTAGGATACACCACCTGTTACAGTAGGATAGGTATTCGGTAAGGGTTTGAGCCAGGCCACTGCGGTGAAGCTTACCACGTGAAGCGGTGCACGGAAGGAGTATTGAGGGGACTAATAGCTGATGGGGGAGCGTTACAGTAGGAGTAGAGAAAGGGGATGAGTTCGGTGTGTGTGACCACGCGTGGGGGGGGAGGTCGAGGAGAGGAGTGCCATGGGGCCCGACAGGGTGGAGGGAGAGTGGAGGGAGTGGGGAGCGTCAACAAGTGGGAACCCCCAGACGGGTTGGGGGATGGAGTCGAGGAGTTTTGGAGGTGCCTTTAGGAAATTTAAAATAGAGGGTGGAGGGGAGAGGTACGTGTTGGGGAGTTGTTGGCGTGTTAAGCAGAGCTGCATGTTGTTTGGACATGTCGAGGACGGATGGAGGAGGTTGGGAACGGTGGAGGGAGAAGGAGTGGAGTCTTTGGGAGGTTTCAAAGTTTGATGAGAGGGTGAGGTGGTTTTGTGGTGGGGTAGTGGTCTTGGTCTTTGTGGGGTTTGGAGAGGATGGGCTGTAGGGGAAGAGGAGGAGAGGAGGAGGGAGAAAAGGAGTAAATTACGGCTTGGAGCTTGTAATTACGGTTGGAGGGGCTGTTTTGGAGGTTGGCCGTTTGGGGTGTTTCGTTGGTTAACCTCGGGGTTATAGGGCAGTCCGGGGGTGTCGGTTGGGTGGGTCTTGCGGGGGCGGGTGGGCGGGCGGCTGGGATTTTGGTGGCTGGGAGGAACACGTTTGGGAGGGGGTTAGGGAGGGCTTGGTAGCTGCGGGGGTTTTTGATGGGGCCGGAGTTAAGGTCGCGGGAGCTACCACGGGCAGGGCGGAGGGAAGTGGGATGTTGTCGGGTCTGAGGACCGGGAAGTCTGACAACTTCAGGTTCCAGGGATAGACCCTGGTGGTATGGGTTGGGGGGATTAGGGAAAGGACTGGGAGGGACTGTGGGTCCTGGGGGTCCCGCGGGTAGCGGGGACAGCAGCACTGCCTATGACTATACCTATTGCAGGTCGAACAATACGGTCGGGTAAGGTCATGGCCTCGGTGCTCGTATTTTTTGCCTGCAGGCACGAAAATTCCACACACTCAGCAGCGGGGAATTTTACGGGAACACTTGGTGTCCTAATGTCCGTAGTCATGGCATCGTCCACATGGGCGGACGAGCAAGCTTCGCATCGCTTCGATCCTATAGGGTTGCCCGTGCACACAAAGGCCGTCGCGCAGGAGGGCCTCACAGCAGTCCCGGCACGTCAAAAATAGACGTACCAGTCCAGTCGGTCGGCCATCTCGCCCTTTGGGCCCTGGCGAACCCAGCGTCGCATGGGCAGGCTTCCGGGTGTCTCAAGGCCCCCGGGAACTTCTTTTCCCCTATGGTTGGATCTGACATATCTAGGACACATAGATAAAAAGGGATACATCCAACGACAGATAAGGTTGAAGCCATAAAAAATATGCCGACGCCAAAAAATGTCAATCACTTAAGATAACTTTTAGGGTCAATCAACTATTATTAATTTACTAGTTAACTACTAATTAACTATTACAATTAACTAGGTTTATTCCTAGTCTACATGCTCTTTGTTGTAATTTACATCGACTGACTGGAAAGAAAACCAAATGGATGTGGACAGAGAAAGAAGAGGAAGTTTTTAAAAAGATGAAAATTATTCTTTCAAGAGAAGACACAGTTGTTCTCTATGATGAGAGTAAGCCATTAATATTGGTGTGTGACACGTCCGAAGATAGCCTCTGAAGTGTACTTAAGCACGAATTTGAAGACGGATTTGAAAAACGAATTGCTTATGCTAGCAGAACGCTATCAGACACTGAGAAAAGATACTCTAATATTGACAGGGAAGCTCTAGCGATTATGTTTAGTGTGAGGAAGTTTCATCATGGACGAACCTTTACACTCGTAACTGATTACAAAAACGTCCCCAAAAAATATTTGGAGAAACCAGAAACCTGCCAAAAGTCATAAACAACAGATTTGTTAGATGGGCACTTAAACTGAATCAGTACAACTTTCAAATCAAGTACCGAAAGGGAGAAGAAAATGTTCGTGCAGATGCCCTCTCTCGCCTTCCATTAGATGAGAAACACCAGATCACGGATGAAACAAATAAAGAGATAAGGTTTTTGAATATGGATAAAGTGGAAACGATATTGTCATACAAAGAGCCCAAACGAAACGGCAGTTTGGACCAATAAATCAAACTTGTCCAAATCTATACACTAAATGCTTGGCCAGAAGACATACCATAGAATTTTAAAACATATAAACAAAAGAAAGAAGAGTTGTCAGTTGAAGATGGAGTGTTAATGTGGTTTGGAAGGGTTGTTCTTCCAAAAGATGAGAAACAAGATGTTATAAACCTTACACTGTTGTCACCCTGTGATATCAGCCATGAGATCTATAACAAGTATTGTGTATGGTGGCCAGGCATTGATAAAGACATAAAAATGCATGTGAAATCATGTACGCCGTGTCAGGAAAACCAAGAGAATATTTAAGAAGTTCCCATCTATCCATGGAACATTCCAGATAAAGTTTGGGAAAGAGTCCACTTAGATTTGGCAGGTCTTTTCGATGTTTTGGTTTTGTAGTTTGGAGAAGTAAAATTAAAAGGATGTTATATTTTACAGTGTTTTAATAATACTTTATGTACAAAGTGTCATTCGAAGCAAATCTCTCTATGGGTATGTTTTTAGGGGGTTCAGTATGGCTGAATTAGAGCAAAAGGTTGAAAATTTATATAAAAACTGTTATATACCCCCTTACTCCTCTAGGCATATTCAGTTCTGCGGTGAAATGCTGCATCAGTGTGCTGTGCGGCCGGCCTTACTGGTCAAGGGGGAAAATGCGTAACATGTGATCTTGATCTGTCATACATAACCTTATGAGTAAGCTCTGCAATCTGCAGTGTCGTAGCTATTCACTCTAATTTTATATCAGTCAAAGCTGGGTTTAGCTCTTAGTGTTTTAATAGTACAGTTACTGTGTGTTCTGTTCAACATTAATATTACAAAGATTATGGGAGGTGGCCAAAGCACTAGAAAAATTCAAATTGACAATGACGAACCCGTCGGTGTAATTAAAGTGTCTGAAAATGTTGTTCAACGCCTAAAAAATAATGATGGGCACCCATTAAGTAATAGTGCTGGTTACCCTCATACAAATTATACTGATAATGTGCCTGTAAATAATCAAAATGTAAGTTATCAGCAGCAAGTGTATATTCCTCAACCATATATTACTTCCTCAATGGTTAGAGAGCAAGTCGAAAAAGAATTGGAAAATAATGATCGCTATTGGGAATCAAGAATCCGGACCCTGCAGGAAAATCAGAACAAACTAAGTCATATAATGGAATCAGAGTTCAACAAATCATACAGAGAAATAGAAAAGAACTTTCCAATTATTGCACCCAAGAACTCCGCTATTCCTTGCCAAGATTTAAAAGCAGAAGTTGTTAACTGTTTCAAAAACAATGCAAATCGTACTTTAAACTGCAGCAAAATTGTAAATGAATTTACATTTTGCGTCAGTGAATCAAGATCCAAGAAGCAAAGTGAAGGTAGAAGCCCTTAATAACCGAAATCTAAGAGTTAAACTCAATGTAAGTACCATATTCACAGTTAAACCTATATTTATGTAACCTATGTTTATCTAGTAGGCCTAGTTGAATAAATCACCAAAGAAATGCCTATACAGTATGACAAATCTATTAGATCATAGTTTTTTAATTCTTCTACTGATTGTAAAAGCTAGAGTTTGCTACTTTTAATATAGTGATATACTACTTTTTAGCGAATTTCCCACAGGGAAGAAGCTATTACCATAGGTCTCATGGCAAGACTTAAGCCCGGGACCATGTTATTTTTTTGTGTTTAGGTGCCCAGAGGCCAAAAACAATAGTCGTTAAATTTTGTATATATATGTGAGTGTGTGTGTCTGTAAACACGATAACTCTCGTAAAAATGGTCCGATCTAAACCAAATTTAGTAGAGACGTGTATTCCTAAATTTGATCGGACGAGTTCGTAAACCAGACATATCGGTCAATCAGGACGGGTAGTTTGGGGGGGGGGGTTTGTACTCAAAAATTGGGTTTTTAACGTTTTTCATATGTAATTTTAAAAAAATTAAGTTTTATCTTTCTCCATCAAAATTAGCGATCTATCCATTTATTCTTAAAAATTTTTGTTAATGACTGTATCATGGCAGCTAACCTGCATACTCTTTCCCATGTTAATCATATAGAGAATAGGCAAACTCCTTTATTTACGAACGGATGTTTATGAAACTTGGTCTAAATGATCAAAATAAAATCTTTATGTTTGTAGAAATGTGTCAAATGACTTAATACAACTATTTAACTTGTTTGATAGGACAAAATAAGAAATGAAAATGAAAAGTTTTGCGAATTTTCGTTTAATTAATACTTAAACGTTTTCAAGCAATTCATAGAATAGAAATGAAAGAACAATGAACAATAATAAACAATGACTAAATATTTTGACATGTGATTGTCTTGATGGTAAACTTTAAATATTGAGTATGATTTGGTACATTTTATAATAAATATAAAGGTTTATACATGTAATTTTTAAATGTATTTTCAATTGAGTTGAATCATTTTGTATCAATTTATCTCAAATTTAAACCGGATGGAAATTTTGATTTAAGAACCAACTGATGTGCCAATTCAGAATTCCTCAAAATTAGTTGTTCATTTACCCCTCTTGTTTGGCTTATACATTGATGACATTTTCATTGTTTGGCAGCATGGATTAGATTCCTTAAAAATGTTTTTGCAAAATTTGAATGAGTTTTACCGTGAACTATTCTTCAAAATTAGTCACGTTTTTAGACGTTGGCATATTTATTAGTAACAATAAATTAAAAACAAAAATTCATGTTAAAAATTCCAACAAAATGCAAAATTTAATACTTGCAGTAGGCCTAAGAGTGTGCAGGTTTGCTGCTGTGAGGAACACTGAAAGTAGGCATTTATACCATAAACAATTTTTATTTTTAAAATGTATGCCAACTTTCATCAACATCTGTCCATAAATAAAGGATTTTGTCTATCTCTATATATAAAATTGAATGTATGTATGTATGTCTGTATGTCCTTTATGCGTTGCCAAACTACTCATCCGATTGCAATGAAATTTTAGGAAGTTGCTCTACATGTGTCCGGGAAGGTTTTAGTGAAAAAATATTTTCGAAAACCCCATAAGTTTCCATTTTATGGCGTTTTAAATTCTAATGTTAACCTTATGGAGAGTAAGTTTGTACAAAATGTCTACAATTAAAACATTTGATTTCTTAGCTACAGCTGATTGTTTACTTTCCATTAGCAATATGCTTTACTATCCAATGCCATCTGAATCATTCATTAATGTTTAACTATGAAGTGAATGTGTACTGTAAAAATGAACAGCTTTATTCGCCACGTTAATAGTTTACGGTTTTGGGGGATTATGTATTTATACTTTCATTTTCTTTCTGATTAAAATCACGTGTTTATATGTTGGCCAAATAAAAAATAATTACAATGTTTATATATATTACGTTTATTATAATAATCAGCTGTTGCATATCTTTCCTACAAAAGCCGTATTACAGTTAGGTTTGTTTTGGGTTTGGATTGGATTTGAAAATTGTGAATTAATCCACTCAGATTTATTTGTTTATGGGAATGTCATTAATATGTCATCGTTTCAGTATTGTTATTCACTATGCCGCGACCTAGAATATATAACCTTTCATAATGAAGCCGTAATGCTTTTCGACTTCAGAACATTGCTAATCTTAAAGTTAACATGTATTTACTGTCAGGCGTTACGAAGTTCGCCGGGTCAGCTAGTTCCCTATATGATTAACATGGGAAAAGAGTATGCAGGTTTGCTGCTATGATAAACACATAAACGGTGATTTTTAAGCATAAATGGATAGATCTCAACCCCATGAAGGTAAATACCAAGTTTTATCCAAAAATATTGATTGATATGGGAAATATAAATTTTTCCTTATCCTCCATAAGATTAACATTGGAACCCCAAAATACAACGTACTGTGTTTAGATTTTTTAATATCTCAGTAACCCTTGGGGATAGCGAAAAACTTTAAAGGAGCTAGATTGTGTAGTTTTTTTATCTGATCCTAATGGCGAAAGATAAAATTTTTAAATTACATGTGAAAAACGCAAAAAACCCCAATTTTTTAGCACAAAACCCTTCCCCAAACTACCCGTTCCGATTGACCGATATGTCTGGTTTACTAACTCGTCCGAGCAAATGTAGGAATGCACGTCTCTACCAAATTCGGTCTCGATCAGCCCATTTTTACGAGAGATATCATGTTCACATACACGTGTATGTACAGTATATATACTGTACATATAAATCTTAACGACTATCGTTTTTGGCCTCTGGGCACCTAAAGACGAAAAAATAGACAAATGGGAACAAAAATTTGCAACGTATGTATTTTTAAAAGTTGTTTGATTACAAATCACTAATTAAATTTAAAAATATTTAAGAGTTTAAAATCAATGTTAAATATGGTATTTTAACATAATGTAGAAATGGTCTTAATTTTCACTTGTAAATCAGGATGAAGTTGATTTATTGTAAAACCTTTTGATGAGTTAACGGTTATTTTTTTAATTTGGAAAATTTACTTTGTAAACGTTTTTTTAAATTTGGAAAATGTACTGCTTCTAGACTTATTAAGGTGTCTCTAAACATATAAAACATAGTTTACTATATCTGCTGTTTTTGAATTTTATCTTTTCAGGCAACTAAGTCCAATTTAGGGGTGGCTTTAATTTTTATAATAATTTTAAGATTTTTGTTCCAGATGTTTCGTCACTTATTTTAACAGTTCAGGGGGCTCACCTATTTCAAGAAATTTAGAACTGAAGTTAAAGTATAGGTTGGAGCCACTCTTATCTAGAATTTGGCAATGCTGTCATATATTATAAGCTGTACAATATTATAAGCTTTGTATATTAAACAGTTCTAATTTCACACCAAATCTACCTTGTAGAATTGCTCTGTAGAAAAACTTGAAATAATAATCTCTGTAAATAACCTTTGTTCTCATTGACCCTACCCAACAGTTATGTTAGTTTCTTATTATTAATTTAAGATGATTATTTTAAATTCCATCCCATTATTATTATAAGTACCTGGTGACCGAGCTTTGCTCGTTTAGAATATTACATGTATTATAAAAATTAATTAGAAAAATTAAAACACATTTATTACTCAATGAAAACATTTATGTGGTTTAAATAAAACCGATTTAATACACCATCATTAATATAGCATTGAACAAAAAGTATTGACCCTGATGGAGTTTGAACACGCGACCTTCGTTCTACGAGGCCAACTCGCTATCGCTGGACCACGGCGTCTGCCAAATGAGAGACGCCGGTTAAGGTGTTTTAGCCAACCTCAATTGTTTTAACCGATCATTTACTGTTTAACTATCCATACAGTTATTATTAGCCTGTGACCAACTGATTTTGATATAAACGGAATGAGGACTGAAAAGCAAAAGAGAAATTTAATTTACACATATTAATTGGTTTGTTACAGTGGCTCAAGCAATACAACGAATACGTTTCCTATCAAAACACGGAAGATTTTGGAAATACTCTTTTCTGCTTTTATTTCGCACAGTTTTGTTACCCTTAAGTTTTTACAAATTCAAACTGTCAAACGGTTATAAACAGCTGTTTTGGTTTGTATTGTTTACATTTTATTCTCCATAAGTGTAATGTTAAATTTTTAGATTTTAAACTTAATATTACAAGGAAACACGAATTTTCCTGGACATTAGACCTATCTAGAACTTATTTTCTACTCGGAAATTAGTTATTTCCAAAATTTAAAGAAATTCCTTAGTGCCGTTTTCGAGATCCGTGTGCAAATATACAAACCTTGCTCGTATTATCGTATTGGAAAACCTATTTTTGACATGGATACGTCTTAGCTCTGGGGGGGGGGTGTTACTGATTTTTAAGATGGAAAATATGTAACAGGTTTCCATAGAAATTACCAGGGCAATTACTGAATTTATTGAATCTGTATATATAAAATTCAAAGCCCTCATTCTCTCACTTCCCTATTACCTAGGAGGATGGAATTTGCTATACTGGTTCTTTAGGCCTAAAATAGGAAAGTCTAATAGTTTTTGTGACGATTTTTCCATAAATCTCTACCCTATACACCTTCAAAGTTCCCATCTTAATCTTATGGAGAAATAATTTTGTTTTGGATTCCAACATATGTATCTTATATTTTAACATATAAACAGCAGCTGTTTTTTATTTGAACCAATGAGCAAGCCAAAGAAGCAAAGTATAAAATAGTAAGTACTCAATGGTATCTAATTACCATATAAAAATAATATTTCTCAGAGGGATAATTTAAAATCAAATGTTTATTATCATTGGTACGAAGTTCGCCGGGTCAGCTAGTTTTTAGTATAAAAAAGTAAGAACAGCTGTTTAGATGAGTTAAATCATTCCCTTTAGACAGTCATGTAAAATACTTGGGCATTTAAAACTCAAATAATACCATATACCAAATACCCGGGTATTTTGGGTAATAATGGAATCAATCGAATTTCATTTATAGTTACCCCTAAATATGTTATTGTTATCATTACATGATAAATTAGGATAGTCTATAACACCTTTTACAGTAACTTGAAGCTTCGCTAGTACCTTTTATTTAAAGATTTATTACTTTAAAAAAAATAATACATAAAGTTTGTAAATAAGCATGAGGTTTTGTGTCTTAAATCGAGTAACATCAGTTAAATTTAACATACTAAATAATAGTATATTAAAAAGGCTGTGGCTATTTCAATTTTTATCATTTTGTAAATCTATAAATAACTAGCTTAACCCGGCAGACGTTGTCTCGCTTTTAATTTTTCATTAATATACCAAAATAAAGTAATAAAAACATTTGTAGAAAAAATTTATGCGTTCAACGTCACGTCGAATATTTCGCTCTGCAGGTGTTTCTGTGGCTCTTGACATCGTAGCTTGTCCACACAGGTCATCAAGTCGTGCTTCTCGCTCTGCAGGTGTTTCTGTAGTTCTTGAAGTTGAAGCTCGTCCACGCAGGTCTCCGAGTTATGCTTCTTGCTCTGCAGGTGTTTCTCTATCTCTTGACATCGAAGCTCGTCCACACAGGTCATCAAATCGTACTTCTCGCTCTGCAGGTGTTTTTGTAGCTCTTGACGTTGAAGCTCGTCCATGCAGGCCTCCGAGTTGTGCTTCTCGCTCTGCAGGTGTTTCTTTAGCTCTTGACGTCAAAGCTCGTCCACTCAGGTCATCAAGTCGTGCTTTCCGCTCTGCAGGGGTTTCGGCATCTCTTGATGTCGAAACTCGTATTCGCTGGTCTTCAAGTCGAGCATCTCGTTCTGCAGGTGTTTCCGCACATCTTGAGATCGAAGCTCGTTCTCGCAGATCTTCAAGTCGTGAATCCCGCTCTGTAGGGCGCTCGACAGCTCTTGAAGACGATGCCCTTATTCGGACAGCTTGAAAGCGTGCTTTTGTTTCTCCAGATGTTTCAGCAGCTCTAAGTGCTGAAATACATTGAGCGTTTTTAGTTTTTCTACCAATATTGGCTTTTTTAGGAGGCATGCCATAAAAAGTAGTCTGCAAAATAAATTATTTGTTATTAATTTATTTTCACGTTTCCCTAAATCTTTTAATAATAAGAAATACAGATCACCTGACCAAGTAAAAGTGTATACAGTTAAAATGTACAGTTAAACTGTTTAGTCACTTGTCACATAACCACACATCACACTTGTCACATAACCTTAAAACAAAATTGTACACAAAAACTAATTATTTTACTACTCATTAATTTGTCTCTCCAATCATAGCTTTGCTAGCTGGGGCTCCCCCAGGCCATTGTGGTTGTTGTCGGCAGTCCTTAGTATTTAGAATGGAGTTAATGGCAGTGTAGGGAAAGTGCATGCAAAATTCCATACCATTATAAACTAAAATAACGTAACACAGTATCAAAATGTGCTATAAGAAGTCACAGTTAAAAATGTAAACTGTTTAGTCACTCGCATAACCAAAAAAACAAATGTAAACAAAATTAAAAAACATAAACAAATGCAAGTGCTTCAATCTGTCGTGTATATCTTCAACTAACAGATATAGTATAGCAATCAGATGTTGAAAAGAAAATATTTATAATGTAAACAAAGTTATGGTTCCATAGTATATGGGATCCTTTTTAAAAGGGCTGTTTTTAGGGTTTTCCCGGCAATTATTAGATTTTTTTCTCGCCGTAAGAACCATCCTTGGACTTCAACGAACATCTTAAAAAGAATTGGCCAAATTGGTCCAGGCGTTTTTGAGTTATGCGCTTACCAACACATTTTGCGATTCATTTTTATATTATAGATTAAATAACATAAACAAAATTATTTTAATTTTTAAATATCCAGGAATTGTTGTGTATTTATGATGCAATAAAAACATTCTGACACAATGAAAATTGTATCATTAAATTAGGTTAAAGGTTGAAGAAATACCTTGAAATTTTATTATGTACATAGTTGAAAAAAATATTACAAGTTACGACCACTGAGCTGAAAAACGACTAAGAAGAACATGGCTTGATAAGAGAAATTCTATAGAAATATTCATATTCATACTTGAAGTTATTTGGGATGTTAAAATGGACTATATGAATGTGCATAGCATTTTTAGAATACTCCAAAACAGTTAAAACTATTTATAATGTTATTGTTATTAAATATTTTTCTAAATACCTTGAAATTTTATTATGTACATAGTTGAAAAAAAAATATTACAAGTTACAACCACTGAGCTGAAAAACGACTAAGAAGAACATGGCTTGATAAGAGAAATTCTATAGAAATATTCATATTCATACTTGAAGTTATTCTGAATCATTAAACAAACAGCAAGCAAACAAAGAGTGAAACAAATTTAAAAAGAGTTTTAAACAAATGGGAATTTGTAGGCCTACTTGAAGACCTGAAAATCAATAAAAAGTAATACATGTTATACAAATCTTTATTTAAAAAAAAAACTAAATAAAATAAATTGCTAAAAAAGAACATTTTCTTGTCAATTTCATAGTAAAAATAATAGGCATAAGCCCATTGCAAAAAAAAAATTATGTACTATTGGATAAAAACATTATAAATCTTTGCAAATTCAAATGTTTTGTTTCACAAGTTTATGAAATTAGGTTTTTACTTTCTCCCCTTATACATAATATATGGAGAAAGTATTGTTTTCGTCAAAATTTTCGAATTTGAGTTGAGGGTGGATATATCCGTTTTGGGGTCCCCTGAATCCAAAAAAGTGGGTTTTGACGTGATGTCTGTCCGTCCGTGTGTGTGTGTGTCTGGATGTGTACAGTGCCACAGCCTACCCCGTTGGTCCGATTTAGATGAAATTTGGCATGTATATATATAGTCACCGTATCTCCAGGCGTTTTTTTCATTTTTTTGAATTTTTTATTTTTAAGGGTAGTTCACCCCTAAAAACCCTTAAAAAACGTGAAAAATCCAATTTTCTCAAAAACGGCTCTAACGATTTTGATTAAAATTTGACAGTTTATAGTGTACAGAGTACTAAATAATTTGACACCACCCGCATATCTGTAAAAATGAGGGTTCAAAAGTTATGGGCTTTTAAATGTCAAAAAAATCAAGTTTTTATATTTTCAGCGAAAACAATAAAAGTAAAGTATAACTTGACTGGTACCATTGAAACCAGCTTAAAAAACTAAACAAATTAGTATTTTGAATTATTTGTCTACGACAAACGGTTCCAGAGAAAAGTTAAATTTACTGTCTACGATAAACGCAGTACGTTGTCTGAAAGCGCCCAATGTTATTCTTATGGAGAATATAAAAAAATCAATTTCTTCCTTACTTTCCAACCATTTTCCATGAAACTTGGTATGAAGCGTAATGTCAAATCACCGAACAAAACCAGCTCAAAAAAGCTTGGTGTTACGGGGGGGGGGGGGGTTGTCCCCCCCATACAATTTGAACAATTAATTTAACTTTGTCTCTCGTGTTTTATTTTTAGAAATTGGATGACTATTTTTGAAACAATAAATTATTAAATTTAGATTAACTTTGTAGAACATGATAGTTTTATTACAGATTGTCTTTTTTAAATTTACTTAAGGGAGAAAGTATGTGTCAGTCCACTGGTACCGTTTATTTTTACATGGATATGTCTTAGCTCTGGGGAGGTGTTAGTGATATTTAAGGTGGAAAACATGTAACAGGTTTCCATAGAAACTACCAAGGATATTGAATTTAATTTTAAATATAAAATAATAATAACAACTGTTAAGATGAATTGAAAAAATTCCCTTTAGACATATCCATGACCTAACATATTTCCCATAAGGAAGTATATATACAAACATTTTCTTTAATTTTGATACCAACAAAAGATTTAGAACAAAAATATTAAATACTGCCATCCTACAAATGAAATTTTAATTATTTTCTTAAGTTGTTTACTCTACTAGGTTAAATTTTCCTGTCTTCCTAAATAATAATTATTACTTTACAAATTATTTATCTTTACTTTCAAGAAAATAAATTCATCTAGAATAATTCATCTATCATAGAAATTAAAAAATCATAAGTAACTTAGTCAGGATCAGTGCAACCAGGGTATTTATGTCAATTATGATTTATGCTCAGAAGAAAAATGTTAAAATGGACTATATGAAATTAAGTTGACACATTTTATTATGATTTTATCATCCCCACTGTCCCTATAGTTGAATAATTGCAAAAAATCTCAATCTTCTTTAAATTAAATACCCAGGATTTAAATTAATTCTTTAATACTCAGGATCTGGGTATTTATGGCGATTATACCCAGAAATAAAATGCTAGTAGTGACCTTATGAAATTTTGTTTAACACATTTTATCATCATTTTACTATCCTTGCAGGGTAATAACTAATTTAAATTTTAAATACCCAGTTTTTGGGTATTTATCCATCACTACCATTAGACATATCCATGATCTAACCTATTTCCCCTAGGGAAGTAAATACAAATATTTATTTTTAATTAGGGGCCTGCATTTTATAAATAACATATAATAGTAAGACTTGTACAAATAATTTTTACAAGTAATAAAAGCTAAATGTAACTGTCAATCAAGAATGTAATTAAGAATACATCAAGAAATTAAGAATGTGACTGTTATTAGAATTATTAATATAAAAAGGATTTTAATTTTCTTTTTACCTGCCCTGAAATGTATGTGACAGATATTTTGTAAAAAAAGGTGTTGGTATAAATTTTATTTTGCAAAGAGGCTTTTTAAATTATGTGCGAGAAACAAATTTTAACTTATTATTAATCAATTTGAATTTTGTTTTACATCTCATATTATGTTACACATAATTTATTCAACCAAAATATGTTTCATATCCTGTATATGAGCAAGGTTTTTATGTTTTACAAATATCTCCAAAGCAACTATATAGAATTTCTTTAAATTTTTGAAAGAATTTAATTATTGAAGAAAAATAAGTTTTAGAAATATCAGATGCCAAGAAATACTTCGGCTTCAGAGTAAAATTAACATTACATGAGCAATTTAATATTGGGCTAATGGAGTTTAATCTTAGGTTAAATAAGAACATTGTATCAATTTACATAGGTACTCTCCCTAACAGTGGCGTAGATACAGTTTTTTCATGGGAGGGGATATAAACATCCCCCCACCCCCGATGTAAACCTATTTTAGAGTACAGTATCTACTGTAGGGTATACATAAGGGACATTTCGATGAGTTGAATACCATATAAATATCATGCATAATACCTCCGATGGCATCTTGGACTCTGGTCCCATAAGAGCAATGTTATTTTTGACAGCGGTGCAGATTAATTAATTGATTGTCATAAAAATGGCTGAGGTGTCAAATTAAAGGTAAAGTGATTATGTAAGGATCTATAGTTTTTATCGTAAAAAATATTTACAGCTTGTTATTTTGCACACATTATTTTGTTAACTACATGCGTCTTGTCAATTAATTATTGAGAGAAATTGCGAAATAAGTATATAAAAAATGTTTTAAATAATAATGTAATTCCTTAGATAACCACTTAACCTTAAATTTGACTCCTCAACCATCTGTTTACGACTATCGTGTAGCTAATGCGGTCACAAAATTAACATTGTTCTTAGGGGCCTAAAATGAAATATTTTTCCAGGAAGGTCACTCAAAATGCTATTCGTCCTGCAGGCTAACCAATGGGGTGCAATATCTTGAACTGCTACAAAAATTAATGCTATTATATTATTTTATGTCCCTTCAAAAATATGAATAATGATTATATTTATATTTTGATTCACAGTAGGTATATTAAACTGTATATTTTTGCTGTACTATTTCCTGCATATTCTACGCTCGTTTTAGTGTGGAGTAGTGTAGTGCAGTTTCCTACACTGTTATAGAGAGACCTTTTTTCAAAATCGAAATGGAAATGTTTCAGACTAAATGGAAAATTATATCACTCACAAAGTTTGTGTAGTAGCGCATTCTCTGAAAATATCATTACATTTTCTGTTAATGTTTTATTTCAATGTTTCTAAATCGGCTACATGGAAAAAATTAACCATGATAAAAAAATATTGTTTTGCCTAACTTCATTTTTTTCAAACAGACACAATAACAATTACATGTAGTTAAAAAACTTTATTTATAACACCGTGATAATTTTTACAATATTATTTTTTTAATTTA
The DNA here is from genome assembly GCA_023375725.1 of Nephotettix cincticeps. Lineage (NCBI taxonomy): Eukaryota > Metazoa > Arthropoda > Insecta > Hemiptera > Cicadellidae > Nephotettix > Nephotettix cincticeps. The sequence goes on from CM041791.1 coordinate 97,005,567, forward strand.
ATTTATATAATTTATATAAAACATAAATTTTTCCTTTTGATAACCTAATTTAAAATAAATTTATTAATTATTTAACAAATTATTTATTCTGTTTGTTTACTTGTAGTGGCCGTAAAAAATTTTTTTATATACGTTACCAATACACAATAATTTTTTCAGTATACCAAAAATTCACCCATGTCAACCATATTTTATCTAACTGCTACACAAAAACTTTAATGGGATAGTATTTTTTGACAATTTACAATCATTTATATGTGTTTACGCTAATTTTAAATGATCTGTATAACGAATATGCATTAAAAATGTAATTTTTTAATCTGTACTATTTCACGAATGCCCATTATTATGTGTTTAACAATTAGAAGGGAAGATATTAAAAAAATCTAAACACAGTATGTTGTATTGAGGGGCTCCAATGTTAATCTTATGGAGGATAGGGAAAAAATTAATATTTCGCATATTAATGAATATTTTTGGATAAAACTTGATATTTAGCTTCATCTGGTTGAGATCTATCCATTTATGCTTAAAAATCATAGTTTATGTGTTTATCATGGCAGCAAACCTGTATACTCTTTTCCCATGTTAATCATATGGAGAATAGGCAAACTCCTTTATTTATGAACAGATGTTGATGAAAGTTGGTATAAATGTTAAAAATAAAAAACTTTGATGGTATAAATGCCTACTCTCAGTGTTCCTCTTAGCAGCAAACCTGCTCGCTCTTTCTTATGTTAATGTTATGGGGAATAGGCAAATGATTCTCATGTTTATCAACAGATTTTGACCAAACTTGTCATATATTATTATTATTATTTTATTCTTGATTTGGAAATTCGCTGAGTACGCAGGTTTGCTGCGACGGGGGTATTACTTTTTGGAACAACAATAGGGCAATTTATTCTAGCTATTCTGTGGCCGTACAAACATTTTTTTCCTATCGTTACCAATACCACAATAATCTAGTGCTCCCTCGACACGAACAAAGTCACCGGGACTTTAATTTATCACTTTCGGGAGTTTTTTATATGCAATTTACAATACGTTTTTGTGTTTTTAATGTTTTATTTCAATGTTTCTAAATCGGCTACATGGAAAAAATTAACCATGATAAAAAAAATATTGTTTTGCCTAACTTCATTTTTTTCAAACAGACACAATAACAATCACATGTAGTTAAAAAACTTTATTTATAACACCGTGATAATTTTTACAATATTATTTTTTTAATTTAATTTATATAATTTATATAAAACATAAATTTTTCAAAGCTTTATTACTTTTTGGAACAACAATAGGGCAATTTATTCTAGCTATTCTGTGGCCGTACAAACATTTTTTTCCTATCGTTACCAATACCACAATAATCTAGTGCTCCCTCGACACGAACAAAGTCACCGGGACTTTAATTTATCACTTTCGGGAGTTTTTTATATGCAATTTACAATACGTTTTTGTGTTTACGCTATTTATTATTGTATAACGAAACAAGGGAAAAGAAGACAAAAACACGAATGCCGAACACAAAACGTAGAGGGTACGGAAAATAAATGAGATAATACGTCATGCATCACAAACGTAAAGATCAACTGTTTAGGTTAGACCTACAGTATAAGTTATAAGATTTTGCGGCTGAGCGATCTTGATGGCGGAGGGATGACCGTGAGACCAGTCGGGGAAGATCGCTTGATTCGAATACTCTCGTATACTGTATTTCTACATACAAGATACAGTCACATCAACGCACTGCTTTTTCTATTTTTATTCCGTAGCGGTATTTCAGGATATTTTTGTTTTGAAATCATAGTAAACATAATTGTTATGGGGGGGATATATCCCCCTTACCCCCTCCCATATCTACGCCACTGCTCCCTAAGAATAACTTGGGGAGAGTATGTATATTTGCTGCCACGAGGAACCAAAGAATTTGTATTTTTCAATATGAAATTTTAGACCTTAACTAAATGGAGATACTTATGGAGTGCTATCACAATATTAAAAATAATAAGGACGATAAATAATGGAAATTTGTGTAAAACTTTAAAGAAAACACTTGAGATATAAGGAATACATTTATTTTTTAATATCCATAACAATAACATTGAACGCTTTAAGACAATGTCCTGAGTTTCCCGTGGAAAGCAAATTTAACTTTTCCCTTCAAAATACTAATTTGTTTAGCTTTTTAAGTTGGTTTTAAAAGGGATAGTCAAAATGTTTCAAATTTATCAGTTTCCTAAAAATTACTTAATTTTACATTAGTTTTAACTATTTTACTTTCTCCCCCTATATGCCTGCATATATGATCAGTCAGTCAGTGGTGGTTAGCTCAGATCGAGTAAATCAGCCTAGAACATAATGATGTCCATGTTCACTTTTATCACCCTGCAGGACCACACACATCTTTCAAAAAGTCTGTTAGTGATAAGAGTGTGGATACCGATTTCAAACACTTGAAGAAAACTGACAGCACTAGAACAAACAACAGCTACAGGGAGACCTGATACTATCTCTCAAAAACTTTCAGAAGAAATAAGTGTGCTCTTATATGGACATTTAATTATAAAGAAAATAATTAAGGGCCATTATATGTGTGAATTTTAGTCTTCGTTGCAGTTAATAATAAATACACATTCTTGGTTAAATGGGTACGAGGAGTCCCGAGAGAGACGACGCGGATTTTACCGCTATATCGACCGAGGAAGAACTGCAACTGGCGGTTTTTTGGCGAGAGAGGATACTCTTTACTTTTTGGTATACGCGAATATCGTCCAATAGGCGCTAGCGTCACTCCTGTCAGCTGGATCGGGCGGCAATATTTCAAATTCAAATTACATATCATTTATTACATATTATTGATTATATTGATTTACATAAATACCAAACATACCGGGGACCTTGAATCCCTATTGGGTTCAACAAAACATAAAGCGAGAATACATGAGAGAGAAAAGTGTGTATATCTAAAATACTTAGAGCTAATATATACAGGAACATAGTTTCACTCCTTAATCTGTGTTGCAAGGCAAAGGAAAAACCTTGTGCGCAGGTCGTGTCAGCTGACCATTGGCAGTCTGTAGTTGCACCACTCGCACTACATTGTCTTTTCCCGGCGACACTCTAGTGACACGGGCAAGGGGCCATGTGAGAGGGGGTGTCGGTTGGTGAACGAGAACAAGATCTCCGATTTTCAGATTTTGGGTTGGTGTATCCCACTTCATTCTCTGTTGAAGGGTGTGCAGATATTCGAGATGCCACCGCTTCCAAATATTTTGATTTAGAGATTGCACAAGATGCCAGTGTTTGAGTCTATTTTGGGGGATGTCACTGTGATCAGGTTCCGGGACTGCTGCTAGCGGGGCGCCTATTAAAAAATGGCCGGGTGTCAATGCAGATAAATCTGTTGGGTCATTTGAAAGTGGGGTGATTGGTCGAGAATTAAGCATGGCTTCAGCCTGAGTTGTAATAGTGATGAATTGAGGAAGAGTAAGGATCTGATCTCCTATTACTCGACGTAAGTGGTATTTGAGGCTTTTAATAGCACTCTCCCACAGACCTCCTTGGTGGGGAGCGGCAGGAGGATTGAAGTGGAATGTGATACCACGTTGAGCCAAGAATGACTGAAACTGTGTTTGTTCAGGAGAGTGGATGATTTTTCGTAGTGCATTGTCTGCCCCTAAAAAATTTGTGGCACAATCGCTGTAGAGATCGGAACATAGGCCGCGTCGAGAAACAAAGCGAGTAAGTGCGGCAATAAAGGCATCAGATGACAAATCCGTCACTGTTTCTACGTGTACTGCCTTTGTAGCTAGACATACAAAAACACATATGTAGACTTTGACGTGTCTAATGGAGCGTAGGTTATGCACCTTAACCGAGAATGGTCCACCATAGTCCATGCCTGTTTTGAGGAAAGCCCTTGTGGCTGTCACACGAGCACTTGGGAGATCGCCCATGAGAGGAGGACTGTTTGTGGGGCGCAGCCGAAAACACCGCACACATTTAAAAATTCTGGAGCGAATCACACTCCTGGCGCATAAAATCCACACACTTTGAGCAAGAAGCGACTGGGTAAGCTGTGCTCCAGCGTGAAGATGTCTCAGGTGGTAGTGATCTATTAGAAGATCAACAACGTGATGCCTTTTTGGCATAATTACCGGATGTCGAGAGTCATGATGTAGACTTGAAGCTGTTAACCTCCCACCAACGCGAAGAAGACCACTGGAGTCTATCCACGGAGTGAGACGTCGAAGGCGTGAAGATACTTGCTTCCTTTTCTCCAAAGCTACAATGTCGTCATTGAAGCTGACATGTTGGACAAGCTTGAAGACGGTAGTTGAAGCCGATCCCAGCTCAATGGAGGAGAGAGGTCCGCTGCGCTTCTCGGGATGACGTGTGTTGTGGATGAACCGCTGGACGTAGGCCACGACTGCTTGGAGACGAGACCATGAAGAAAACTTGGTAAGTAGATCCCATTCTTCATGTTGTACTGCAGTTAGCACTGGTAAGGGTGTTTGCTTAACTTCTTCCGTAGAATTTAAGTCTATTGGCGAAAATTTGGGGTCAGGCCATTCATCTTTATTTTGATGGAGCCAAGAAGGGCCCTCATCGTTGGCGAGTTGGTAGATGGTGCGTATGGCCAAGTAAGGCGAACTGCTCACCCCAAAAGTGACACGGGTTAGTTTATAGATTGAGAGTGGTTCAGAGGGAGTGTCCCTCCACAATACGAGCTGATAATTCTGATGAGAAGGCTCCATAAATATCTGAAGGTACATTTGACGAATATCGCAGGTAAAAACAACACGATGAGATCGGAAATGCATGAGAATGTCACGGATGTCCGTTAGCAGCTTACGGCCAGTCATAAGAGTGTCGTTAAGAGACTTACCAGAGCTAGTTTTGCAGCTAGCGTCATATACTATGCGAAGCTTGGTATTGCCGTTACTTTCTTTAAGTACCCCATGGTGAGGGAGAAAGTAGTGTGATGAGGTTAGATCAGGATTGACTGCTTTGATCATATGACCCTGGTCTATGTGATCTTTGATTGAGGTCGAGTACAGGTTCTTAAATTCTGGATTTTGAGCGAATTTCCTTTCGAGTGATTTAAATCGATGCTCGGCTGCATGAAACGAGTCGCCTAGTTCAGGGTTACCTTCTTTAAAAGGGAGTTGGACCACGTACCGTCCGTCATCACAACGAGAATGAGTAGAGTCAAAATGTAAGTCACATTTTTGTTCCTCAGAAGATTTTTTCGTAGCCATAGGAGGTTCTTCCATCTGCCAAAATCTTTTTAGAGAGTCATGGAGGTCATCTGAGGTAGCAAGTAAAGATACTGAAATATTGTTTACTGGTTGGTTAGAGAAGGCCGAAGGTGCTGAGCCTATGACAACGAAGCCAAAGTGGGTGCCTATTACATGAGGCATATTGTGACCCAAGGAGTGAGATTGGTTGGTCAAGATCAAGGGCAGTAGTGATCCGCCAATCAGTAAGTCTACAGGCCCAGGAAGATGGAAAGTTGGGTCTGCGAGGGTATATGGCTTAACACGATTCAATACCTCTTGGGATATAACACTACGAGGCAGGTCAACGGATATGTTGTCCAAGACATGGACCTTATGTTGAGAGGCGATGTTTTTGCCTGAAAGGGTATCTATGTTTAGCATAACAGCCCCTTTAGTGTGGGAGGCCATTTTAGAGAGTCCTACAACCTGTAGGTTTGAGTGTATGCGAGGGGCGCCTAAGAGCTGTGCCGCCTTTTCTGAGATAAACTCACACATGCTACCACTATCCAGCAGAGCTCTGAAAACATGGGTGACACCATTTTGGGCCGTTAGTTTTACCAGTGTTGTGCCAAGAAGCACGGTGGTACCGTTACACGGGGTGGGGGGAGCTGCCTGAGCTGTAGAGAGAGATACAGCTTGGTTTTGCTGATTAGAATCATTTGTTTGAGAGAGGAGAGGGGGTTCATTCTGAGGGGCAGAATTATTCGGAGCCAGGGTTTTATTTTGAGTCTGTTCAAAATGAAGAGACGAGTGGTGTCGCTTTTGACACTTTTGGCATGTGGCCTTAGATTTGCAATCTTGCATCGTGTGGTTTCCGAGACAGGAAGTGCAACGCTTTGCTTCCTTAACCAGTTTGTAACGCTTGTTAGGATTTAAAGCGGCATATTTAGGGCAACTATACACCTTGTGAGTGTCCTGGTTACATACAAAACATGAGTATGCCTTAAGTGGAGGATGTGGACGAGGGGTGGACGCAGCCACCATAGAGACAGGATGTGAGGCAAATTGCACTCTTTTGCCCTGGTTAGATTTGTGCTGAGTTGAGCTAGAGCTTGAGCTCGGCTTTGAGTAATTTGAAATATTGTGAAGGCTAGCATCCTCCACATGATTACATTCCTCAGTGAGAAATTTAATTATATGGGCCACTTCCGGGAGAGTATGAGGAGTATGATCATCGTCAGCATGGGTAGAACGATAAACTTCTAAGCGCTGTCTTAACGCACTGTCCATTTTTCGGAGTATGAGAGCCGAAAGGAGAGGATTGTTTTGAGAGGTTACATCACAGGAAAGAGCCTTCAATGCCTGAGTATTTTCGTGATAAAGATTCACAAAAGCTCTCATGTTTTTGGGAGATGAAGCAGAGATATTTGGAAGGTCCAGCATCTGATTGAGATGTAATGTAATTAGTCTTCTAGGTGAGTGGTACCTATCCTGAAGAAGTTGGTAAGCTACTATGTAATTAGCAGCTGAGAGGGTGAGCGATTTTATTAAATTCAAAGGCTCGCCAGAGAGAGTGCTCAATAAGTATTGAAACTTGGCTACATTACTGAGAGAGACATTAGTATGTATGGTCGAGTCAAAAAGATTAATGTACGAAATCCAAGATAACGGATCTCCAGAGAAGTGCTTTAATTCCAGCTTTGGGAGTCTAACAGCCATAGCACTGAGTGTTGCATGTGACTCAGACGAGTGCACGGAAGAGGGGGTGGGAGGTCCGGCTACAGGAGTTAAAGCCTCTATTTTGGATGTAATTTCTGCATACAGGTTATTTATAGTGTCCTGGTCTTTTGAAAGGACCTCCATGACAGCATCGTCTGTCTCTATGGCACGGTACAAATTACTTTCAAAATCAGCACGTTTTTGTACGAGCTCCTTAGAAAATGTGGATAAGTTACGCTGCTGAGCCATTGTTGGCGGCTCATCTCTCGCTGCGATTTCATCCACAGCTGTATTGATTGTTTGGAAACGAGTTTTTATTAACTCCGTGCATCGAACATAAGTGGTCCACTTTAAAGGCTTGGCCATGGTTGAGAGAGTATAATACACAATTGAATAATTTTAAGAGGAGACAAATTAGTCTTAAACCCTAATTAGGCTATAAAATATATTATAACAGAGATTGAGATATGAATGAGTTGTATAAGAATGATAATTCCTGAACTAAGAATATAATTCAAACTAATAGAAATACCTATAATTCAAGAGAGATTTCACTGCATATTATTGTTTGCTCAAAACAACATATGTTAAATACAAATACCGCTATACACTTTGAGAAAAAATTTTAAAATAGCGATGCGCAACAAACAGAAATTATTTTCAGTTAAAATACAATTAACAACAATTTATTGTCATTTGACAAACAAAATAATCAAGAAAAATACATAAGAAAAAACATTAATTACCTAAGATGAGTTAATTAGCTTAATTAACCAGTGAATGAATTAATTCAATTGATTGAGTAATCAAATAAGTACAATGATAAACAAACTTTAAATGTTATTGAGTATATATGAGAGTTATTTAAAAAATGATGCACACTGAGAGAAACACAAATAGATATTATTAGTCAATGCTCAAAACATAATAATAATAATTATTGATAACCCTTAATTACATAAAATCTTATTACAAACGTATCAACAGTTAAATGAACAACAATCTTTAAATGTAAACAAGAAATGTGACAACTGGAGGTAAACAGACTATCATCTGAGCCGTGATATTTCTATTGATCGCAGCTGACAGGATGTATTAAAATAGTAAATATTTCTCGAGAACATGAGTGACAGAGTCCGCGTTTTCGCATGATCACGTGGTGTCGCATGGACCAGTCTATTTGCCTATGCAGAGGGGAGGTCGCCTGATGCTGAAGGCGCGGCGTCGCTTGGGGACGCCGAAGAACACGCGGTTCAAGATGGCGATGGCGTCACTGACGCTCAAATCTTAGCGCCAAATTACACGTGGTGATTTTAATTATAGAACTGTAATTAATTTCCAAGGACTGTAATTCAACAAATCCGGCTCGAAGGACCAATGTTCAATTATGGGGGTTAATTACGATTTATAGAATAATAAAATATTCTGTCAAATCAATTAACTTAATTAAAAATAATAGGAGGACCGTAATTTCGCTACACTTGGGAAAACTCGAAACAGAGGGGCTTGTAATTCAAAAACAGTCAAAAATTAACAAAGTTGAAAATATGAGTCACTCACCAAAATCCTCTTTTTCCCATCGGAAAATAGTCTGTGATGGCGTGGTGTGGGAGGGGTGGCGGCGGCATCAGGCGTCCTTGATTGATGTGGGTGGAATACAGTTGTACTTGGGGGTTACATACAGTTTGTTCCACATAAACACAGTCCACATTGATCTTGAATCACGAATAACGAACGTAAAGTCTAGTAGCAAGACCGACGCGGTAGCGCGGTTTGGAGGCGTCAGAGTCCCAGGAGCCCGCACAATGAAGTTCTTGGAGAATAGTTGCACAGCACAAACACTGAATTTAAATGGGGAAATGTAAATAAGCTACGTATTTTACTGAGTAATATGTTAAGAGAAATACTAAATTATTAATTTAAGAGGTTAAATGGGTACGAGGAGTCCCGAGAGAGACGACGCGGATTTTACCGCTATATCGACCGAGGAAGAACTGCAACTGGCGGTTTTTTGGCGAGAGAGGATACTCTTTACTTTTTGGTATACGCGAATATCGTCCAATAGGCGCTAGCGTCACTCCTGTCAGCTGGATCGGGCGGCAATATTTCAAATTCAAATTACATATCATTTATTACATATTATTGATTATATTGATTTACATAAATACCAAACATCCATAACAATAACATTGAACGCTTTAAGACAATGTCCTGAGTTTCCCGTGGAAAGCAAATTTAACTTTTCCCTTCAAAATACTAATTTGTTTAGCTTTTTAAGTTGGTTTTAAAAGGGATAGTCAAAATGTTTCAAATTTATCAGTTTCCTAAAAATTACTTAATTTTACATTAGTTTTAACTATTTTACTTTCTCCCCCTATATGCCTGCATATATGATCAGTCAGTCAGTGGTGGTTAGCTCAGATCGAGTAAATCAGCCTAGAACATAATGATGTCCATGTTCACTTTTATCACCCTGCAGGACCACACACATCTTTCAAAAAGTCTGTTAGTGATAAGAGTGTGGATACCGATTTCAAACACTTGAAGAAAACTGACAGCACTAGAACAAACAACAGCTACAGGGAGACCTGATACTATCTCTCAAAAACTTTCAGAAGAAATAAGTGTGCTCTTATATGGACATTTAATTATAAAGAAAATAATTAAGGGCCATTATATGTGTGAATTTTAGTCTTCGTTGCAGTTAATAATAAATACACATTCTTTGTTTAAAAGTGATTTTTGTCAAAATTTAAAAATTGATAACTTTATTCAGGATGAAATACCAAAATTAAAACTTTTACATTAGATTACTATCATAAAGGTGCATCTTGTGTAAAAAATTCAGATTTTTATATTTTGCCTCACCACAATTATTAAGCTTCAAAATTACGTTTTTTGAAAATTTTAAGAAAATAGAGGGGGACCTATACCAGCCTTCTTTCTTTAAAATTTGTAAGTATTTTATTATATCTTATGAGTAATAAAGATATGAGTTGGGGTATTTTATTCTTTCATTTAGAATTTCAGCCTTAAATAGTCAAGGCTATTAGGCATTAGAAGTATTCAAGGTATATTAAGACGATTAGGTATTGTGCAAACTGTGCAGCAGATCTGCGTACTCAGAGAATTTCAAAATCAATGATATAGTAATATTATTACATGGCAAGTTTGATCAATATCTGTTGACAAATATAAGAATTATTTGCCTGTTCTACATAAGATTACATGGAATAGAGTATGTAAATTTGATGCTATTTTTGAATCGTTTTGCTATATTAAGTCCCATAACATCCAACTGATCTTCACAAACCATACAACACCTGTAAAAAGGTGTTCATGTAATCCAACACAGGTTATCTATCTTTGAACATAAACCCAACTATTCCGGGATGAAACTGTTTCAGACCCTGCCAAAAAGATTACAAAACATTCCGAATTTTGCAAAAGTTTAAATTAGTGGTTTAAAGGTATCTAGTAAATTCCAGTTTTTATGATCTCGACAACTTAACTTACCTTAACCTTTATATAGTTAAAATTTATTCTGTGCTACCATATCTTTGACCTGTCCAAATCCCCGTTTTAGAGGACCGATGGAAGAATCATTGATTATGTATTTTTAATGTAGTATCCGAACCCGAACCAAAATTTTAGCTCTGAAATTACGAACTAGTCTAGTTACGAGGATGATCGTTACAAAACCAAGTAAGGGGTTGAGTACCGTCCATTTAGAAGTGACTAGAAGCTTGTGTAGCGTGCGGTATTACGTGCTTTGTAGGCACTCGCTGTCCAGTCGTTTAATGAACAGTACCTGGTAACCGAGCTTTGCTTGGATAGAATAAGACATGTATTTTACAGGTCAACTAGCAAAATTAAAACACATTTATTACTCAATAAAAACATTTATGAGGTTTAAATAAAACCGATTCAATACACCATAGTTATATAGCATAAACACTGAACAAAAAGTATGGCTCCCGGACGGGGATCGACCTCGCATCTCCATTTCATGAAGCCAACGCGCTACCACTGGGCTGTAGCGTCTACCCAACAAATAGCACCGTTTAAGGTATTTTAGTCAACCTCAATTGTTTTAGCCGATCATTTACTGTTTAACTATCCATATTATTAGCCTGTGATCAACTGATTTTGTTAGAAAATAAATCAGGATTAAAATTGAAAAGCAAAAGAGAAATTTATTTTACACCAAATAATCGGGTTAATTTTCTGTCAAAACAAGAAAGATTTTGAAAATACTTTTCTCTGCTTTTATTTTGCACAGTTATTTTACGCTTTAGTATTTACAAATTGTTTAGTAATTTGATAATTTTTCACTTATACATGAAATAAAAATTTATGCAAACCCTCTATTCGCATAAGTTAATATCATTTGCTGGACCAATTTGGCTACTTTAATTAGTTTGTTTCAGTAAAATATATTCAAGTTTCATTGCGTTGAACAAACGAAAGGAGAATTTAGGATTCATGTAACTGAGAATAAAACTGAACTTATGAGTAATTGATCTCGATAGTAGAAACCTGTGTACCAAGTTGATGTATATATGTATTTTTATTTTCATTCGATTACTACGTAAGATATGGAAGTTACTTATATACAGAAATAATGCTCGTTTAGGCCTATGTGGTGTGTATGTGTGTGTGCGCTAGTGTGCGAGACTGTATATTTACCAAGCTGTAAAATAATCAAAGGTACTCAGGTGTAGTCCGTCTCAATTTTTAATATATGTTTTAATATTTGAAGTCCACATGAATATAGTAATATCTTACAAATATTTTGGCTTAAAATACCCGTACATAAAAATCATGTACACATCTTCATGTGAAACTTCATACTTACTCTGAATGTGGAATTACACCACACAGTTACAGACTCTCGACTATTGGTTCTGTTTTGATTATATAAATTTTTCAAATATTGTGTCCGTTAACATTTTCTTTTTCGAAAGATGGACATAGAAATATTAACTACGTCTATTACAGTCGCTCATACACAAAAATACATTAATACTAAGTGTTTATGTTGGAGGTGTTAAGAAATTAATTTCTCTTATGAGTATAGTTATGAGATATAAAAGATTCACTTTCCTGACTGACATCCTAAATATTTCACCTTAATGATCTTATGGAGAATAGGCAAATAATTCTCATGTTTATCAACAGATTTTGATAAAACTTGTCATATATTATTGTTATTGTATTATTGATTTGGAAATTCGCTGAGTACGCAGGTATGCTGCGACGGGGGTATTTTACACTATAATATATTGTAGTGCAAATAATTGTTAGACGGTAACAGATGCACTTTTTGTCATGCCTGACGATTGCTAAAATTTTAATTATCATTATATTTTTACATTTATTTTTAATTTTTGCTTTTGTAAATTAGTACCTCAGACATAAATTAAAATGTTAGACACTATAAAATAATAGGAAGGCTAGTAACGAGGCTATATATGACAATGATATTAAGGCTAATACAGTAATATTATTAACAGGAATATTTTCCTGTTAATAATATATTACCTTCAGTGATTTTAGAGATTTCAATGTACCTTTCCGGGGAAGTTATCCGGGTGATTCTTTCTAGTCTCACTGGTAACACTGATTCCTATTTCCCCTTCTCTTCACCGTCTATTATTATTGTCTCTGCCTTCCAAGCCTTCTTCTCATACGTACCCTAATCCCATTTCTAACCTCAATTTTCGTCCCTTATGTATGTGTATTTGTGGTTTTAGGTTGTTAGAGAAGATGAAGAGTGGGGTTGACTAATTTAGCGTTATTTTCTGTCTATTCGGATAAAATTTTCTCATTATAAATACGTGCAATGGTAAGTACTTTTAACTTAAATAGTAGTTTTAACTTATCTCTCTTGGACACGTGCACTTTTGTTTACTATAAATCATTGATTAATACAATTAAGTTAAAGAACATACTTCCATTCTATCTTAATATATCTCGTTTCCTACTCAAACGAGTGTGAAGCCTTCTAAGTAGTTTATCTTATTTTCTTAGATATATTTTGACTCCTAGAGCCATTATAGAGGAGATGCTATCTTAGGTTAACCCTAGAGTGGACGGGCGAAAAAAGTTACGTAGTTGGACGGGCTGGGTCTGACAGACTCAAAACTAAATACCCCGTCGCAGCAGACCTGCGTACTCAACGAATTTTCAAATCAATAACACAATAATAATATATGACAAGTTTTATCATTATCTGTCAATAAATATGAGTAAGTTATTATTTGCCTACTCTCCAAAAGATTAACATGGGAAAGAGTATGCAGGTTTGCTGCTGTGAGGAACTGTGAAAGTAGTTCTAGCTTAAACAACCAATCAATCAATCAAAAATATCTTTATTACATCATCATCAAGACGAGTATAGTGTCACAATAATAGATTACATCATGGGTCTATGTTTAAAAATGATTCCAGGCAAAAAACTCATTCGGGGTGTAGAGAGGTCGATCTTGTAGCCATTTCTTCAGGTTTTGGATAAAATTTTGCTTGTTACTGTTCTTCAATACATCTGGTAAGGCGTTCCACATCTTGGCACCAATGTAGCTTGTTTTCTTTTCTGTAGATGTAAGTCTGTGTACCGGCAGGCAGTAGTTATTTGCATTTCTGGTGTTGTATTTGTGGAATTGGGATCCATTTCTAATTGATTCTGGTTTCTTGATGTGGAGGTGGGTTATTGATTCCAAAATGTACAGGTTTACTACTGTAAGGATCTTCGATTCTTGGAACGTTCTTCTGCAGGTTTCTCTGGGTTGTAGATTATACAGGATCCTGATTGCACGCTTTTGCAAGATAAGAATGCGCTGCAAGTTTCCTGCTGTAGTGCCGCCCCACACCGCAATTCCGTAGCAAAGATGTGACTCAAAAAGTGCATGATAGGCTATTTTAGCTGTCATCATGTCCCCCATATTTTTCACTCGTCTTATCACAAATAGGCCAGTACTCAATTTGTTGCAGAGATTATTAATGTGTGGTGTCCATGATAGTGTGTCATCAATAATTGTTACTCCAAGGTATTCTGTGGTATTGACTTCTTCTAATCCAGGTAATCTTCCTGTATTGTTGCTTTGGCTACCCAGTATTAGCTGCTTGGTTTTGCTTTCATTCACAGCAAGGTCATTGCTGCTGCAGTACTGTATTGCCATGTTTAGGGCAATATAACTGTCTATTTCCAGTTGTTCTGGTCTTGGTCTACCAAGCAATAGCACTGTGTCGTCTGCATACATAAGCGTTTCACTATAATTATGCATGTACCTCGGGAAATCATTCGTGAAGAGTATGAAGAGGACCGGTCCCAAGACTGACCCTTGGGGAACTCCTCTTGTGATTGGTCTGGGTTCGGAGCTAACTCTTTCTTTTTTGCCGTTTACTGATTGTATTACTTCAACCATTTGGCTTCTGTTGGCTAGATAGCTGGTGAACCACTCTTTCTCAGTCCCGCGTATTCCCAGGGTGGCTAATTTTTGTATCAGTTGTTCATGATCCAGACAATCAAAGGCTTTGCTATAATCAAGAAAAATAGCTGTTGACGTATTTCCTTCTTCTTGTTGTTCCAGTAGGAAATCCACTAGACTTATCAATGCTGTGCCTGTAGATTTTCCAGCCAAGAAGCCATGTTGATGTTGAGTCAGCAGTTGATTGAACGAGAGATGTTCAAACAACACATTTAACATTTAACAACACATTTAAATGTGTTGTTGTGTAACATTTAAATGTTGACTATGATAAACATATAAACTATGATTTTTAAGCATAAATGTATGGATCTCAACCAAATGAAGCTAAATATCAAGTTTCATCCAAAAATATTAGATAACAAGTGAAACATTAATTTTTCCTTATCCTCCATAAGATGAACATGGGAGCCTCTAAATGTGTTTAGATTTTTTAATATCTTGGTAACCGTTGGAGATAGAGAAAAAGTTAAAGGAACTAAATTGTGTAGTTTTTTAAGTAGTGAAAGATAAAATTTGAAATTTTTAAAATTGCACAGCAAAAACCGTATATATATATATATATAATATATATATATATATATATATATAATATATATATATTAATTTTAACGACTATGGTTTTTGGTCTCTAGGTACCTAAAGAAGAAAAAAATAACATGGTACCGGGCTTAAGTCTTACCATGAGACCTATGGTAATAGCTTCTTCCCTATGGAAAATTCGCTAAAAATCTCAAAAAATACAAATTTAATTTATTTACACAAACAATTTTTTTAAATCAAAGCTTCATTTATATAATAAGTTACATTTTAAAATACATTGTTGATTAAGTATAAAAATATACAGACAGATCAAGAAAATAATATAAAATTCTTTTATGAGTATTAAAATAAACGGTACCAGTGGACTGACACATACTTTCTCCCTTAAATAAATTAAAAAAAGACAATCTGTAATAAAACTATCATGTTCTACAAAGTTAATCTAAATATAATTTAATAATTTATTGTTTCAAAAATAATCATCCAATTTCTAAAAATAAAAACAAGAGAGACAAAGTTAAATTAACTTTTCAAATTGTATGGGGGGGACACCCCCCTCCATAACACCAAGCTTTTTTTAGCTGGTTTTGTTCGGTGATTTGACCTTACGCTTCATACCAAGTTTCATGGAAAACGGTTGGAAAGTAAGGAAGAAATTGGTTTTTTCATATTCTCCATAAGAATAACATTGGGCGCTTTCAGACAACGTACTGCGTTTATCGAAGACAGTAAATTTAACTTTTCTCTGGAACCGTTAGTCGTAGACAAATAATTCTAGATACTAATTTGTTTACGTTTTTAAGCTGGTTTCAATGGTACCAGTCAAGTTATACTTTACTTTTATTGTTTTCGCTGAAATATAAAAATTTGATTTTTTTTACATTTAAAAGCCCATAACTTTTGAACCGTCATTTTTACAGATATGCGGGTGGTGTCAAATTATTTAGTACTCTGTACACTATAAACTGTCAAATTTTAATAAAAATCGTTAGAGCCGTTTTTGAGAAATTTGGATTTTTCACGTTTTTTAAGGGTTTTTAGGGGTGAACTACCCTTAAAAATCAAAAATTCAAAAAAATGAAAAAAACGCCTGGAGATACCGTGAATATATACATACATGCCAAATTTCATCTAAATCGGACCAACGGGGTAGGCTGTGGCACTGTACACATCCAGACACACACACACACACACACACACACACACACACGGACGGACGGACAGACATCACGTCAAAACCCACTTTTTTGGATTCAGGGGACCCCAAAACGGATATATCCACCCTCAACTCAAATTCGAAAATTTTGACGAAAACAATACTTTCTCCATATACTACGTATAAGGGGAGAAAGTAAAAATACAATGTTTTCCTATAACTAATTAGTAAAAATATAAAACTCTATAATTTAGATTTTAAATACAAGAATATTGTAGAAAATGAAATACTGTTTAGTGTAAAAATACTTTTAAGTGGTTATCAATTAAACTAATGCGTTTTTGAAGAGCTTGAATTTCTTAAAAAAATTATTTGTTACAACAGTCGTTACAGAACATCTCGTAATCACATTTTACACTTTGTTCACTCAAAGCGTGTGTGCCTAAATTATTTTCAAGTTCATCGTTGATCTTTTCTTCAATCTTGCTAACCATATTATTCAAAGAGAGGAGAGAATAGAGGGAGGAAAAGGGGAAGATAGAGGGAGAGACAGAGGGGAAGATAGTCGGGGAGATAGAAGGGAAGATAGAGGGGGAGATAGAGGAAGAGAGGGGGAATTATCACATTCTAAAAGAAAGTCATCACTTTCCAATAGAACCTTGAACACAATTCGGTCGATTTCATTGTTACTTGGCCGTTTTCGGCTATCCATATTTGTTAAAAAATCACTATAACGTACTTTGTAGGTACATAAAACTGTTAAAAATAGTAAAAAATATGTAAAATATGAGTTAAAAATATTCTAAAAACATAAACTTGTCTCGGCCTAATAAAGTTACGTAAACGGACGGGCTGGGTCTGACAGGCCCACCTCCATCAAAACCAGTTGATAACTGCAAACTGAGGGTTGCAGTGGAAAAAAACCCACTACACAATTGATTTCTCTGGAGTATTTTAGGAAGCTACACAGAACCTCTGCATTTTTCTAGACCAATGACCTTGAATTAGAACAATAACAAACGTGTCTGGGTCTCACAGACCCAGCCCGTCCGTTCTAGGGTTAAAGTTGGTAATGTGTTATTTTCATAAAATTTAGCTATTTAAATTGAAATGCATTTATTTTTTAATCTTTTGTAACTGTGTCAAAAAAATTGTGGTAAAACATACTGGTAACACTGATCAACCAGTCTACATAGGGTATAGGTTAAAGTTGGTAATGTGTTATTTTCATAAAATTTAGCTATTTAAATTGAAATGCATTTATTTTTTAATCTTTTGTAACTGTGTCAAAAAAATTGTGGTAAAACATACTGGTAACACTGATCAACCAGTCTACATAGGAGATTGGTAGGGTCAGGAGAGGGGTATAACAGCAAATTTGAGTGAATTTAAAGAGTAATTTCTGATATAGCACAATAATGATTTCATAGGAGGGTTTTTTTAGCCTGGCCTTTAAATAGGCCTATATACAAATATTAACTGTGATAGGAGAACAAGAAAATATCTTAATTATTGTTGTGTTAATAATTGGGATTGCCCCACTTTGATCCAGGTGTAAAATATGCATCATACTCACATTCAATATTTTAAAATCCTCTCCCACAACAGAAAATTTATTTTCCAGACCACCTCGTGTTATTTTTAAAGGCCACAAAATTTAAAAAATATGTTGGCGGACCCAAAATTCAAAATTCTAGGCCTAATGAACTTTGTAATGTCAAGAATAGTTGTAAACCATGCCCAAACCCCGATGTGTTATTTGCAAAATTATGTGTAAATCTACTGAATTTAAAAGTAGAGTGACAAATAAAGTTTACCTGATAGTTGGTGGATCAGCTATCGTGCAAACATTGTCAAAAAGAATATATAGGCCAAACATCTAACTCCTTACGAGTTAGAATGACAGGCCACCATTTTGATGTGGTTCATAAAGATTTACAAAAGCTAATATTTAGCTTAATTTAGATCCATACGTTTATGCTACAAAATCATAGTTCATATGTTTCTTACAGCAGCAAACCTGCATACTCTTTCCCATTTTAATCTTATGGGAATAAGCCAACTCCTTTATTTATGTCCAGATAATGTTAAAACTTGGTATATGGTCAGAATAAAAATAGTTTAGTGTAAAAATGCCTATTTTACTGTTCCTCAAAGCAGCAAACCTGTATACTCTTTCCCATGTTAATGTTCCAGAAAATTGGAAAATATTTTATCAATTTTATTATTGTCATATTATTGATTCGGAAATACGCTGTAAGCAGGTCTGCTGCGATGGGGGTATTTTATTGTTATATTCATTTGTAATGTCTTAATTTATGAAATTGATAACTGTTGGCTATATTTATTTATAATTTTGGATATTGAAGTGAGTCTAAATTATCTTACAGTATGATGTAACTTATTATAACCTTGTATGAACTGTAAAATGGTCTATGCTAAAATGGTCTGTAAAATGGTGCAGGCTACAACCAGGGGAAATATGATGTAATTATTGGGTTGAATGTAATTTTTTCAAGAACGAAATAACTAACTGCTGTTTTCAATTAATTGCATTAACAACCAGAGGATCACTATTCAAACCGCAATGAATAGTATTCCAAAGATTTATATATTATTAGCTAGTCAGTAGAGTATAAAATATGATATAGTAGTTATTGTTTATTTAAATGATTTTGAGTTCAATCTTTATTTCCTTACCCTTATTAACTTGTGATGTATTCAGTTAAAACTCCTATCTCATTTTACAATTCTTGAATCTAAAAAGAATGAAATATTAATATCATTGGGATATGAAATAGACCTAAGTATAACATATAACATATTGTGAAGGTATTTGTTTAAACTGCAATCAACAAGTTCAAAACAATTTGATGATTTAATGAGAACTGAATTGAAAAATGGGCAAACAGGCGAGGAATAAGGTATTGATGGATTTTGGTGTAAAGTTTCAACCTAACTATGAATTAACAAAAAGTTGGTAGAGCACCTAAGGAAACCCTACATCCTATCAGTTACACTTAGAACTATGTAAGATAACTAAAATTATAAAATCATTTTTTTGTTAATAGAACAATTAATTGATTACTTAGGATAGGGTATGGCCAATCATGTTTTGATAAAGATTTTCTACATCTTAAGTCCGAGCAGTCAAAATTTTCTTCATGTAAGACTTAATTAACATATGACAATTAAGTTACGTGGTTAGTTGTCATCCTCAGGTTCATGATTGCAGTTTTATTATTTTAGTCCTGTTCTACATAATTTATATTTGCTTTTTTTAGGCACAGACTCTGTATACACTCTTTGAACATGCAGCAGGTTATGCTTTGTTCAAAATAAAAGAATTTGAAGAGATTGGTTCACTTTTACCTCAAGTAGAGGCATCGATATATGATGCAAGTCGGTTCTCTCAGATTGTGAAATTAGTATCATTTGCACCATTCAAAAGTGCAGTATTAGCATTAGAAAATGTTAACAGCATTTCAGAAGGTGAGTTCTAGATACTAACTACAAACATTTTACTCTGACCATAGATATATGCACAAGCACAATACTCTTTTCATTGACATTCCCACCTTAGCAGTTAAATTTATTACAGTAGAATCTCCCTTTTCCGACCTGATGTCCAACTCTATCTCTGCTTCTCACGCTTTCGTTGTTGCTGAGCTTGTAGAAACGTAAAAGACTTATTCAATTTGTCTAGAGAAAATATATATACTCTCAATTTTCAAACGTGTTAATTCATTACACATAGCCTATATATACTGTAGATGAATACGGTAAAGGAAAATATAAAACCAAATCTAAGATAAAAAAGTTTTGGTACAAAAACTGAAGTTCTTCATAAGAATAAAGAGCCTTGCCGATAAGAAATTTGTTCAGTTTGTTCTTGAATTCTGTATGATCATCTGTATTTCAGAGGTGTTGTGGAAGTTGATGTATATATATGTTGTGGAAGTAAATATATATATATATATTGTCATCTTGATGTCTCAATTAATATGTTATGGGTATAATTATGTTGTTTTAGCGAATTTCCCATAGGGAAGAAGCTATTACCGTAGGTCTCATGGTGAGACTTAAGCCCGGGACCATGTTATTTTTTCTTCTTTAGGTGCCCAGAGTCCAAAAACAATAGTCGTCAAAATTTTTATATATATATATATATGTATATATGTATATATATATATATATATATATATATATATGTGTCTGTGAACACGATAACTCTCGTAAAAATAGTCCAATCAAGACCAAATTTGGTAGAGACGTGTATTCCTACAAGTGCTCGGACGAGTTCGTAAACCAGACATATCGGTCAATGGGAACGGGTAGTTTGGGGGGGTTTTGTACCCCAAAATGGGGTTTTTTGCGTTTTTCACATGTAATTTTTGAAAATTTCTAATTTTATATTTCACCATTAGAATCAGCTTAAAAAACTACACAATTAAGTTCCTTAAAGTTTTTCTCTATCTCCAACGGTTACCGAGATATTAAAAAATCTAAACACAGTACGTTGTATTGTGGGGCTCCAATGTTAATCTTATGGAGGATAGGGAAAAATTAATATTTCCCATATTAATGAATATTTTTGGATAAAACTTGATATTTAGCTTCATGTGGTTGAGATCTATCCATTTATGCTTAAAAATCATAGTTTATGTGTTTATCATGGCAGCAAACCTGCATACTCTTTTCCCATATTAATCATATAGGGAATAGGCAAACTCCTTTATTTATGGACAGATGTTGATGAAAGTTGGTATAAATGTTAAGATAAAAATTATTTATGGTAGAAATGTCTAATTGCAGTGTTCCTCACAGCAGCAAACCTGCACACTCTTTGCCATGTTAATCTTATGGAGAATAGGGAAATAATTTTCATGTTTATGGACAGATTTTTTTAAAACTTGTCATATATTATTTTTATATTATTGATTTGGAAATTCGCTGAGTTCGCAGGTCTGCTGCGACGGGGTATTGTAATATTGTAGCCCTGTTTTTCTACATATGAAATGTGTTTATTTGCTCCTCCCGATATCCGGCTGTTCCGATCATGGCCTAGTAGTCCATGTGCCTCCCATATCCGACCATGATGGATTTGGGAGGAGGGTTCTACTGAATAGGGAGGATATGGGTTCCACTGACCAATATATAATAGTCATTAATAAATTCCCTTCAGGTGAATGGAGCTATTCACTTTGATTGTTTTTATATTTAATTATTTAACATATTGTAAGTTGACATCAGCGTGGTAGTTCACTAAACACACCAAAGATTACATTTTTAATTTTAAGGTTATGATGCACAGTAGATTTTTTTCCGCAATTAGAACTCAGGGTCTTATAACACTTCGTAATCATACAGCAAATAAGACCTATAAATCTCGTATCGCGCCGCCATAATTACCTAAAAATACCTTTAATAATATATACAAGCTCTCAAACTATTATTTTTTAAATACATTAATTTAACTATTTTTAACTAATTATTTAATACACAGGATGCTACTAAAATATATTTTGCTAATACTCAAAGTATTACAACAAAAAAACAAATAAATATACACAACACATAATTTATTACTGTACATGAGTCCTTAAAGACCTGTAGGCTATAGTTGTGCTTACTCCACTGTAACTCGTCACGAATCAAAGGCGTGAGAGAGACTGAAGGTCATTTAACCTCCCCCACCATATCCCTTCAACTACTGACACCCCAAACAACAGATACTCTTGAGTAATTACAGGCCGATATGTGACAAACTCGGTGTTTTGTAGAAACTTGAAATGAAAAGTATGTGCTGCGCTCACTCCGTGACCATCTGCAGGTTAAAAATGTGAAAAATACTAATGTAACTAAATGGACAGGTATTCAGTATAACCTCAAAGAATGTAGCAAATCTAGGGTTTCAAAACTTCATTCATATAGTTTGTAAATAATAACTTGCTTAATGTTAGTAGGACACATTCAAAATGAAACCTTTAGATAGGGGCAAAATACTTAAGAGGTTTTAATAAAAAAATTGTAATGTGAAAAATACATTGAAAACTTTAAAACCCTTACCATCATCATTAGTCCTTAGATCATGTTGTGTGGAACTATCAACTAGATATCCACTAAATTTAATTAAATCATCTATCTAGGCCAAGGGCATCTTAACCAAATATTTTTCAGAAGTTGGCCCTAATATGGTTGTGAGGACAATAATAACCACTTTTTAAAACTTTTGATCTTATTTTAATCATACTTAGAGTATGTAGATTACAAACAAATTGTCTTAACCCTATAAATAAATAAAATGATCATAAATACTGTACCTAGGTTTTAGGTATTTACCCAGGACAAGGATATTTGAACCAATAAATAAAAATTTTAACCAAGGGTTTAGAAGTAATATGGTTGTGGAGACAATAAAAAATACTTTTTAACACTTTTGCTCTTATTTTAATCATACTTAGAGCATGTAGAATGCAAAAAACATTGTCTTTACACTACACAAATAAAATAAAAAATAAAAAACACAATAAAAAATCATAAATGCCCAGGTTTTGAGTATTTACCCGGGCCTCAGGTACATACCCATTTTGTATTTACCTACTCTCTGGATATTTACCCGACCCTCATAACTAATTATACTGCAACCTACGAAAGCAACTAGAAAAAAAAATGATATAGTTATTAAATTACAGCTCTAGGTTGAGATATCAAAAGGTTTAACCCATTCCTGTCTAACGATGCTCATTGCGCATCCGCGTATTTCGCTAGACTAGATGACTAAGGACGTGCACTGTGCGTCCGAAGTGGTACTAGAAATACATATGTCAAGTGAAATAAAGGAATCATTTGAAAACGATAAAAGCCTGGATAAAGCAACAGTACCTCAGGCGTTGGACGTAAATTCAAACAGGAATGGGTTAAAGAGGATACTTGCTCTAAATTTTACTAAAAATCTAAAAAATTTTAAATCTCTTTATTATTTTATTAATTTAATTTAATTTCTGTCAGTTTGTTATACAATACATTTCATTTTAATTGTTTTAATGTTAAAAATGTATTATGAGTTTTAGGTAGGAAATAAAACATTCTTCTGACGTTAAAACAACCTTTTTCCTATTACAACTACTCATGACTAGATTCAGTATGCTTTTGACCGTAAAAATAACAAACAACACCACTGTACTTCTAAGCTCAAACGCCTACGCTTTGACAGTTCAGTATTAAAATGACAAATAGAGACCGCATGTGCATTTGCTTAGGTGCTTGTACATCTAACCTCAAAATCAAACAGTTATGCTTCGATAGTTCAGTATTGAAATTTCAAACGGTGACCGCTCACACTTGCGCTAAGTGCTTGTAGTGTTCTGCTAGGAAAACCCCTAATATACAGAGTGTGTGTTCATCATGTTAGCATTCATCGTTAGCAACATTTGCCACGTCCAGTAAGGTACTGTGGTTGCGTCATTTCATTACTGTACCTACAAATTGTATGGGTTTTAATCCTTGAATATATTAAGTATTTTTTTATTATTACATGTTATTTTTGGGGGGGTTATCAATTTGTACAACCAAAATTTGAAACAAAAGAACATCTTTTTAGATGAACTGAAACATTCCCTTTAGACATTTTTTCTTGACAACTTAAAAAATGTTTTTCCTTGCTGTAATAAATAATATGCAAGGTATTATGTTCTTTATTCCACAGTTTGTACCTTAAGAGGTAAAAAAATCTCTGAATATCTTAATTCTAACTTGACTTGTGGTTGTAAACATTTATAAGCGATGTCAATTTAATGGGTTTTTTTAAAATGAAAACTGATTAGATTCTTAGCCATAAAGTGTAGAAACAATAGTTTTATAAAATTTGGAATTTAACTTTTTTACTATGGCTCATTGTCAGTTATAAACTTAACAATTTCTTTTATTGCAATGCTTGCTGCAGAAAACAGGCATTTCCACTCTTAATTCTCTGTTAAAACGAGAAATCTCTTGCTTGATTGGTAATGCAACTATTGTTTAATTTAAAGAGGATAACATTTAAAAAAGGAGTATGTGGTATTGATATTAGCTTCAATAAACAATTATTTTTCTTTCAATATTTATAGCTTTAATCATGAAACCCTGTTTGGTGCTACAAAAATTGCTAAAGAAATGGAAATTCACTGAGTTCTGCTGCATCGGGGTTATTTCTGCGTTCAATGTTATCCCATATTTACCCATACTCATTACAGTGATATCCTTGTAGGTGTAGTGCCAGAAGCCCTGCAGGTGTTTTTAGACAAGAATGTCCCCCAGTCCAGCAAAAAAGAAAAGGTGGTGTTGGGTGTGTCTGATCCCAAACTGGGAGCTGGTATCTCGGAAACTCTCAACATAGCCTGTCAGCACACAGGAGCTGTTCCAGAAATACTTAGAGGTATGTGATGATTTAATATGTACCGTACTGTAACTTTGACAATCATCCAGGGTTAGTTTAAGGACATTGTGGAGGAGTTGTTTCTACAGTTAAAATTTTTAATTACATTAATGTTTCTGGTTCCTCTATTTCCTTTGAATTTAACAAGAGATAGAGGTATTTCATTATCAATTGAATTGAGTTTGGTTTACATCGATATATAGTCCTTCATATCTTAGCAAATTCAAATGATCGGATTCTAATTTTTATTCATTTATATTATATTTCCTCCTGAACTGTTATTTAAGGATGCACATTGCGCATTTCGCTAGACAGATGACTAAGAACGTGCACTGTGCATCCGAAGTGGTTATGAGCAAATAATGTGCATTGCCTGCTTATATTTCGACGTAGTTTTTTTTTTGCCATCAGATGTACTAGTTCGTTTCTTATCCGATAGATAGTGTTGGCGTCCTCTTTTAAATCACCATATTTAGTGTCCAATGTTCAGTGTTGACAGTAAATTATTGTTTCGTTTGCAAAATTTATTCAGCCATTGTACTAATTGTTGAGAATACAGTAATAATCATTGTACTGGATTTATCATTAACTATTTATTACTGCAGGTAACTAGAAGTATATATGCCAAGTGAAATAAAGGAATCATTTGAAAACAAGTCTTGATGAAGCAACAGTACCTACTTGTTTATAAGGCTACCGCTTGGAACTGGTAAAAAAGTATAGTAGTATATTTTTTTTTCTAAAAGTGATTATACACACAGTTCAAGAGTAAAAGTAATAGGGTAAATAAATCAAAACATATGAAGTTACTGTTTAATCTATCAAGCTAATAGTGACATGCAGTCGTAGTGAACAAGGCTCCAATTTAGTTCAGACCAGAGGGCCTCAAACGTTGGACAGTTTGGCAGACAGGAATGGGTTAAGAATCATCCAGGCTGCTATGCCAGGTAGACCTTCCAAACAGTTCTGTTGTAATATATGCAACTATGTATATTTCAAAGATAACAACTTCATCCTTAAATCAGATATGTTAAATTTTTTTCATAAAGAAAGTTCAAACACATCACGTTTTGATTACACTACATTGGGGAGACGCAGCAATTTGGGTTATACAGGCATTGTTTGAAAGGGTAGTGACCCTGGGCAGGTGGATGTATATCCCGTGATACATACATCACATCACACACATCATTGTTGCTAGGTGAGCATGTGCTAAAAATAGAACAATCCCCCTACCTCCATCTCAATAGCATGTCACTCCTGTTTACTGCATTTACCTGCTGATTAGTGTGTATCACTAACAGCCGAACGACATGATGTACATGCGATGCTGGCTTGAAATTTCGTTCCCATGAAGATTTGATTCAATTCGGCAGTTAACCCATTCCCGTCAGACAGAACGGTTGACGCCTGAGGCCCTCTGATCTGAATGAAAATCGAGCCTTGTTCACTACGACTGTGCGTCACTATTTGCTTAATAGATTTAACAGTAACATCATGAATAATATGTTTTGAGATATTTGCCATGTTACTTATACCCTTTAACTGTGTATGCAATCACTTTTCCAAGAAAAAAATTATTACTGTACTTTTCACCAGTTCCAAGCGGTAGGCTTAGAAACAAGTAGGTACTGATGTTTCATCAAGACTTATTTTATTTTCAAATGATTCCTTTATTTTACTTGGTAAATATACTTCTAGCTACCTGCAGTAATAAATAGTTGGTGATAAATCTTTAAAAAATGGTCAATATTACTACAGTAGAACTCCAATTATCCGAACTCCGACTATCCGAATCGCCGATTATCCGAATCACTTAAATTTGTCCAAAAAAGTCTAAGTGTGCTATTATTCTTCCCCCCGCGAAGCCCGAGTGTGACCACTTGCAACTGCTCACCGTCAAGCGAATTCGTGACCTGGCTGCCCGAAAACGGATGAAGACCGCAAAACAGCTTACATTGACAGAGATGTTTAAAAAAACAATGATTTTTATTTCTAAACTTGTACGTACATTTTATTTATATTTAAAACATGTGAAAATATCATGTTTCTTACATTTAATTCAATAAAAAATAGTGCAATATCAAAACGTAGCTTTTTTTCTTTCTAATGGCAATTAAAAAAAAAAACTGATTATCCGAATATTTGATTATCCGAATGGGTACCGGTCCCCATCAATTCGGATAATTGGATTTCTACTGTATATTCTCATCAATAAATACGATCGAATTGTGGAAAAGAGAAAATAATATACTGTCAATACGGAACATTGGACAATAAATATGTTGATTTAAAAGAGAACGCCAACACCATCTACCGGATAAGAAATGAACTAGCACACCTAACGTCAGAAAAAAGAACTACATCAAAATATAAGCAGGCAAAGTACATTGTTTGCTCATAACCGCTCCGCTCCATAGTAATAAGAAAACTGGATTGGAGTGCACAATGGCGTATAGTTCTAGCCAACTGTAAACTACATCACAAGAATTTGACATGGCGTCAGTTTGTTGTCGGCCATCAAACGTGAAATTATGCACTTGTCGTGTTTTTGTGCTAAGCAAAATGACGGAAGCGGTGGAACAGCGATTCTACATTAAATTTTTGCCAAAACAGACACAGTTAAAAGAGTAGTACAACAGATTCAAAGATGGTCGCCATTCAGTGGACAGTGAATCTTGTTCTAGGAAAAGAAAATGAATTGTGGCTTGAAGTTGTTCAAGATATGCAGGAATACATTCAGAACTACCCAAACTTTCTCAACAGTTGTAACTTTTGATGACTCAATATGGATATGGTACCATATGACTTTAGGCTTACCTTAAAGATGCCACTTAAAAGGGACCCGATTTCAGAGCAGAAATGAGGTAATGGAAAATGTGAAAATAAGAAGTGGCAGGTGGAGGCATCTGTCATCAATTTTAGTGAACTTATCACCTTCGTGACCGTGTTGCAGTGGCGGCTCGCCTATAAGGACTCTCGGACGCCGCCCCCCCAAAGATTTGAAAAAGGAAAAAATAATTAAATACTTATTTAGTTATAACTATAGATCCAACTAACAAAAATGTTTCAACAGTCGTATACAACGAAATTATAGCGGGAAAACATACAAAAATAGCGCGAAAAGTTCGTATTTGTAGCCGTGGGGCGCTCGCCAGAACGTCCCAATCCATTACAATGCATTTATATGAAGAGAGGTAGTGGTGGGGGTGGCTGGTGCTATGACGCGTCTAAGCCTATCTCTTATGGAAGTCTTGGGACGCCGTCCGCGCATGCGCAGAGTAACATTTGTGGCGAGTCGACAGTTGATCGCCGCGCGCCGGTTGTCTGTTTGTTTTTGTGTGTAACAGAGGTTATGTTTGTGTTGATATAACTAAGTAGTGTAGTTTTGATACACAATTAGTAAGTTAACTGTGTACCAGAAAACAATGCTTTTTACATTAACAAAGCTCGCGAATTCTAGAAGTGTTTGTTATCTCGAGGAGGTAATCATTGCGAATATATTTTTTGTTAAGAACATCTTATGTTTGCAAAACGAACAACATTAGTGTATTGCAGGTACAACCGCGAGAAAAATGAAGGCGCTAAAATGTTAAGTTAGATATTTACGTCTTTATTTAAATATCGAAACAAATAAAGCTTTTTCAATATAATTTACCCATACAATTGAGAGTCAAAATTAAGTTGATCCATAACACCAAGAGTATAGTATTTATTATTCAAGGTTTATGAGGAAAACTAGATATTTTAGTTAAAAACGAAACACATGCATCACAAATTCAATACCTAGATTGCTTTAAAAAGTAACTAAAACACACCATATTTAAAAAATTTGCCGCAGAGAGAACACCCGGACCCCCTCTCTCCTGGGGGATAATCCATAACCCCAAGACCCCCGGTTTGCGCCCCCCCTAGCATTTCACTCACGAGCCGCCACTGCCGTGTTGTATTCGTGACCGCATCTATCATCAATTTAGTGAACTTGATAGACACCATCGCCTTGACTGTGTTGCCCTCAGGCAGCTGACATATGAAATGGCTTATGCAGTTCACCAAACTGCCACTAGGGTATGTCTTATAGCCAAGTAAGCATTTTATACCAATTTGTACAGTGGCTGAATTGGTTAGTGTGCTACACTGACAAGTGTAATGTTCTAGCCATTCGGATGTGCTAGGGTTCGGATTGGTCCCGACCATGAGCAATCCCAATTTGGCTTGCAAATGGTTATAGGTGCAAATGGCAAATGGTGTATAGTGGAGTGAGGCCACCTTAAATAAACTGTGGCCGGCTTGGGTGGAAGTTGACGGCATTTGTAATCCCAACTAAGCAATTGTGATTGCAGTGGACACCTGTTTTGCTTTTAGTGGTTATAGGGGAGGACATGTTTTATGTTTTTTATTGTTTATACCTAGTATTTTAAGAAGAGATACTTAATTTAGTGAATATGAGGTGAGTAAAGGGAAAAGGATTGCCAGTTCTAGGGTTAAGGGGATCGTAAAGCAGAATTATCCAATAAAACTCAAATTCAAACATTTTGGCAGAAACAACACCTTCTCTTCTCTATATGGGCGACTATCATGTAGTATTATTTAGATTAGTCATAGTTTATATTTGTTACATTATTTTATGTAGTAAACAAAAATGTTCAAAGAATATTCATGACCATACTAAACTACATTTAAGTGAATTTCCCATAGGGAAGAAGCTATTACCGTAGGTCTCATGGCGAGACTTATTATGTTTATCTCTTTATTGAAATTGTTCTTGTTCATCGGCATAATCATAAGTCTGTTAATCATCGTGTTGAATAATAACATAATTAACATAATAAAACAAATTGCACAAGAAAATGGATACAAAAAGAATATGATAGATAAAATGATAAAAAGATGGGAGAAAAAGAGAGGAGAATCGAAGATAAAAGATAAAATCGAAGAAAAAGAGTTTACAATACAGAGATACAATTTAAAACTAAACAAAGCCATACAGAAAACTTGTACAAAACAAAAATTCAATATAAGTTACAGAACAAGACACAATGTATATGAAATAATACAAAAGAAATCACAAAACAACAACCAAACTAATAAATACACAAGATCAGGAGTATATAAAATTAAATGTGATGACTGTAACAAATATTATATTGGACAAACCGGTAGAAATTTTCAAACAAGATTCAAAGAACATATACAAGCGCTAAAATCAAACAACAACAACACAAAAATCAGCGTTCGCCGAACATATTCTTTCCACAAACCACAATTACACTAGTATGACACATAATATGACTATATTGAATTTCGAACAAAAAGGAAGAAAATTGGATACAAAAGAAGAATTCCAAATTTATACTCACTATCAAATTGACAAAAATAATATATTAAACACTTCACAAATTGAAACAAACAATCCAATATATGAAAAAATTATACAAGGAAGAAATAATACATGCTAACACACTCCACCAATTTGAATACAGTGAAATTTAAATTATCATATGACATTTATTTACATTTATAAATTAAGATTATTAAATTAGGTTAAATATTTGTACTTCTTGAAGATGGGATGATTCCCGAAACATGTCGAATAAATAATTAAAATGTTTTCTAAGGTTACTCTGTTGACTTATTTGAAGATAATTATATTAGTAGCCCTATTTGATGAACTAAATAGTGAAATATATATATATATATATTGTTACTAATGTAAAAACCATTTAAAAACACAGTACCCTTTTTTTATAGAAATTTAATAAATTTCATAATAATAAGTTAATAAATTAATAAGTTTAATAAATTTCAATAAAAAAAGGGTACTGTGTTTTTAAATGTTTTTTACATTAGTAACAACTATAATAGTAGCCCTCCTTACCTTAAACAAGAAGATAAATATATATATATGTGTCTGTGAACACGATAACTCTCGTAAAAATGGTCTGATTGAGACTAAATTTGGTAGAGACGTGTATTCCTACAAATGCTCGGACGAGTTCGTTAACCAGACATATCGGTCAATGGGAATGGGTAGTTTGGGGGGGGGTTTTGTACCCCAAAATGGGGTTTTTTGCGTTTTTCACATGTAATTTTAAAAAATTTCTAATTTTCTATTTCACCATTGGAATCAGCTTAAAAAACTACACAATTAAGTTCCTTAAAGTTTTTCTCTATCTCCAATGGTTACCGAGCTATTAAAAGATCTAAACACAGTATGTTGTATTGTGAGGCTCCAATGTTAATCTTATGGAGGATAGGGAAAATTAATATTTCCCATATTAATCAATATTTTTGGATAAAACTTGATATTTAGCTTCATGTGGTTGAGGTCTATCCATTTATGCTTAAAAATCATAGTTTATGTGTTTATCATGGCAGCAAACCTGCATACTCTTTTCCCATGTTAATCTTATGGAGAATAGGCAAACTCCTTAATTTATGGACAGATGTTGATGAAAGTTGGTATAAATATTAAGATAAAAATTATTTATGGTAGAAATTACTACTTTCAGTGTTCCTCATAGCAGCTAACCTGCACACCCTTTCCCATGTTAATCTTATGGAGAATAGACAAACAATGCTCATGTTTATGGACAAACTTTTATAAAACTTGTCATATATTTATTATTATTATGTTATTGATTTGGAAATTCGCAGAGTACGCAGATCTGCTGCGACGGGGGTATTTATAAAATTCCCTATTAGCGAATTTCCCATAGGGAAGTAGCTATTACCGTAGGTCTCATGGCAAGAGTTAAGCCCGGGACCATGTTATTTTTTCTTCTTTAGGTGCCCAGAGACCAAAAACAATAGTCGTTAAAATTTTTATATATATATATATGTATATATATATGTATGTGTCTGTTAGCACGATAACTCGCGTAAAAATGGTGCGATCGAGACCAAATTTGGTAGAGACGTGTATTCCTACAAATGCTTGGACGAGTTCGTAAACCAGACATATCGGTCAATGGGAACGGGTAGTTTGGGGGGGTTTTGTACCCCAAAATGGGGTTTTATGCGTTTTTCACATATAATTTTTAAATATTTCTAATTTTATATTTCACCATTGGAATCAGCTTAAAAAACTACACAATTAAGTTCCTTAAAGTTTTTCTCTATCTCCAACGGTTACCGAGATATAAAAAATCTAAACACAGTACGTTGTATTTTGAGGCTCCAATGTTAATCTTATGGAGGATAAGGAAAAATTAATATTTCACTTATTAACCAATATTTTTGGATAAAAATTTATATTTAGCTTTATGTGGTTGAGGTTCATCCATTCATGCTTAAAAATCATAGTTTATGTGTATATCATGGCAGCAAACCTGCATACTCTTTTCCCATGTTAATCATATGGAGATTAGGCAAACTCCTTTATTTATGGACAGATGTTGATGAAAGTTGATGAAACGTTAAAAATAAATGTTTTTGAAGGTATAAATGCCTACTCTTAGCGTTCCTCACAGCAGCAAACCTGCACACTCTTTCCCATGTTAATCTTATGGTGAATAATAAAATAATTCTCATGTTCATCAACAGATTTTGACCACTTGACTTGTCGTATATTATTATTATTATATTATTGATTTGGAAATTCGCTGAGTACGCAGGTCTGCTGCGACGGGGGTATTTTTATTTTGAATCACCCTGTGTTAAAAAATGTTAACATATTGTTTATATTTCGATATATCAATATTATATCCCTTCGGGTTGTGACCCGGAACCCGGGTCACAAAGTTGTTGTTGACAGGAAAGAATTGGATTGACGGAATATAAGGTTAGTAACCTGTTATTTAATATACCCACCAATTCAGGAAGCTTATAAATAAAAATGAATAAATTTTCTGCATATATTAGCTAGCAGTTCTATTGCATGAGTGCCAAAATAAGGGTATTTTCAATTATTAATTTGTAACTGTAGCCTATAATTGATCAATTTATGGGCTTTTAATTGTCATCTATGGTAATAATCATCATCATGAGTGGCAGACTGTATTATGTCATGAATATTTTGCCATGTTAGGTATTCGAGCACACTTCCATAAGCTGGTCAATGGGTTTACTCTCAAGTCATGCGGCACAGCTCAGCTGGGGCTCGGGCACAGTTACTCACGAGCCAAGGTGAAGTTTAATGTTCACAGAGTGGACAACATGATTATTCAGAGCATAGCACTGCTGGACCAGCTGGACAAGGATGTGAACACATTTTCCATGCGCATAAGGTAAACTGCAGCAGCAGTATATTAAATCCAGAGAAATTGCTTTGTTTTAATAATGATAAATAATACCTACCTGAGTCTTTATTTACAGAAAAAGTAGTTTTGGTTTTGAATCTCTCTTATTGAAATTAGGATATAGAGGTGTACAGTTAGTAATTTTTTATTGTATTCTCTCTTGAGCTCTCGCTCATTACTTCCAAAAAATTATATTTAAAATTTTGATTTTATTCTAGGTTTTTAATGTAAATGAAATATAATTTATAATTAATTTTAGTGACTACTTTCTTTGAAAAAAAGTAACATAAAGTAAAGAAGTTTTTGATTAAATTTGATCCTTATGGTTCGGATTGGCTAATTCTTGGATTTGTATTCTGTCAGACTAAGATCTATGTCAGCTCAGAATATGGAGTTGTACCGAATCACACTTTGAGTGAGATAGCAAAAACTAACTTAGATCTATCTTTTAAAATCTGTAACAAAATGAACTAATTCCATTCTTTACTAGAACCCACCATTAAAAATTAATGTAAACTGTTAATGCAATATAACAGTAAAATTAACTGCTCATAAATTAATCTGTAATAATTGCCAAATTTCTATATTGAAACACACATTTACCACCAGATATTCTTAAGTATCTACCAAATATATCAAGAATACCTGTAATCTTTATATACCAACTATATCAAGAAGCATGAGTCTAGTAATTGACCTTTTTATTCAAATTAATTGACATATAACTAGGGGTGTGCGAATATATGAACCTTGTCTAGACTCAAGATTTCCAAAAAAAATTTCGATGTTCGGTTGAATATTCCAAGAGTTGAATATCCGAGAACTATGAATAATTAAAAGTGACATCTGTCAAAGCTATAGATTTTCCATTTCAATTGTCGGAATTAGCTTATCATAATGCAGCTGATTCTTTAATAAACCAAATGTAATCAAAGCTTTTATCTTCTGACTACTGACGGATTCGGGAGTGCGAATATTCAAACTTCGAATATTCGAATCCCGAATATCAGGATATTTGGTTCCACTCGAGATATCTGACAAAGTTCGATGTCGGTGGAATATTCAAAGATGATAAATAATATAAAAGTGACGTCTGTCAAAGCAAAGCTATAGTTTCTATTTAAAAATTCAGAATTAGCATACCATTATACTGCTAATTCAGTTGAAAACTAAATGTAACCAATGCTTTATCATCTGACTGCAGACGGATAAAGGTATGAACGTAACAGAGTCTGATCGATGCCAATTGATTGTCAATACCACCAATTGCTGGATATTGGTATTGGTATCAAGAGTCAATTGACCAAAGTCGATATCTATACCAGTTACGGGACAAACAAATACATTATTTCTTGGAAAATTTAATTAAATACGATTTTGTGAATAAACCAAATTTAATTAAGAATATCTGAAGCCCCCACTAAGATCACAGCGTTGTTTTTACCTTTGCAGACGAAACAGCTACGTTTCCGATTCACTGAGTTATTTCTACACTCATATTCCGTTAGAAAAATTTACCCATTTTTAGCGAATTTCCCATAGGGAAGTAGCTATTACCGTAGGTCTCATGGCAAGAGTTAAGCCCGGGACCATGTTATTTTTTCTTCTTTAGGTGCCCAGAGACCAAAAACAATAGTCGTTAAAATTTTTATATATATATATATGTATATATATATGTATATATATATATGTATATATATATGTGTCTGTTAGCACGATAACTCGCGTAAAAATGGTGCGATCGAGACCAAATTTGGTAGAGACGTGTATTCCTACAAATGCTTGGACGAGTTCGTAAACCAGACATATCGGTCAATGGGAACGGGTATTTTGGGGGGGTTTTGTACCCCAAAATGTGGTTTTATGCGTTTTTCACATATAATTTTTAAATATTTCTAATTTTATATTTCACCATTGGAATCAGCTTAAAAAACTACACAATTATGTTCCTTAAAGTTTTTCTCTATCTCCAACGTTTACCGAGATA
Organism: Nephotettix cincticeps; assembly: GCA_023375725.1. Taxonomy (NCBI): domain Eukaryota; kingdom Metazoa; phylum Arthropoda; class Insecta; order Hemiptera; family Cicadellidae; genus Nephotettix; species Nephotettix cincticeps. The sequence goes on from CM041791.1 coordinate 97,040,343, forward strand.
TAAAAAAATCTAAACACAGTACGTTGTATTTTGAGGCTCCAATGTTAATCTTATGGAGGATAAGGAAAAATTAATATTTCACTTATTAACCAATATTTTTGGATAAAAATTTATATTTAGCTTTATGTGGTTGAGATCTATCCATTCATGCTTAAAAATCATAGTTTATGTGTTTATCATGGCAGCAAACCTGCATACTCTTTTCCCATGTTAATCATATGGAGAATAGGCAAACTCCTTTATTAATGGACAGATGTTGATGAAAGTTGGTATAAATGTTAAAAATAAATGTTTTTGAAGGTATAAATTCCTACTTAGCGTTCCTCATAGCAGCAAACCTGCACTCTCTTTCCCATGTTAATCTTATGGAGAATAATCAAATAATTCTCATGTTCATCAACAGATTTTGACCACTTGACTTGTCGTATATTATTATTATTATATTATTGATTTGGAAATTCGCTGAGTACGCAGGTCTGCTGCGACAGGGGAATATATGTATATATGTATATATATATGTATATATATGTGTCTGTTAGCACGATAACTCTCGTAAAAATGGTCCGATCGAGACCAAATTTGGTAGAGACGTGTATTCCTAGAAATGCTCGGACGAGTTCGTAAACCAGACATATCGGTCAATGGGAACGGGTAGTTTGGGGGGGTTTTGTACCCCAAAATGGGTTTTTTTGCGTTTTTCACATGTAGTTTTTAAAAATTTTTAATTTTATATTTCACCATTGGAATCAGCTTAAAAAACTACACAATTAAGTTCCTTAAAGTTTTTCTCTATCTCCAACGGTTACCGAGATATTAAAAAAACTAAACACAGTACGTTGTATTGTGGGGCTCCAATGTTAATCTTATGGAGGATAGGGAAAAATTAATATTTCCCATATTAATGAATATTTTTGGATAAAACTTGATATTTAGCTTCATGTGGTTGAGATCTACCCATTTATGCTTAAAAATCATAGTTTATGTGTTTATCATGGCAGCAAACCTGCATACTCTTTTCCCATAATAATCATATAGGGAATAGGCAAACTCCTTTATTTATGGACAGATGTTGATGAAAGTTGGTATAAATGTTAAGATAAAAATTATTTATGGTTAAAATGTCTAATTTCAGTGTTCCTCACAGCAGCAAACCTGCACACTCTTTGCCATGTTAATCTTATGGAGAATAGGCAAATAATTCTCATGTTTATGGACAGATTTTTATAAAACTTGATATATATTATTATTATTATTATATCATTGATTTGGAAATTCGCTGAGTACGCAGGTCTGCTGCGACGGGGGTATTTTCTTTATCTTCTACAAAATTTAAATTTGTGCTACATTCAAACAAATTTTAATATTTCTGTAAAAGTATATTCAAAGAAAAATGCAATCAGATTTAAAAAATCGTTTAAACAAATCATTGTTAGTTAATAGTTTTAATTCTGCTTTCGTTTCCTTCCTTGCGCATCAGTAGTTCCATATTTTCACTGGATGGAGTAAATGATCTATTCTATATAATCTATATATCTATTCCAAAAAACCTTGAGAGGATAATGCAACATTCCTAAGGGTAAATATTACAATGGACGGCTATTATATCAAATATTTCATCGGTATGGCTAGTCAAGATAAAATGTTTTGTATTTTCCTAGGCTTGTTACCACAGCCACAGTGATAAAAAATATAGGTTGCACTGGTAGAGTAAACATGATGCTATTATTGTTGCATAAAACATTGTTTCAATATGGTATTAGAAGCTCAGAGGAAACCTTTTTTTACAAACAGTAAAATTGTGATTCACAGTCCAACTGTTAAGTATTTTGGCAACAGCAACAGACAATAGAGGCAGCCAGGTAGCCATTGTTAAACAAATTATGACCTTGAGATTTGGATATGCAGAAGGGGGTGGGGGTTTGTTTACCAGTTTTGTCTTTAAACGATATGTATAATTTGTTTAGAAAAAAGTGTACGCTATCTCGGAGAGTGTCAGTATCTCTCCCTGATTACTGCCAAGGTGTTATCGGCTTATTGTATAATGGTACAATTGTTGTTCTAAATGTTGGATGGGTGATCGGCCACAAAAATTATAAATAAAATTGGACCCAGAATTGAACCTTGAGGACACCCAATATATTGTTTCATCCACTCCGAAAATAACCTATCCCCATTACATGGCAGAGCTACTGTTTGAAATCTGTTATCAAAATAGGATTTAAAAAGATTTTTTGATATATCTCTTAAACCGTAGTATTCTAATTTACTAAGTAGTACGTCTTTGTCAATGCAGTCAAAAGCCGATGTTAGGTCACAAAAGAGCAGAGACAAAATGGTTATCAAAGTTTTCATATAATATATTTGTAAGCCGTGAAATAGCGTGTAATGTTGATAGACCGGAACGGAAACCATATTTAACTGTTTCAGATTTTATTTTTCTAGGAAAGGCAAAACTCCATTTAGAATTATTCTTTCAAAAATATTAGAAAAAACAGGCATTACAAAATTGGTCTAAATCTGGTAAGACTTTCTCTGGCTTTTTTCTTAACTGGAGTTACAGTGAAGTATTTCAATAAATCTGGAAATATACCCAACGAAAGGCAGTTATTAAATATATACTTTAGATGTGGAGATATCAAGTATGAAACATGTTTCACAAGGAACATTGGAATTTCATCCCATCCAGAGGAGATCTTGTTTTTTAATTTACTCAAAATTTCCAATATCTCAGCCTCCCCAACTGGAGCCAGGAAGAGAGACCCAGCGACCCGCGAGTGATAAACATTCATAGCTTTCAGGCTATTGAATTTATTTGGCTTTAATTCCAGGTTTTTAGTTATCTCAGCAAAGTGCTCATTTAATAAAACCACAGCTTTATTCCCAAATTTTATAATAACTTTCCATCCTTCTCTAACGTTAAATTTTTGCCTTATTGTTTTTCCCTAATTCTGAATTCACAACCACCCAAGTAGCTTTAGATACATTATCAGCAGAATTTATTATTTTAGCATTGTAATTTATTTTTTCCTGTCTCGTTAGACGCTTGAGTTCATTTTTGCAGGATTTATAATCTCTATTTAACTTATCATCTACTTTATTATGAGTAAGTGACAAATACAATGATCTTTTTATCCTACTAAGCTCCTTTATTCTTTTTGTTAACCATTTTTTCTTTTTCACTCTAGAATTTTCTACACAAGGGAATTTTGGAAAAGCAAGGTTAAAATGATGTATAAATATTCTTAGAAAAGCTTGGTACACCCTATCTACTTAACATGTATCATCGTTTTTGGAATATCATACATCTCCATCCCATTTTCTCTTTCAAGACTATCTTTAAATAGCTGAATGTTCTTTTCTGTAAAACATCTTTTTGTAGATTTGGAACTATTGTATATTTGCTTGCTTTCAACCTCGATCAACTGTAATGAGTGATCAGACTAGACAGGACGTAAAATTGCCCAACGTTTACATAGGACATAGGAATGAGTCAAGAGCCCTGTGGAACACCTGACACAACCTCCCTTAGACCAAATCGCATCCCTTCAAATGATACATATTGTCGTCTAGTGCTTGATTGAATGAAACCAATCAAGCACCAAACCAAATGGAGAAGGGATTGCAGGATCTTTGGTTTTGTCGTTGTGGTGGAAAAGTGTTTACACACATTCAACATTAAACAGTAGGTCCATTAAATATGCCATTGACTGTTGGGCAATTAATTAATAATTCTGTCTAGGGAACATGTCAGCCTTAGTCAGTAACAAGACTACAAGATCGCGCCACAATCATCTTGCACTCGTTTCTCAGTTATAGATATCTCATTCATTCATTACTCATTCCTAACTCGTGGTACGTACTTTTATACTTTCGGTCACTATTTCAATAATCTAAACAAGAATCAATCAAGAATATTTAATTGTCTTTAAACACAATATGTGCCATTGATAAAGTCATAAGCCTTAATTAATTTTTGATATACATTGGAACACAGGTGCATTTATATCTAGTGTATAACTATAAATAAAAAGTTAAGATTATTAATTAATATTATTATTAATACCCCCGTCGCAGCAGACCTGACTACTCAGAGAATTTCCAAATAAATAATATAATAATAATAATATATAACAAGTTTTATTAAAATCTATCCATAAACATGAAAATCGTTTGCCTATTCTCTACAAGATTAACATGGGAAAGAGTGTGCAGGTTTGCTGCTGTGAGGATAACTGAAATTAGGCATTTATACCATAAACAATTTTTATTTTTAACATTTATACCAACTTTCATCAACATCTGTCCATAAATAAAGGAGTTTGCCTATTCCCTATATGATTAACATGGGAAAAGAGTATGCAGGTTTGCTGCCATGATACACACATAAACTATGATTTTTAAGAACAAACGGATAGATCTCAACCACATGAAGCTAAATATCAAGTTTTATCCAAAAATATTGATTAAAATGGGAAATATTAATTTTTCCCTATTCTCCATAAGATTAACATTGGAGCCCCACAGTACAACGTACTGTGTTTAGATTTTTTAATATCTCGGTAACCGTTGGAGATAGAGAAAAACTTTAAGGAACTTAATTGTGTAGTTTTTTAAGCTGATTCCAATGGTGAAATATAAAATTAGAAATATTTAAAAACTACATTTAAAAACGCAAAAAACCCCATTTTGGGGTACAAAACCCCCCCAAACTTCCCGTTCCCATTGACCAATATGTCTGGTTTACGAACTCGTCCGAGCATTTGTAGGAATACACGTCTCTACCAAATTTGGTCTTGATCGGACCATTTTTACGTGAGTTATCGTGCTAACAGACACATATATACATATATATATATATATATATATACATATACATATATATATATATATAAAAATTTTAACGACTATTGTTTTTGGTCTCTGGGCACCTAAAGAAGAAAAAATAACATGGTCCCGGGCTTAACTCTTGCCATGAGACCTACGGTAATAGCTACTTCCCTATGGGAAATTCGCTAATAAATAGATATTAATTAACAAATACCCCCGTCGCAGCAGACCTGCGTACTCAGCGAATTTCCAAATCAATAATATAATAATAATAATATATGACAAGTTTTATAAAAATCTGTCCATAAACATGAGAATTATTTGCCTATTCTCCATAAGATTAACATGGCAAAGAGTGTGCAGGTTTGCTGCTGTGAGGAACACTGAAATTAGACATTTCTACCATAAATAATTTTTATCTTAAGATTTATACCAACTTTCATCAACATCTGTCCATAAATAAAGGAGTTTGCCTATTCCCTATATAATTATTATGGGAAAATAGTATGCAGGTTTGCTGCCATGATAAACACATAAACTATGATTTTTAAGCATAAATGGGAAGATCTCAACCACATGAAGCTAAATATCAAGTTTTATCCAAAAATATTGATTAATATGGGAAATATTAATTTTTCCCTATCCTCCATAAGATTAACATTGGAGCCCCACAATACAACGTACTGTGTTTAGTTTTTTTAATATCTCGGTAACCGTTGGAGATAGAGAAAAACTTTAAGGAACTTAATTGTGTAGTTTTTTAAGCTGATTCCAATGGTGAAATATAAAATTAAAAATTTTTAAAAACTACATGTGAAAAACGTAAAAAAACCCATTTTGGGGTACAAAACCCCCCCAAACTACCCGTTCCCATTGACCGATATGTCTGGTTAACGAACTTGTCCGAGCACTTGTAGGAATACACGTCTCTACCAAATTTGGTCTTGATTGGACCATTTTTACGAGAGTTATCGTGCTAACAGACACATATATATATATATATACATATATATATATATATAAATTTTAACGACTATTGTTTTTGGACTCTGGGCACCTAAAGAAGAAAAAATAACATGGTCCCGGGCTTAAGTCTCACCATGAGACCTACGGTAATAGCTTCTTCCCTATGGGAAATTCGCTAAAAACCTGACAACCAAACAGGTAAAAACCAAGCATAGCAATAAATTAAATAGAATAAAATAAATTAGTCAACAGCATTTAAAAAGTAAGTACTTAAAAACTACTAGGACACTAAACACTACTATCACAGTTTAAATATTCTTTTATTGTGTAAAAATCAAGTTTCTTTCAGCCGTTTTGAAATAACTTTTTCAAATAGTTTTAAGGCCACATCCCATGCAATAATAGGCAACTTATTAAATAATTTTATTTTTACTGACACATGGCTTTCCCTGGTTTTATCAAGCCTTATTGGAATGGTTTCAAGTTTATAATTATTTCTAGTAGGGTAAATGTGAGTATCTTTCCTAACTAAAAAATCTAATCCAACCCACCAACAGTTCATTGTATATTTACTATAAATGTTTAATTTTTTCATCTTTTTCGTTTCAGAGAATGGTACTCATATCATTTCCCAGAGCTGGTTAAAATAGTCCCAGAGAACTATATGTATGCCAGAGTAGCCCAATTCATAAAAAACCGCAAAGAGCTATCACCAGATCAATTGGATGGACTCGAAGAGATAGTAATGGACAGTGCAAAAGCCCAGACTATATTAGATGCAGCAAGATCTTCTATGGGTATTCATTTTTAAATTTATATTATATACAATTTAAGATAAATTTAATCTATCCTATACTTTTTACTTCTTAATGCAACCAAACTTTTGTATTTTGTACAATCAAACTATTAGTTTTATTGTATAAGTCAAAGTTGAATTGAATTATACAGTGGTAGAAGTAAGATATGTCTTCTCTTCTTGATTAGTGGTGCATTAGACCTGGTTTAATGAATCAGTTTTACCTGTTCTGAGAACAGATGTCCCTTGTTAATCCGATAGATACCTGAGAGATATGGTATTGTAATTAACAAGCTAGAACCATAATTTTAATAAAATAAAATTATTAACTAATTATGAACAGGCCTACTTGGATGAATATTAATCAGTGGGTATCAGTGGACTGACACAAACTTTCTCTCTTAAGTAAATTGACAAAAGACAATCTGTAATAAAACTATCATGTTCTTTAAAGTTTATCTAAATATCATATAATAATTTATTGTTTCGAAAATTCAAGGTAATCGGTCTAGAAAAACGCCGAGGTTCTGAGTAGCTTCGTAAAATACTCCAGAGAAAGCACTAGTGTAGTGGTATTTTCCACTAAAACCTTCAGTTTGCAGTTGTCCACTGGTTTTGGTGGAGGTGGGTCTGTCAGACCCAGCCCATCTGTTTACGTAACTTTATTCGACCGAGCCAAGTGTATGTTTTTTAAAATATTTTAAATTATTTTTACTTTCTCCCCTTATACGTAGTATATGGAGAAAGTATTGTTTTCGTCAAAATTTTCGAATTTGAGTTGAGGGTGGATATATCCGTTTTGGGGTCCCCTGAATCCAAAAAAGTGGGTTTGGAGGTGATGTCTGTCCGTCTGTGTGTGTGTGTGTGTGTGTGTCTGGATGTGTACAGTGCCACAGCCTACCCCGTTAGTCCGATTTAGATGAAATTTGGCATGTATGTATATATTCACGGTACCTCCAGGTGTTTTTTTAATTTTTGATTTTTAAGGGTAATTCACCCCTAAAAACCCTTAAAAAACGTGAAAAATCCAAATTTCTCAAAAACGGCTCTAACGATTTTGATTATAATTTTATAGTTTATAGTGAACAGAGTACTAAATAATTTGACACCACCCGCATGTCTGTAAAAATGACGGTTCAAAAGTTATAGGCTTTTAAATGTCAGAAAAATAAAATTTTTAAATTTTCAGCAAAAACAATAAAAGTAAAGTATAATTTGACTGTCACCATTAAAATCTGCTTAAAAAACTAAACAAATTAGTATTTTGAATTATTTGTCTATCACTAACGGTTCCAGAGAAAAGTTAAATTTACTATCCAAGATAAACACAGTACGTTGTCTGAAAGCGTCCAATGTTATTCTTATGGGGAATATTAAAATATCAATTTCTACCTTATTTTTTAACCTTTTTCCATGAAACTTGGTATGAAGTGTAAGGTCATATCACCCAACAGAACCAACTCAAAAAAACTTGGTATTACCGGTGGGGGGGGGTGTTTCTCCCCCCCATACAATTCGAACAATTAATTTAACTTTGTCTCTCTTGCTTTTATTTTCAGAAATGGGATGATTATTTTTGAAACAATAAATTATTAAATTGTATTTATTTAGATGAACATTGAAGAACATGATAGTTTTATTACATATTGTCTTTCTTGAACTTACTTAAGGGAGAAAGTATGTGTCAGTTCACTGGTACCGTTTATTTTAATAATTGTACTATTTTTAACAGTTTTATGTATCTAAATAGTATAGTGATTTTTAAACAGATAGGTATAGGTAGCCGAAACGGGCTAAGTGACAATGAAATTGATTGAATTGTGTTCGAGGTTCTATTGGAAAGTGAAGTTGATGATTCCGACAATGATCCTGATTTTCTCTTGGAATGTCATAATAATAATGGATAGCGAGATTAAAGAATTGATCAACGATGAACCTGAAAACAATTTTGAAAAGCACACATGATTTGTGGAAATGAAGTGTAGAATGTGATTACGAGATGTGCAACTACAGTTGTAACGAATATTTTTTAAAGAAATTCAAGCCCTTCAAAAAACATATAATTTTAAATGATAACCAGTTTATAGTATTTTAAAATAAAAAGTATTTTGTTTTCTACAATATTGATGTATTTAACATCTAAACCAGAGAATTTTTATTTTTTACTGTTTTTTTTTCAAGAAAACAATGTGTGTTTTTTAAAGTCATACAACAATTTTATATTATTTTCCAAATCTGTCTGTATACTTTTATATTGAATCAACTCTGTATTTTACAGTGTAAAATATATGTAGCTTTGAAAAAAAATTGTTTGTATAAATCAATTGAATTAGCAATTTTTTTTAATTTTTTAGTTTTGGGTCTGTCAGACCCAGCCTGTCCAATTATGTAACTTTTTTCACCCGTCTACTCTAGGGTTAAATTTGGTGCTTTAGGGTTAGTAACTTTTTAGTGGGATTTTATTTCTTTAGAGATTGATTTGCTTTGTGTTATTAAACTATTACAAGTTTACTCTGTTAATTCATTCAATTCTACTTATACAGTGGAACGTGGATAATTCTAACTTCTGTAATTTGAAAACTTCTTTATTTCGAAGTTTTGACTTAGTCCCTAGAATTTTATATAAAAACAATGTTAAAATATCCTGGTTAATTCAAATAATTATTTGGATAATTAAAATTTTTTGCCGTGTAAATCTATAAAGAGAACGAAAATGACGTTTGGGCTTCCTGTCCGTAGACTATTTTTAGGTAAATCAACTGGTCACATGATACCCCTCCCCTTCACCAGTCCACTACTGCTCATAAATCACAACATTGACATCTCTACATCTCTCTGTCACTAAACAGCGCCGGCGCAGTTGAGTATCGTGTCATTGATGGTGGATTGTTTCGACATTCGTCTTTGTTTCATGTTGGCATTTGTGACTTCGTCTGCGTTCATGTTAACACATCGTGTGTATGGTTCGCTTTGACGAAGCGAACCAGTTCAAATCTGTGACTTTGCAAGAATAAATAGCGGCAATCAAGGAGGTAGAGAAGGGATTTAAGAAAGAGTTTGAAATAGCTAAAATTTTGGGATCCCTCCAAACACATTATCGACATTTAACAAAAATTAGGATTTTTAATCAATAATATCTTCATTAACTTTTAGCGAATTTCCCATAGGGAAGAAGCTATTACCGTAGGTCTCATGGTAAGACTTAAGCCCGGGACCATGTTATTTTTTCGTCTTTAGGTGCCCAGAGTCCAAAAACAATAGTCGTTAAAATTTATATATATATATATGTGTATATATATATGTATATATATATATAAATATATATATATGTGTCTGTGAACACGATAACTCTCGTAAAAATGGTCCGATCGAGACCAAATTTGGTAGAGACGTGTATTCCTACAAATCCTCGAATGAGTTCGTAAACCAGACATATCGGTCAATGGGAACGGGTAGTTTGGGGGGGGTTTTGTACCCCAAAATGGGGTTTTTTGTGTTTTTTATATGTAATATACAAATTTTTTAGATTTAATCTTTTACCATTAAAATCAGCTTAAAAAACTACACAATTAAGTTTCTTAAAGTTTTTCTCTATCTCCAACAGTTACCGAGATATAAAAAAATCTAAACACAGTACGTTGTATTTTGAGGCTCCAATGTTAATCTTATGGAGGATAAGAAAAAACTAATATTTCACTTATTGACCAATATTTTTGGATAAAAAATTATATTTAGCTTTATGTGGTTGAGGTTCATCCATTTATGCTTAAAAATCATTGATTATGTGTTTAACATGGCAGCAAACCTGCATACTCTTTTCCCATGTTAATCATATGGAGAATAGGCAAACTCCTTTATTTATGGACAGATATTGATGAAAGTTGGTATAAACGTTAAAAATGAATGTTTTTGAAGATATAAATGCCTACTCTCAGTGTTCCTCACAGCAGCAAACCTGCACACTCTTTCCCATGTTAATCTTATGGAGAATAGGCAAATAATTCTCATGTTCATCGACAGACTTTGACCACTTGACTTGTCGTATATTATTATTATTATATTATTGATTTGGAAATTCGCTTAGTACGCAGGTCTGCTGCGACGGGGGTATTATTTTATTATTTAGATTCACAAACATTCACACTACACTATCTGTTTACTTCTCAAACACAACACAAATAATCACACGTCAATGGATGTCAACAAACAACGATTGGAACAGTGAATAAGGCTGGTCGTAGTGGCGCGTTAATTTTCTCGTCAAAAGCAGTACGGGAGCGCTAGAATACAGGCCAAAGTTGCATAACATCTAATCTCAGTCACTAGATATTCCATCAATTCGCCATATTGGTTTTGTGAGTTCATAGAGGTTAAAGCAACATTACCATGCACTCTATTGGTTGTTTCGCAAACTACAGCGCAGTAAATGTGACGAAATGGCTGAAAGTGAAAAAACTCGGTTTCCGCGCCGTGTGACCCTACTGTGCCGCGAGAAAACTCGTCAGCCGCCCGGTAAGGGTTAAAACATGATGTTTGACTGTTTATTTCAACCACTTGCTAAAACTTTTCTAATTCAAATTTTTGGATGATTCAAATTTTCTTCTGGTCCCTTGAGGATCGAATTATCCAAGTTCTTCTGTATACATATATATGTGAGTGTGTGTGTATTTTGGGTCTCCAATGTTAATCATATGGAGATTAAGGGCAAATGAATATTTCATGTCTATTTTTAGATAAAACTTGATATTTAGCTTCATGTGGTTGAGATTCATCCATTTATGCTTAAAAATATAGTTTATGTGTTTATCATGGCAGCTAACCTGCACACTCTTTTCTTATGTTAGTAGGGAAGAGGAAAACTCTTTTATTTATCGACAGATGTTGATAAAACTTGGTATAAATGGTCAAAATAAAAATTGTTTACGCTAGTAACACCTACTTTCAGTGTTCCTCACAGCAGCAAATCATAATCTATCCCATTTTAATCCTATTGAGAATGAGCAAATAACTCTCATATTTATCGACAGATAACGATAATACTTGTAATATATTATTATTTTATTGATTTGGTTTGGAAATTCTCTTGAGTATATAGGTCTACTGCGGCGTGAGTATTTGGTTTATTAGGTGATTACCTCTGTTAATATTAGTTTCTTATATAGTTTTATGTTAAGTTGAATTGCAGATTGGATAAGTCGGGAATTTTAAATTTGAGATTTATTGGGTTCCATATGATCAATGCCACATTTCAGTCGTAATAGCTGCGATGTTCAAAAATCTTCTTGGAAATTCCACACCCTCACAAAGCTAAGTAAAACAACAAAACTAAACAGTTGGCTGTACAAAGTAAGGAAGACAGAGCCTTGGTTTACAGATTAATACCAAGGAGAAATACTGTCTGAATTAGATATCCAATACTATAATACGAGCAAGGTTTGTATATATATATATTTGCACACGGATCTCGAAAACGGCGCCGAGGATTTTCTTTAAATTTTGGAAATAACTAATTTCCGAGTAGAAAATAAGTTCTAGATAGGTCTAATGTCCAGGAAAATTCGTGTTTTCTTGTAATATTAAGTTTAAAATCTAAAAATTTAACATTACGCTTATGGAGAATCAAATGTAAATTTGCACACGGATCTCGAAAACGGCGCCGAGGATTTTCTTTAAATTTTGGAAATAACTAATTTCCGAGTAGAAAATAAGTTCTAGATAGGTCTAATGTCCAGGAAAATTCGTGTTTTCTTGTAATATTAAGTTTAAAATCTAAAAATTTAACATTACGCTTATGGAGAATCAAATGTAAACAATGCAAACCAAAACAGCTGTTTATAAACGTTTGACAGTTCTTGATTGAAGACGGCAAAGAACAATATGTGAATAGAGGTTTTTTCATAAATATTTATTTTATGTATGTAATAAATGTAAAATTATCAGGTTACTAAACAATTTGTAAAAACTTAAGGATAACATAGCTGTGCGAAATAAAAGCAGAAAAAGTATTTCCAAAATCTTCCGTGTTTTGATAGAAAACGTATCCGTTGTATTGCTTGAAGCCACTGTAACAAACTAATTAATTGATGTAAATTAAATCTCTCTTTTGCTTTTCAATCCTCATTCCGTTTATAAAAAAATCAGTTGATCACAGGCTAATAATAACGGTATGGGTAATTAAACAGTAAATGATCAGCTTTGGCTTTTGGAAAAGACGTTAAACGACATCGTTCAATTGACTAACCTCGTAGCCGAGTTGTAGCATGTCGGACTCAAGAACTATAGGCCGCGAGTTCCATCCACATAAATGTTTTCATTGAGTAATAAATGTGTTTTAATTTTTCTAATTAATTTTTATAATAAATGTCTTATTCTAAACGAGCAAAGCTCGGTCACCAGGTACTCTGTTAATTAATTTTGCATTGAGTTTTTCTTAATTTCAGATAGGGTATCCAATTTGATTGTTCCTTTACAGATATCTTGTTACTTTTTGACATATCTAGTTTACATCCACTCAAATCATCATGTTTCATTTTTATGTGTTCAAATCAAGGAATGGACATTTCACCCATAGACCTCATGAACATTGAGACGTTTGCACGGAGAGTGGTGGCATTGTCAGATTACCGTAAGCAGCTGGCAGAATATCTGCATAGTAAAATGGTGGGTGTTGCACCCAACCTTGCTGTACTCATTGGGGACCAAGTAGGAGCGAGGCTCATCTCCCATGCTGGGAGTCTCACCAACCTCGCTAAGTATCCTGCTTCGACAGTGCAGATATTAGGGGCAGAAAAAGCACTGTTTAGGTAAGTCTCAGTCACTTAACCATCATTGTCTATAGTTAAACCATGAGGCCTTTCATATACAGTAGAACCTCCTATATCTGACCATAACAGGACCCGGGCCATGGATGGAACGTCCAAAAAGTTGGATATCATGAGGAGCAAATTAAACACATTCCCAAGGAAGAAAAATATGTATGCATCATTGTAATAAACCAATGTTCCTACATTACATCAATTAAAACAAGGCATGTATAACTACTGATAAATAATAATATCTATACGCAATCGAAGAATAAGTCTTTTATGTTTTGTCACGCTCAGCAACGCCGGGAGCGTGGGAAACAAGATAAACGGACAGACGGAAGGGTTGGTTATCGGGAGGAGTCGGATATGGGAGGTTCTACTGTAATGCCATTTTATTGTAACTCTAACAAGCGTGTATTGTCTTCATTAATCACATTAATAATAATAATAATAAACTCTTTATTGCTGTAGACAATACAAATATTGCATAGCATGCATCAGACAATTTAAAGAACTCTCTAAATATGAGTTTTATAAAACACAATTTTATAATAGATCAATTTAAGATAGGCACAAACCAGGTAACAGTAAAATTTCAAGTGACATTGAATTTTAGTGGCATTAAAACTGAAAACTCAAGCCCTTGATGTGTGATCTATGAACTCACCCACAGAGTAAAACATGTTCGACACTAAAAAGCGTCTTAATTTCAATCGGAAATTTTCGAATCGGATACGCTCTGGAATTCTGTTTAGAATGGAAACGCCGTTATAGCCAACCTGTGTTGTGCTGATCTGTACATATTTCTAGATGTTGTTTCATGACTATGTACCTCTACGCCCTGGATCGGGTTGTTAAATTTGCAGTAGAGGGCTATTTCTAGAATGTACAGCTCAGCCAGTGGTAGCAACCCAAAACTCCGGAAGGTATCCCGGCACGACTCTAAATTTAAGTTTTGCAATAATTCGTATGGCTTTCTTCTGAAGAACAAAAACCCGGTTAAAATTTTTCTGTGAGCAATTTCCCCACAGAGCAATACCATATGATAGATGGCATTGATCAACCCGTAATACGCCATAAGCTACAAATCAGTAGGACAGTGTGTAGAAAGTTTTCTCAGCAGGTAAATGGCCGAAGAGATCCTCCCACAGACACTATCAACATGATCTGTCCACGTCAGCTCGTTATCAACGAGCATTCCGAGAAATTTTGTACACCCGACTTCTTTGATGACGACATCATCTGTCATTGCTGTCGGGTGGCATGAATTCAGAGTGGTGCTGCCTCCGAATATCATGCTAATAAGCTTCACTAGTTCATCATAAGTCTTTGTTGTCGTTTTCTCTGGTGTACACAGATCTCTTAATAATGAAAATGTTTTAACGCCCACAACTGTAAGAAATGTACTAACCTTTTAGCGAATTTCCCATAGGGAAGAAGCTATTACCGTAGGTCTCATGGGAAGACTTAAGCCCGAGACCATGTTATTTTCTCGTCTTTAGGTGCCCTGAGTCCAAAAACAATAGTCGTTAAAATTTTTATATATATATATTTATCTTCTTGTTTATATATATATACACATATATATATATATATATATATATATGTATATATATATATATGTATATATATATATGTGTCTGTTAGCACGATAACTCTCGTAAAAATGGTCCGATCGAGACCAAATTTGGTAGAGGAGTGTATTCCTACAACTGCTCGGACGAGTTCGTAAACCAGACATACCGGTCAATGGGAACGGGTAGTTTGGGGGAGTTTTGTACCCCAAAATGGGGTTTTTTGCGTTTTTCACATGTAATTTTTAAAAATTTCTAATTTTATATTTCACCATTGGAATAAGCTTAAAAAACTACACATTTAAGTTCCTTAAAGTTTTTCTCTATCTTCAACGGTTACCGAGATATTAAAAAATCTAAACACAGTACGTTGTTTTGTGGGGGCTCCAATGTTAATCTTATGGAGGATAGGGAAAAATTAATATTTCCCATATTAATCAATATTTTTTTATAAAACGTGATATTTAGCTTTATGTGGTTGAGATCTATCCATCTATGCTTAAAAATCATAGTTTATGTGTTTATCATGGCAGCAAACCTGCATACTCTTTTTCCATATTAATCATATAGGGAATAGGCAAACTCCTTTATTTATGGACAGATGTTGATGAAAGTTGGTATAAATGTTAAGATAAAAATTATTTATGGTAGAAATGCCTACTTGCAGTGTTACTCACAGCAGCTAACCTGCACACTCTTTCCTATGTTAATCTTATGGAGAATACACAAATAATTCTTATGTTTTTGGACTTATTTTTATAAAACTTGTCATATATTAAATTATTGATTTGGAAATTCGCTAAGTACGCAGGTCTGCTGCGACAGGGGTATTTTATTTTGTCATTGATTTGATACCATTACATGACAAAAACAGTTCAAAACGTTCAATATAAGGATCCCAAGATTCTACATTTGAATAAAACTCAGCAATATTACCTATTATTGACATCTTGCTATGTGATTTCTCTTCACCAGTGAAAATATATTAAATGGGAATTCTCCCTCCGCCATAAAATAAAAACTCACCAGAAGATGTCCAATGTTCTGCCGTTGTAACCTCAAAGTTGAGCGTTACCATTGTAATTTCTGAATCAGGCGCTTGCAAGCCTTAAAACACTTGTAATCGTTTCGAAAAACACTTAATTTAGGCGCTCTCTTGCCAGTAATCTACGTCGACATTATTAAGCCGATGTTCCAGTATTCATAGTTGCGGGTACACACGAACACGAAATTACATCACACACACACGCACTGAAATTTTCCTCGTCGCCACTGTAATATACCCATTGCCACTGGTATATTCTCGGAGTGGCTAGATACATACGTATTAATGGGGGTGTTAGGAGATATGCAATAAAACACCTCGGGTTGAGCTTAACATGGCCGTATGGAAGGTGTGGTGGATGGTCCGAGCTGGAACGGAATGCTCTGCATCGGTTAACGACAAGGAACGTGGTGGGAAGGTGGCGTGATCGGATCGACCAATAGAATTTATTTTATACAATGACGTAACATCGTACGATGGTCGTACGACCCGCTCACTAGCTGACATAGAGTGTAAAAACAGATTGACACAGAGTTATTACAATTCTTATTAACAATGATATGTATATATCACAGAAATAATAGGGGCCGATTGGGAGTTAATAGTAACTACTTTAAAATAATTTAATACCTTTTTTAACACACATATATAGCCTATAAAGAATATTTGTGCCAAGTTTTATGGTCTAAATCACTAATGTATTTGAAAACTTTCATCAGTCAGTGAGGCTATTATAAGTAGCTTTTTTATGTTTAGCTTTTATAAGTATCAAGATAAAATGAAATACAAGGGCTATTCAAAAAGAAACAAATGTTTCGGCTGAGGCCGCTAGGCACGCGCCAATCACATACGTTCAAGTACAGACGTGTTCTCCTAGTCAGTGGCTTTACAGCTGTACCAGCGAAAGTGACGTTGCGCTGCACATTGTTGCAGCATTCAAGTTTAAAATGTTTGCTGCAATTGGAAATCCCACAAATTGTGAGGTCAGATCAGGAATACGGTTATTGTTAACCAAAAACCAATTGAAATTTATCGTTAGTTGTGTTAAGTGTTCGGCAACAACGTAATGAATGAAATTTTGGTCCGGAGACGATGTATACAGTTCACAAATGGCCGCACTAACATGACGAGGAGAAGAGTGGACGACTGAGCATTGGCACAGATGAACTGGTTTCCAAAGTTGATCAGAAAATTCGGGAAAATCACCACTTTACAATAACGGAGCTTTCACTTTGTTTCACACAGGTTTCAAGGACTTGGTTGTTTAAAATTTTCATGTAAAAGCTAGGTTGCGATATATTTTGAGCACGATGGCAGAAGTCACAGGTGGCGGAATTCTATGTCGAAGGAATCTCAAAGCTCGTCCACCGCTATGATAAGTGCCTCAATCTGTTTGGTGACTATGTAGAAAAATAGTATTTTTTGCTCTTTCAAATGTATATATTACAATTATTGTCTCATTAAATCTTTATATTTTATTTCCTAACGTTTGTTACTTTCCGAATAGCCCTCATCAATGCAATAATTTTATGAGGATTCAACAATTATTATCGTTTATGAGCTAACTTTGATTGCAGACCCCTGAGGTAGTGGTTTTAAGGTTATATTTTATGTATTTTACGTTTACACTCAATTATATTATCAGCAATTCTACTTGTTAGACCAATTATTTTGAATTAAACAAACTACATAAATATCGTATTTGTTATCAGGGCACTCAAAACCAGAAGTAACACTCCCAAGTATGGACTCTTGTTTAACTCAACATTCATCGGTAGAGCTGCTCAGAAAAACAAGGGCAGAATATCTCGATATTTGGCCAACAAGTGCTCAATGGCCTCCAGAATAGATTGCTTTACAGGTTAGTTTGTATTTTATAGATGATTATATTTATGAAACATATACTTTGTTGCTATTTCCCAAGTTAATTTAATACAGCTTTTATGACTTATAGCCTAAAATATTAATTTATTGTTTTTCTTTCATCATAGATGTACAGACCTCTGTGTTTGGTGAACGTCTTAGACAGCAAGTGGAGGACAGGCTTAAGTTTTATGAGACTGGAGAAAAACCCAAACCAAATGTTGAAGTGATGATTGAAGCTCTAGAAGAGGCA
Organism: Nephotettix cincticeps; assembly: GCA_023375725.1. NCBI lineage: Eukaryota > Metazoa > Arthropoda > Insecta > Hemiptera > Cicadellidae > Nephotettix > Nephotettix cincticeps. The sequence continues at coordinate 97,058,473 of CM041791.1, forward strand.
ACTACACAGGTATTAACCCTTAGAGCGCTACCTCTACGCGCAAGGTCCTTGCTCATTTAGTGTAAAAAAGCAAAATATTATTTTCCCAATGTTCTATTTGGATTTAGGTAGCTTAAATAAAGTATAAAACAGAAATTAGCTTCATTTTAGCGAATTTCCCATAGGGAAGTAGCTATTACCGTAGGTCTCATGGCAAGAGTTAAGCCCGGGACCATGTTATTTTTTGTTCTTTAGGTGCCCAGAGACCAAAAACAATAGTCGTTAAAATTTATATATACTTATTTATCCTATCCTATCCCATATGTTATATAACAAGCTTGGGTCCTCTCTTCTAATGACGTGGCCAGCCCATCTCAATCTTCTACTTCTGGCTTCTGCCACTATGTCTGGCTCTTTAAAAAGATTTCTAATTTCTTGGTTATGCTTTATCCTCCAAGTATCCCCTTCTCTTGTTGGCCCAAAAATTTTGCGTAATACTTTGTTTTCGAAAGTGATTAACTTTTTTTCTGCTTTCTTATCCAACACCCATGTTTCAGCTCCATAGAGGAGAATTGGCCTAATTATTGTTTTGTACACTCTTAATTTTGTGTTGTAAGATAAGATTTTTGACTTTATTATTTTGTTCAGTGCATACAAAATCCTGCTAGCAAGGTTTATTCTGTTATTAATTTCAATGTGCTCATCACTTTGCGAGTTAATTATAATTCATAAATATTTAAAACAGTCTACCTTTTCAAAATTGTTTTCAGTGTCAGCTATATTTATCTCCTCCTCTTCATCTCTTCCAAATTTAACCAGTTTAGTTTTATTTTCATTTATTCTTAAACCTACACTTTTGGTTTCCCTGACCAGAATTTTCGTCAACTCATGACGAAAAATTCATTCAAAATTTATATATATATATATATATGTGTGTGTGTGTGTGTGTGTGTGTGTGTCTGTGAACACGATAACTCTCGTAAAAATGGTCCGATCGAGACCAAATTTGGTAGAGACGTGTATTCCTACAAATGCTCGGACGAGTTCGTAAACCAGACATATCGGTCAATGGGAATCGGAGTTTGGGGGGGTTTTGTACCCCAAAATTAAATTTTTTAAATATTTATAATTTTATATTTCACCATTAGAATCAGCTTAAAAAACTACATAATGTAGTTCCTTAAAGTTTTTCTCTACCTCCAACAGTTACCGAGATATAAAAAAATCTAAACACAGTACGTTGTATTTTAAGGCTCCAATGTTAATCTTATGGAGGATAAGGAAAAATTAATATTTCACTTATTAACCAATATTTTTGGATAAAACTTGATATTTAGCTTTATGTGGTTGGGAACCATAAGTTTATGCTAAAAAATCATAGTTTATGTTTTTATCATGGCAGCAAACCTGCATACTCTTTTCCCATGTTAATCATATGGAGAATAGGCAAACTCCTTTATTTATGGACAGATTTTGATGGAAGTTGGTATGAATGCTAAAAATAAAAATTTTTGATGGTACAAATGCCTACTCTCAGTGTTCCTCATAGCAACAAACCTGCTCACTCTTTCCCATGTTAATGTTATGGAGAATAGGCAAATGAATTCTCATGTTTATCGACAGATTTTGATCAAACTTGTCATATATTATTATTATATTATTGATTTGGAAATTCGCTGAGTACGCAGGTCTGCTGCGACGGGGGTATTTGATTAGTGAAGATTTTGACTATTTTTAGGTATTAAAAAAAGTCATTTTTCGTCAGGATGAGCCATTCCACCTAATAATTAGTTAATAATTCCTATTCAATAAAAACATTCACACAATATACATATTTACTGCTAAAAGAACAATGAAAATAAACACGTATCGATGAAAATGTCAATAAATAAGGTTAGCGAAAGTGAAAACAGCTTGCCCTAGTGATTCATGAGTTTTCTCGTTAAAAGCAGTATGGGAGCACACAAATACAGGCCATAGTCGCTTAGCACCTAATTTCAGTCACTAAATATTTTAACTAGGGGTCTGCGGTGCACCGAAAAAATCGGTACGGTACGGTTCCAGCCTTGTACCGAACCTCGATACGGTACAAGAAATTTTTCGGTACAAGTTCGGTACGGTACAAATAAGGAAAAATAAGTCACTATCCAGTCTAGGTTGCCATAAAATATAACTATGGAACATCTCCTGCGAAAACATTAAATAAAACCCGACCATTAAAGGCTTTATACTCTACAAGTAATATAGAATTACAACACTGCCCAGATGCACGGCAAATACTGAACGTAAGATTGACTCATAGCGTGTTTGTGAATGATCATTTAAAATAAAACAATTTCACCAGGACCTCAGGAAAATCGGGCAACCAGCCATCTCCCTGCCGGCTCTAAATTATTGTGCATTCCCGGCTTATTATCGTATCCAAGTGTAGCAGCTTACGCGATCAGGGAACCGTTCCTCCTTTTGACGCAACAAAATAGTCATACCAGTATGAGGCTCGTATTAGTCGTGTTTCAAATAGTGATGGGAATACTTGTGATTTTTCAATCACAGTTAAAACCTTTTAAACTGTGATTCATGATTCTTTCAATTGATTCGTTCTTTTTCCTCTGACAGCCTGTTTACGATGTTATAATATAACATCGTCAATACATCGTAATATAACATCGTTCTGTATTGGTCATATTATGACCAATTTGCCATATTGATCCCGTTCTTTCGGGATTTTCACTCAAATAAAAAATCATAATGTTAAGGATATAATTGAATAAAGGAAATAAATAACTTTTATTTTTTAACAATATGTTCTGTATTTCCTCATTAGTGTAACCCCTCAAATCCGAACTAATTGGGATTGAAGCCTGTTCTTCCAGGGAAATAATTACTACACACTTATTTTGTCACTGTATTCGCACAGTAAAATACAGCGACGCGGTGGGCTGTGCGTGACTCAATAAATTCATAAGCGCAGTGACCTTGGCGGGTCGAGCCTGTGCTAAAAATAAACCATTCTCCCCCTACCCTTACTAACAGGGATGCGTATCGCGTCTGTCTACTGTCTGTGTCTAGTTTAGTGAGCGTTTACCTGCTGATAAGTGCGTATCTATAACAACCGACGTGGCTTGGAATTACGGTCGTGTGAAGATTTTCTTCATTTCAACAGTTAAAGCATTGATTTTATAATTACGAAGTATGTAAATTCAATGGTTAAAGATAACAGACTTTAAGCAAAAAACCCTGACTTTGTTAAACCTTGAAAAATAAGTTTATGTGATTAAATTTTTTTAATTTCCATGTATTTCTTTTTTTGATTTCCCAAGAACATGTTCAGATTTAAGGGGTTCCACTGTAATATTAAAATATTAACCACTTTATACTAAAATAACTATTTTAGTCTAAAGAGCCCTTTGACATTTTATGAAAGTGTTTGATTTAATTTGAATAATTATTGTGATTGATTGAATCAAAAATAATAAACCAGGACAATATAAAACATAGGTCTTGGCTAAGGGGTATTGACTCAGTTTTCTGTATTTTTTGTTCTGCAATAAAATACATCATAGTTTTTTATTTTGTTTGTTCATCCTTAGTTTCATATAGACTTGAGAAGATTATTTCCTCTTATTATTTAGTTACAACATAAATTATAATAATTTTAAAAATTAATATTATTATTTTATTAATATAATTTTTAAAATAAATTTAAATATTTATTAATATGTTTGATGTGATATGTTTTTTAAAGAATGGATTTAAAAATCATATTACAGTTTGAAAATTAGTACAGCAAAATATTTCTTCTGACATTGTATATCTTTTTTTAAACTCCTTTCTCTATGTTTTCCCTAATTAAGTTCTGGAAAATACTTACAAATAAAAGGATGAGATCAGTCAATGTTACTAGCGGTAATGTTATTCTCGTGTACCGTACCGTACCGAATTTGTACCGAGAACCGAGGTACAACAATTTGTACCGTACCGACCTCATAATTTCCTGTACCGCAGACCCCTAATTTTAACAAACGTGCCATATGGGTTTTGTTAGTGCATTAAGGCTAAAGCAACATAACCATACACTACCGATTGTTTCACGAACTTCAGCGCAGTAAATGTGGCAAAATGGTTGATCTCTTTTGTGCTCAGTTTTCATATTTTTTTGTTTACTTTTCATTTAATACAAAAAATGATAGTATTTACTTTCCCTGTGAAAAATAGATTAGATCATGGATAAAATGTCTAAAGGGAATGTTTTCAGTTCCTTTAAACAGCTGTTCTTAAAACCATATGACAGTACTTCCATTACAAATTTTGTTCTAGAGGCCAAACAGTGCTAAACAATGTCTAAATAATGCACTGGATTTTTAGCACTTAAAAGAAAATTCTAAAGTGATTGATTAAAGTCAATATGATTTAGTTCATGGCAAGACAGAACTAGATTATTGTGGTATTGGTAACAATAGGAAAGTATTTAGACGGGCTACCCAACGGCAGCTAGAAGATACTGTTTCAAGTTTTAAGTCAAAATTCTAGTGCCAAGAAGTAATTAAGTATTGATAAATCGGTCGTATATAAGTTACTTAATCAAACATAAATAATAAGGACAAGCTTAATATTATGAAAATTTAATTGATTATAAATGAACTGTTTAGCTACAAATCTTTGTTATTTCGTCTGTTTCGAAGAAAGTTAAAGTTAAAGGTGTTTGTTTTTGGCAAAAAGATTTTATCGTTATTATTTATTTATTTATTTAATTACATACATAATAGCTACAGGCTAATGCCCAAAACAGCCATTTTGAAAACATGATAAACTAAAACTAAATAATGAATAATAAGAGTACAAGAATAGCAAACTTATAACTAACTATAGTAGGCAAATATCAAAGAAAGAGTAACGTGTGTGTTTAACAAAATGAAAACAAACTTCAGGTATTAAAACTGTTTTGGTAATAATGCTAATATTCTAGAAAGTAATAAATCTATCTAATTGGTTCACAAATAAATTAAAATTATAACGAAACAAATCAATATCATCCCTATATAAATTAAATAACCTTAAAGCTTTAAAAATTGATAAATTATAATGTTGAACAGTGTGGGAACGAGGAACAGAAAAAAAACTAATGAGGGCCGTAGATTACTCCTAGGAATATAAAAATTAATCTTACTTAATAAAACAGAGCTGTCAACTAAATTATGAAGTAATTTAAACAAAAACAAAAGAGCCAATTTACTTCTTCTTGTTAAAAGAGAATCAAAAGAAAATAAAGGTCTCAAGACAACAGTTGACAACAGTTGCCTATTGCATGGAACATTAAATCTTTTAAAATATATATACCTTAAAAATGAATTTTGAATTATTTCCAAAGATGAAATGGTATTAATGGAAAAGGGATCCCAAACCAACGAGCAATATTCTAGCTTGCTTCTGACAAAAGAAAAATACAACACACTGATTGAATGTATTGACCTGAAAAACTTAGAATTTCAAATTATAAAACCCAACATCATGTAAGCATGATTAATTATGGTAATTAGATGAATGTCAAATCGAAGAAAAGAATCAAAAATTACACCCAGATCTTTTATATGCGATACAACTTGAAGAGTTGAGCCACTAATTGAATAATTATAAGGAATAATATCTTTTTTCCGAGAATATGTTACCACAAAACACTTTTGTACATTTAAATACAATCTATTTCTTTTACACCAACTGTCAAGGATGTCAAGCGATGATTGTAACAAAACTAAATCATTATCTGTTTGAATAGTCCTATATAACTTTAAGTCATCTGCATGTAAAAGACATTTAGAGTCAACTATGGCACTTGGAAGGTCATTAATAAATATAAGAAAAAGTAAAGGACCAAGATTTGACCCCTGAGGAACACCGGAAGTATTTAAATAAGTTTTTGATTTAGAGTTTTTAACAACGACAAATTGGCAACGGTTTTTCAAGTATGACTCAATAAAGGAAACAAAAGATTCAGGAAAATTAAAATTAAAAAGTTTAGTTAACAAAATCGAATGATTTACAACATCAAAGGCTTTTCCATGTTATTTTTCCAAGTAGCCTATTTTGAAATCCAATACTATAATACAAGCAAGGTTTGTATATATACAAAGTATTTATATATATATACTTATATATATATATATTATTAGTATATAGTATATATTATACTAAGTATACTTATAGTATATATATACTTATATATATATATATACTAGCTGACCCGGCGAACTTCGTAACGCCTAACAGAAATACATGTTAACTTTAAGATTGGCCATGTTCTGAAGTCAAATAGCATTGCGGCTTCGTTGTGAAAGCTTTAAATATTCAACAGCTGATTATTATAATAAACCTAATATGTATAAACATTGTAATTAATTATTTTATTTGGCAAACATATAAACACGTGACCTTTAATCATACAGGAAATAAAAACAATATAAATACAGTACATAATTCCCGAAAACCGTAACCTATTAACGTGGCGAATAATGCTGTTCATTTTGTACAGCACATATTTACTTCATAGTTTTACATTAATGAATGATTCATATGGCATTGGATAGTAAAGCATATTGCTAACGGAGAGTAAACCAACAGCTGTTTTAAGAAATCAAATGTTTTGATTTTAGAAAATTTGTAAACAAACTTATTCCCCATAACTTTAACATTAGAAATTTAAAACGCTATAAAACGGAAACTAATTGAATTTATAGAAACTGAATATGCCTAAAGCATGACCGGAACAGAGACGAATCCAAAAAATCAAAGACCATTCAAATTGGTCCAGTCGTTCTCGAGTTGTAATGCGTGTAACTAACACGACTGTTTTATATATTTAGATTTGCACACGGATCTCGATAACGGCTCTAACAATTTTCTTTAAATTTTGGAAATAACTAATTTCTAAGTAGAAAATAAGTTCTATATAGGTCTAATGTCCAGGAAAATTCCGGTTTTCTTGTAATGACTGGGACGGTGGCGACGTCCTGTAATCCAGCTACTTGGAGGTCACGAATTGTGGATAGTTGTGAGAGATGGTCGGTGGATGTAGTGTTCTCTTGTTAACGTCCGCACTAATGAATACTACGTTAATCCACAAAGACCATCCTCTAATTAGACCAATTCGTAATTCAGAGGCCGTGGTTCGGATTCCACGTTAAACTGTAGGTCCATTAGTTGCCATCGGCTGTTGGGCTATTAATTAACAGTCCTGTCTAAGGAACATGTCAGCCTTAGTCAGTAACAAGACTATAAGATCGCGCCACAATCATCCTACATTCATTCCTCATTCATACTTGGCTTAAAATACCTACCTGGGTAGGTCGCCATTTCAGTTAAAAGTATAAAGTAACAGTATAAAGTATAATATTAAGTTTAAAATCTAAAAAATTAACATTATACTTATGGAGAATCAAAATGTAAACAATACAAATCAAAACATCTGTTTATAACTGTTTGACAGTTGTTGATGGTGGTGAATAATATTTGAATAGAGGTTTTGCATAAATATTTATTTTATGTATAAATTAAAAATTATCAAATTAACAAACAATTTGTAAAACAAAAGGTTAACATTTCTGTGCGAAATAAAAGCAGAGAAAGGTATTTCCAAAATCTTTCGTGTTTTGATAGTAAACATATTTATTATATTGCTTGAAGCCACTGTAACTAACCAATTAACTGGTGTAAATTAAATTTCTCTTTTGATTTTCAATCCTCATTCCTTTTCTAACAAAATCAGTTGATCACAGGCTAATAATAACTGTATAGATAATTAAATACAGTATAAGATAAACTAAAACAATTGAGGTTGGACAAAAACCCTGAAACGACAGTCAGAACTTGGCCGACGCCGTAGCACAGTGGCTAGCGCTCAGGAAACGTGCCGGAAATTGTGGGATCGATTCCCACTGGGGGACTATATTTTTGTTCAGTGTTTATGCTATATTAATTAAGTTGTATAAGGTGGCTAAGTCACAGAAGTAAAAGGACAATTCTTATTTTTTTCCTCTTGGATCCTTCTATGTAAGCATATATTTCCTCATCAATATAGGTTATAAATAGAGCATGTAATAAGGGATATATTGTTTTTTTCATCATAAAATTGAGTCTTAACGAATGATTGTCACTAGAGCTGTGCGGATAGGGAATTTTTTTTCTGATAAGATAATTTTCGGATACTCGCAATAACACAGTGGAATCACACTTATCTAAGAATAAATTTGAAAACATCGATAAAATGTTATCAAAGTTATTAGATTGGACATAAACAATCATAAATTCATCATAGGCCGAACAACAAAACTAAAATTTTTACTTCACTGCATTGAAAAGTAACAAATTTTAATATACGCCAGTCATACTATTCACGGAATGAAATCAACAGAAATCTTATAATTCGCCAATAAATTATATAAACAGTTCCTAACAGTTAGTTATAAAAAACCATGGATATCATGTCAAAATATTTAAAGTTTAATTCGATCAGACGATCAAATTACGTAGGCAATCAAAATTAAATAGTATATATTTTTGCTGCAAATACCAGAGCTATTATGATCGTTGAGCTTTGTTAACAAATATTAAATCGACAATTCACGGTTTTTCATAGTCGAGATCATATTTTATGCAAAATGGTGTCAAACAGCAATCTGATATTCGGTGCAACTATCGACGACGCTATGCTTTGTATTTCAAAATGCAATATCGTGTTGAACTTAATGGGTAACTTAAATATGTATTTGAAGAATCAAATAATCATACCGCATCCTCGGACCGGCCAAAGACGTTCTTACAGTCTAGTAGGTTATGAATTATGTAATTTCGTCATCTGCTTAAACATTTCTGTTGATCCGTATCGCTGACGTATCTCAAACGGAAAGTTTAGCATTTATCTTTCCGTTTCAACCTCATTTTATTCAGTCTGTCCTACAGTTCGGATATTTATAGGACTTTTTCGGATACTTGTTTTGAATTCGGATCGGAGCCGGGTATCCGATCCGATCCGAAACCGATCCAACTTTTCGGATATCCGCACACCTCTAATTGTCACCATAGATAATTGTACCCTAGTATTTAATAAGCTATATTTATATATTGTGCAATATTGAATGAGATTTTTTTGCTGAAAGTCTAATAGCTCTTATTTATTTATTTATTCAATTAATAACTTTTAACTCCCGTGCACGTATAATTGCAATAAATAATTATTTTTACAATGTTATTTGAAGCACAAGGGATTTAAACTATGAAGCGCTTGTTTTGGTTTTTGGGATGTATATTTTTATAAATCTTCCGGTTTTTTCAATTAATTTAACTATTTCTTCATAAATAATTTAAATATAGTGCACAAGCCTAAACTTTTTTTTATTTTTTGAAATTATTACTTTATTTATATCATTATAGTTATTTTCATTGTCATCATAAACAATTAATTGTACCTTAGTATTAAATAAACTACATTTTAGATATATTCATTTTTGAATGAGATGTATTTTTTTTGTTGACTATCTAATAATTCACTTTTATTTATTAAATTATTTAAACTTCCGTGCACGTAAATATCATTAATCACAATAAAATTTATTGGCATTTGGCATATAAACCAAATCAGAAATAAACTCCGGGAATACATTTTTATTTTTTCAAATTTATCTCAATTTTTACCAATTCGTATAATCAAAAACGTTTACTATGCCTATATTCAATCGACTTCACAATATGGAAACATAGCTTGGGATGGAGGGTACAAAAGTGTACTTGCACCCATTGAAATTCTGTAAACACATAAAGATTGCTCTTCGGAGACCTTGCTGTTATCCTTCGGAATCTATTTTTGACGATTTCAAAGTGTTTAATGTTTCACAACTTTTTATAAGGTCTCTGCTTATCTATATCTTTAAAAATAAGCAACATGTTTTCAACCATCTCTCCCATAGTTACTGGACAAGATTCTCAATCAACACCTGGATTTAGTTACCTAGGATAAATAAATCTATAAATAAACACCTCAATATATTGCAATTACCCTGTTTACAAAATTACCAAATCATCTTAAGAACCTAGGGCCACAAACTATGTCAAAATACAAAACAAATTGTAAATAAATGGCTAGGAGTGACTGGAAGGGGTCTGATAGATAGCTATTTTATCTCAATGCATTTCTAAGTTTTTTTTATGCCTGTCAAATTCCACGGATCTGAATTAAGAAGTATGTGAGCATGATGTTAAGTGCAATTGTACTAGTGCGATTGTGTGGGCGTGATTGCTTGTGCACGAGTGTTGTGTGAGTGTGAGTGTGTGTGGTCTGTGTGTGTGGATGTTTTTGCGTACATAAGTGGGTAGGTGTGCTCACACCTAACCAGATGTGAATGTTTGGTGTTTTTTGGTGATTGTGAGTCTAGGTATAGGTCGGGGCAAGTGTGTCATCACACTCTTTTTTTATTATTCTCTATTATTTAAATTTTTTCAAATAATTTTAATCATATTTCTGTGGTAGCTTGAAGTCTTATTGTTGTAGTCTATAATTGTTGAAATTTTGTAATAGCTTAAGTCTGAATTTAACTCATTCCCCACGCGCAGGTTCGGCTATGTGGAATATTTTCCAATGGTTATATGTAATAATGCTATTTTTTGTATTATTTTTTATGGGAATAAATCGATTCATTCATTCTACTTTGTCTACATTTACTAATCCAGATATGTCGGTCAACTGGAACGGGTATTTTGGGCGATTTTGTACTAAAAAATTGTGTTTTTTGCATTTTTCATATGTAATTTAAAAAATATTAAATTTTATCTCTTACCATTGGAATCAGCTTAAAAACTACACAATTTAGTTCCTTAAAGCTTTTCCCTATCTCCAACGGTTACCGAGATATTAAAAAATCCAAACACAGAACGTTGTATTTTGGGGCTCCAATGTTAATCTTATGGAGATTAGATAAGGGAAAATTAATATTTCACATATCAATCAATATTTTTGGATTAAAGAAAAGGACTTGGCATTTAACTTTATGTGGTTGAGATCTATCGATTTATGCTTAAAAATCATAGTTTATGTGTTTATCATGGCAGCTAACCTGCATACTCTTTCCCATGTTAATCTTATGGAGAATAAGCAAATAATTCATGTTTACCGACAGTTATTGATAAAACTTGTCATATATTATTATTATCAGTGAATTCTCCTCAGAATGGAAGTGCAACTAACTCGTTCACTTTTCCTTTGAGTTCTTATTGTTCTTCCAATAGGCTTTCATTCTTTCCGAAAAGGTGTCTATACTGTTTTCGTTTGGTTACTGTGATATAACTTCCTATATCATAATAATATGTCATATTGGAAAGTATGCAGTCTGCTGTGACGGGGGTATTTTCAGAATTGATAATTTCACAGATATTGATGACAAAGAAGTAAGATGAAAGAAGACAGATTGAAAAAAGGTAATGAGGATATATTTTTACATGTAAAACCAGTCAGTTCTTGATTAAGTTTACTCTAAACATTTAAAATCAACGAGACTTGTACAAATTGTCCGCATATATTGAGCGTTCTTTAGAGTTGGAGTAAAAAATGTTTGTTTCATCAACTATGATTTCTTCCAGGCTGAACTTGAAAAGAAAAAAAAGAAAAAAAAGAAGAAAGATATGAAGAGGAAACTGTCTGAAAATGGTATGTATGTTCTAAGTTAAGTTCTGTTATTGTTATGAATCTTTAATTTCTGATTTCATGGACGAATACAATGTTAGAAGTAAGTAAGTAAGTTTTATGGCTATGAATATTAAGGAAAATTATTTTGTGTTACATTTACAACACTTATTGTACTAACAAAAACAAAAATATCCATTTCTATCGGTAAATCTTGAATAGCTAAAAATTACCAGTTATAAGCGGGCATTTCTTGCACACACTATAGGAATAACACCTGGACTAAAAGATTTCAAACCATCCAAGTATGGAATTCAATACCCGACTTCCAACTCAGTACAACCTACCAAATCACATCAAATTATTTTTTTAAATAATTTTATCAAAATTGTTTAAAAAAATCCTACACAGCCCTTCTTGTCCCTTACTTGGAATCAGTTCATTTAATCAAAAAGGTGCACCAAAAAATACAAAAATTCAGTCAGTATAAATTTGCGTAACATTCATCTTGTAATTAAAATATAATAATAAACATTTGACCAAAGATATAGACAACGATGTCCAGTGTCAAATTCCTTCAGCTATGACCACCATTACTGTAAATTTTGTATTGAATTAATGTAAAGATTGATATTATAATTTTTTGAATAACTGGTTTATTTCGAACTTGTATATTATATATAATTAATTGTACTTTAGCCAAATTTCTGTGAGAAATTAAACTATATCTGTTGACAGATTGTTTTATGCTATCAAATAGGATCTAAATGACTGAGGTAAGGAGAAGGAGTGCAATATCCTCTAAAATTTCAAAAACAGGCCCAGAAATACTATTTTTCAAGTTGTTTTATATATGAAATAGCTATTATAATAAATAATATAACAGTGTCCCAAAAAATTTGATAAAAATTATGTGATAATAACAACATAATTTTTATCCAATACTATAATACGAGCAAGGTTTGTGTATATATATATATATATGTGTGTGTGTCTTATTCTATACGAGCAAAGCTCGGTCACCAGGTACTAATATATTAAATAATGATGTGTTATAATGTAATAATATATAAAGTATCACAACAAGTCTTAAATGTGGGATAACTTTGAGCTATTTTTACACTTAACATTAGGTGAAGCGAATGAAACACATGGAAATGGAATTGACATTGATGAATCCTTGAACTTTGAAAATGAAAATGAAGAACTTCCCAAGAAGAAGAAAAAGAAGAAGAAGAAGTCTGTAAGTGCTGATGGGGATGAATAATTCATAGAGCAAGTAAACTGTTATACAGAGAGAAATAAATTAGATTATATAAGCCACATTAAAGAATAGACACTGGTCTATGGAGTCAAATGGTCATAATTTTCGCTTTTTGATTCTGTGTTATATACATTTTTTAATCAATGATTGTTTGCATTTTTTACACCAATTAATGGTTTTTATTTAATGACCAATGTTATTTTTAGACATATTCAAAATGTATATTTTTAATATAGGATTTTAACCCTTCAACGTAGGATATTTTTATTACTAAATAGACACTATTGCAGTACTTTTTTGGCACTCACGACCTTCTTGTGCAAAAAATTATTAAAATATATATTTCTTCACTATGAGACATCCTATTTACCTGATTCTATCAGTAAATTGAAACATAATAGTAACACTAAAGGCTAGGCTAGACTACGGTCCACTTGAGTTCTGCATTTTACAAATGACGAAAACACACAGAATAAAAACTATATCTGGTAGATTATTGCAAAAAAAGCCATAAAAATACCAATGAGTAACCACAAATACAATAAAACAGTCAAACTAAACGTATTCACTATTTATTCTTATCACTACATCCTATTTATGACCAAAATAACGTAGAAACACAACAATAACAAAACAAGCGGACGACAGTGACATTGCGAATTAACAGGTGAAAGGATGCCTCATTTCAAACTATCTCTGTCTCTCTCGTTTTGGATGTAAATAAATAAAAACAGCTGAAATTACTCATTGTACTGTCCACAACGTCCTGAAGAGTCGAAATAGTTTGATATATTGCCAATGTAGGCAGCACATAATGGGTCGACACTCACACGTGACTTATATGGCAAACCACACGGCAGACGGCTTTTGGCTCGCTTACGGTGTACGTCAAACCACGTTGAAGGGTTAATTAATTACCACTTACAATTTTGGCTGTTGGATTATCAAATTTATGTGTTAAGGGTGATTTTGTAATGCCCTATGATAATTATATATATATATATTTTTTAGGTTAATATTTCTCAAGCAGAATCAGTTGTTTGAATCATGTTTTTTTTTCTAATAAAAAAATTCTGAAATACTGGAATATTTTATCATTGCCATTCTCCCAAATTTTCTTTATGTCAAAGTGAGAGATGGGCCTGCTAAGTTCTAAGTAGTCTTCAGTGTTTTCAGGTTCCGGTTATCACACCTTGATAATGTTTTTATATCACTCACCAAAAAAAGGAATGACTTTTTTAATAAAAAATCTTTATTGTTTCTGAGACACATATTAAGACATTATAGAATAGATTTATATAGAAACAATGACCACCATATGTTATTTACCTGTGTCAGTGGATTTCACACAGTTTATTTATATCTATCAAAGAGGCGGATGACCAGTCTTGCATGGAATAGTGTTACACTTAGCAGCACTATCACTTCTTTCAATTGTTTGTAACATAAAAATGTTAAATAATCCTTTTATATCAAAATAAAACTTAAATCATACCATGTTACAATTATTATCAAACACAATAGAATAACAAATCAACATTATGAAAATCTAGTACCATCATTTGACTTCTACCTTAATTAATTAATTTTGAATTTAAGTTTTCTGACATTAGCAAATTTAAGTAGATGCACTTGGTATGATTATAGGGGTAGGAAACAGGGGCTATCCTAGCTAAACCTAACCTAATTTAATTTTCATGAGGATTTGGTTTAATCAAAAATTTAGAACCTCTTAAACTAAACTTATAACTTTAGTTTAAATTTTAGTTTTTATAATTTTGAAACAATTTTCATTTACTGTGATTTCTTCTTTTATTTAAACATTATCTGATATTATAATACGAGCAAGGTTTGTACATACTGTATATACAGGGTGTTCATTAAAGTCGGGCACAAACTTCGAGGGGTGATAGTACTCATCAAAATAAAAATAAACAAAAAATCATCTGCAGAGTTTAGCTGGCACAACGCGGCTTCTTAGCCACAGACGCTCCGCGGTGGCGCGTGGGCCCTGTATTCTAACTTTAAAAATGAATTTTCTTGGTTATCCGTGGACGGATTTCGTTCACCAAAGTACCGTTCGATTTGAAATTGAAATTCCAATCTTTTTCGTATCTTGTAAAAATTTTATAAAGTTAATGGTTTTTTTTTTGTTATTTTAATTCAAATATTTTTAACCGCCGCCATTTTGAAAATATAAAAGAAAATTAAATGATACTTATATTTTTCTCTTTAACCAATAAATATGTGTGCAAAGTTTGGTTCTGTATCTTAAATATTTCTTGATGTATATAGTTTTTTCTAAAAAATACAAAATTGCGGCTAGCGGCTAAACGAATGATTTTTCGACAAATGGTTATAGGTGATTTTTTGTTTATTTTGATGAGTACTATCACCCCTCGAAGTTTGTGCCCGACTTTAATGAACACTCTGTATATTTGCACACGGATCTCGAAAACGGCTCTAAGGAATTTCTTTAAATTTTGGAAATAATTAATTTTCGAGTAGAAAATAAGTTCTATATACGTCTAATGTCCAGAAAAATTCCAGTTTTCTTGTAATATTAAGTTTAAAATCTAAAAAATTAACATTACGCTTATGGAGAATCAAATGTAAACAATACAAATCAAAACATCTGTTTATAACCGTTTGACAGTTGTTGATTGAAGATGGTGGTGAACAATATGTGAATAGAGGTTTTTCATACATATTTATCTTATGTATAAATGAAAAATTATCAAATTACTAAACAATTTGTAAAAACTAAAGGGTAATATAAATGTGTGAAATAAAAGCAGAGAAATAAAGTATTTCCAAAATTTTTCTTGTTTTGATAGAAAACCTAATCATATCATAATCATAATAAATGTGTTTTAATTTTACTGATTAACTTGTATAGTACATGTCGTATTTAATCCAAGCAAAGCTCGGTTCTCAGATCTCATCTTTCATGACATACATGTAGGCCCTAATGCCATTCGAAAACGGAACATTGCGAAACAATCCTCTGAAGAAGAATGAGGAATCGCATGAGAATAACACCGTGGTGGCATGTCCCGACTTCGTTCTTCTCACATATAAGAAGAAAGAGAGAAATTGTTAGCAATGAGAAATCGTTGAGTTAATGACTCAGTTCAGCGTTGAGATAATATTCGACTTTCAATAAGAAATGCTTCAAGTCAGTGTTGATTTGAATCGAACGGTGTTTCATTGAGACTGCACAATTGATTGATTTTCTTAAACATTAATTTCCATTTTCTTTAACATTCGACTTTATTCACATGGATAATAGCTCTGGGGAGGAGATATTGGCAATTTGTCTGACCAAAATTTAAAAACGGAGCCGGTTGAGTCGGAAGTCATCTGCTGTATGTTAATACAAATTATTAATTTGAGTTTTTAGTATTTTGAATTGTATATTATTTTATTAGATCACAAATAATTTCATGTTATATTTTTATTTTATTCCTATATTAGATTTAAATTTAAAGTTATTATGGAAAGCACTCTAGCAGAACTAGAACTAGAGGTATGCTATACAAAAACACCAGTTTGAAGCAATTTTCAGTACTCTAGGAGTAAGGTTTCTAGCAGGTGGGGACTACAACGCCAATCATCCAAACTGGTATCTAGGCTAACAACAGTTAGGGGGTGCCAACTTATGGCCACTTTAAACGAAATCCAACTGGAGTAGTTATTTACAGGAGAACCAAGCTACTGGCATACGGATTGGGCAAAAATATCCGATTTGCTGGACTCCTTTGTTACTAAAGGCATTTCACATAACTATTTAATAGTTATGTCTTGCTTAGAATCAGCATCCGACCAAGTATAAGTTCTTCTATTTAGTTTAAGAATCCACCCAACACTCTCCATAACAAACACACTGATTGGAACCAATTTCCTCAAAATATAAATGAACCTTTGACTCTCAAGGTGCCACTGAAGACCTCGATGAACATAGATTATGCTGTATCATATTTTAACAATAGTGTTCAAACAGCTACAACAACACCTTCTACTAGAAAACATCTCCAAAATCAATTAATGTACTCAGTGGAAGTCAAGCGAAGACGGTTACGGTGAGTTTGGAAGATTAGCATTTCTGCTAATCCCTAGAGACAAAGCTCTTTTCAATAGGGCGTTCCTGAACCTTAAAAGATTTCTTTACAATATAAAGAATCAAATGTTTCAAGAATTTATCAAAAATCTTATTGATAGTGAAGCAGCTGATTATTCGCTGTGGAAAGCCACAAAACATCTTAAGAGGCCCCAGATAAATATTCCTCCTCTTTGAAAGACGATGGTACTTGGGCAAAAAGCGGTCCGAGAAGGCAGCGTTTGCATCGTATTACAAAAAAGTATTCAAACCACATAAAATTAATTTGAACCTTGAAAATGACATCGTAGAATTTCTTGACCCTCCAAATCAACTGGAAATGCCTATACGGGAATAATTTTTCCCCCAATGGAAAGTTTCCCAAATTGTGGTAATTACAAAACCAGGAAAGCCCTCAAATTAAGTCTCAGCTTATCGACCGATAAATCTCTTACCGATGATTTCAAAAGTATTTGAAAAGCTCTTTTTACATCGCCTCTAACCTTTAATTGATGAAAGAGACCTAATACCACCTCATCAATTCAGGTTTAGGCGTAAGCACTCGACCATATTGAGCAGGTTCACAGGATATAAATGTCATTAAAGAAGACCTTGAAAACAAGCGTTTCTGTTAGGCTTATTTCTGGACGTTGCGCAAGCTTCTGACAAAGTCTGGCATGCTGGTCTACTATTTAAAATAAAGAATCTGTTACCTCATACGTTTTATGGAATCTTGTTGTACCTTTCTAACAGGCTTCTCCAAATTAAGTTCCAAGAATGTCTGACTGACTTATATGGAATTGCGTTAGGAGTACCTTAAGGCAGTGTTATTGGGCCTATCCTCTCCAGGTATTACGTTTGCAACTTTTGGCGACGACATCGCTTTATTGTCATCCAATCCAGACCCTCTATTGACATCCGCCCTAAACGAAATCAGTGGCTTGAAAACTAGAAGATAAAGGTTAATGAAGCAAGCAAAGTCACTTCATGTAACTTTCACGATGAATACTGAAACATATCCTCCAGTAACGATAAATAATGCCGTTCTTCCTCAAGCGGATGAAGTAAAATACCTGGGTATGCCCTTGGACAGACGTCTTACTTGGCGCTCCCACATTTGGAACAAAAGACTAAATTTGAAGGTAAGAACCAACAAATTGGCCTGGCTTCTTAGACAAAATTCTAAATTATCAGTTAAAAACAAATTACTCTTATACAAAGTTGTGTTGAAGCCTGAATGGACCAGCGAACACATAACAGAATTTGTATGTGCTCGCTGGTATGGACCTACGGAATCCAGCCCTGGGGGAGGGCGTCAAATTCAAATATGAAATAATTCAACGATACCAGTCTGAGACATTAAGAAGAATTTTCAATGCTCCATGGTACGTTACAAACCTAGTAACCCATGCAGATTCCAAAATTCCATTTGTAAGCGAAGAAATTTTAAAATTTAGTCAAAATTACCAGTGTAAAATAGAAGACCATCATAACCTAACCATCTGGCATTAAAGCTTCTAGACAACAGTCAGTGCACCTATAGGTTGAAAAGACATAACATCCTTGATCTTGCTGATCGCTTTTTGTAACTATATATATATTTTCTTTATGTTAGTTAGCACAATGGTGCCATTGATTATGAATAGAAGTGTTCTTCTACCATCTATGATGGTGCTTAACTTATTCTCACGTTCTTCACTCTTATAAAATTTACCTATTGTTCTTATTATAGTAACAGATTTTTTTTAACAATGATTTATTTTCGGATCAATATTCAATATTTTACACAGAATATTTAACAATAATTCGACTTAACTTTAATAATAAAAACATCGAGTGGGTTCGCCCTTTTTTAGTCACCCGGGAACATAGGAGAAACATAAATGACACATTTTTTAACAAAAAACTTATTTAAAAAAAAGTAAAACTTATTTAAAATATGAATTTATAATTTTGTTGAAACCGCCACTTCAAAAACCAATCAATCAGAGTGTCAATAGATGTTTGAAATGATTCTGCAGCTATGTCAATATTTGAATTTTGACAGATAACGGCAGTGTCATCCGCTTAAAGAGCCAAAGTTGCGTCTTGAGTTCTGGCATATCCGACAAATAAATGTTGAAAAGCACAGGACCAAGTATCGATCCCTGTGGCACTCCAGCTTTAATTGGTCTAATTGATGAAGTAGGAGAATTAATTTTGACAGAAAATATTCTGTTGAGTAAAAAAGATTTAATAATATTTATTAAGTGGAGAGGGAAACCATGGTTTATCAATTTAAGAATTAAGTCCATCATGCCATACGGTGTCGAATGCTTGTGCGATATCTAGGAAACCAGCAACCGAATGTTGTTTTCTTTCAAACCCACCCACAATTGTTTCAGTTAAGCGCTGAAGTTGATGCACCGTAGAGTATTTTTGCCTGAACCCAAACTGGTGTGAGGGAATAACTTCCGAGCTGTCAACATGACTCATTATCCTTTTCAAAATAACTCTTTCAAAAACTTTCGAAATAGTGCATAACAGAATTATTGGCCGATAACTTGATGGAGATTTTTGTGGTTTTCCAGGTTTATGAATAACAATAACTTCAGCATGTTTACATTTTGATGAAAAGTAGGATAAATACAAACAAGAATTTAGTATGCGAGTCAAAATAGAAAGAGCCTTATCTGTAAGGTTTTTTTAAAACCAAATTGGGTTTTAAAAAAACTCCGGGCTCGTGGCCCGGAGTTTTGCGTGGGGGTAGATCCCTAATAATTGATCTCAATTGAGATTTTGTGGCAAATCGTATTGGCAGTTCTGCTGACATGAACGTCAAGTTGATGGTTTCTTGAACACTTTTAACAAAATCAGAATGTAAAACTATCATTTGGCTTAAAAGCAGATTTAAAATGATCAGCAAATACGTCACACTTTTGAGAGTCACGTTCAAAAACTGAGTTATTTTGAGTCAATGTAGGGATGAGGGGGCGAGTTCGCAAAAGGCGTTTCGTAGCTTGCCACATATTTGAATCGTTAGGATGAATGTCCGAAACATATTTTCTGTAATTTTCTATTCTGTATACATCCAATTCACGTTTTACACGCCTAGAAAGTTCATTCATTCGTCTTTTGAGGAACGGCAGTCTGAGCCTCTGCCAGCGCCGCAGCACTTGGTTTTTCTCATTAATTAGTCTCAATATATTCAGTGGTGACTGAGAGTAACAGTTTAATTTGTGCCTATAAGGTTGAGAAATTGAAGCTTTAACACAACTTTGGATAATCCGTGTGAACTCATCTATTGCTATGTCAATCAGCAGGAGTCAGGAGAATTTAAATATTCTTGAATTTCTAGTTTATCATCAAGTTCTGAATAAAACACATCCCAATTAATTTTTCCGTCAATTAGTTTTGGAGGGTGTAAACTTGTCTGAGGGTAGTTATAGACGGTTACTACTATTGGTGAATGGTCTTAATCAAGTTCAGGTAAAACTTGCTGCAAAATAGGAGCAGATACATTTATATGCAAGACTAAATCCAGGATGTCTGGTTCGTAAACTAAAAACTATAGTTGCCACGGGTAATGTGTTGGCTCGTCAGGTCAGGAGCCGCAATGATGGTATTGGAACTGTTTACGTATTGTAAAAGTCGGTTCCCGTTAGGGTTTGTATTACGACAACCCCAAGAACGATTTTTACAATTGAGATCGCCCATAATGGTTGAACAGTCGTCAGGTAAAAGGATTTGCAAATCTTGGTTATGTAAACGTCGGTTTGGAGGTTTGTAAACTGAAATAACGCGCATATGTGGATTCCATTATTAAGTCCAATCTTTATACCGACGGCTTCTATTGTGGGAAGTGGTGGTAAAAATATATGATTGTGAGCGATATTTCTATTGACAAAAATCGCAACACCTCCAGAGCCTATATAGGATCTCGGCGGTCTTCCCTATACAATACGTAATCACTAATTTTGAAGCGTTCAGTTTCTATCAAATGTGTTTCAGAAACACATATGTCAATATTGTGTCGAGCAAGAAAGGAGATAAAAATCCCCCTTTTATTTCTTAGACCATTTGCGTTCCAGTTTAGGAAGGTTAAGTTACCTATTAATTGGCGATTATACTGATCCATTAGCAATGACAGATGAAATAATGTTACTTATTATTTTTTTGAGTGTATGAATAAAAGATCTAACTACTTCTAAAATGATTTGTTCTAAACTGTGTGATAGAGAACTCTCAGTTAGATTAATACCAGTTGACTCTACAGAAGCATTGCTTGTACTGCGTTGTATGGGAGACATGGCTTTAGCAAATGGGATTTTTAACTTTGGAAAAGCTTGAGGCGGGTCATCATTACCAATTTTAGGAAAATGAGAAGGGGAATTAAGGTCAGCTAGGAATTAAGGGAGGGGATGAGCTAGAAGTCTCGGGTAAACTGTTAGAATTTGGTTTACGAAAATAACTTCTTTTGGTTTTATCTTTATTTTTGATTATTTGCTGATACGCCTGACAATCTCTGTAATTAGCGGTGTGATCTTCTCCACAGTTTACACAATATGAGGGGTTTCCGTTTTTTGCTTTGGGCACTCAGTGTAATAGTGCTGCCCAGTGCACCTTACACATCTAGGATCAAGTTTACAAACATTTTTAGTGTGACCGTACCTTTGACAGCGGGTGCACTGGGGTATTATTTGTCTTGATTTTCTTTTAACTTCAACTTCAACAATAGCAAAACAAAGAGTTTTTAATTTAAAAATGGCTTTGCCGTCTTCATTGTTCTCTACCTCGACTGCACATAGAGGCAAAGGCAGTTTGCTCTTATTCAGTGAGTTACTATGAGTACGGGATAGTTATGGTGTGTAAGTTCTTATTTTAGCGAATTTCCCATAGGGAAAAAGCTATTACCGTAGGTCTCATGGTAAGACTTAAGCCCGGGACCATGTTATTTTTTTCTTCTTTAGGTGCCTAGAGACCAAAAACAATAGTCGTTAAAAAAAAAAAAAAAAAAAATATATATATATATATATATATATATATGTATGTATGTATGTGTGTGTGTATATACATATATATATATATATATATATATATATATGTGTGTGTGTGTGTGTGTGTGTGTGTGTGTGTGTGTGTCTGTGAACACGATAACTCTCGTAAAAATGGTCCGATCGAGACCAAATTTGGTAGAGACGTGTATTCCTACAAGTGCTCGGACGAGTTCGTAAACCAGATATACCGGTCAATGGGAACGTGTAGTTTGGGAGGGGGTTTGTCCCAAAAAATGGGGTTTTTTGCGTTTTTCGTATGTAATTTAAATTTTTTTAGATTTAATCTTTCACCATTAAAATCAGCTTAAAAAACTACACAGTTAAGTTCTTTATAGTTTTTCTCTATCTCCAACAGTTACCGAGATATAAAAAAAATCTAAACATTGTATTTTGAGGCTCCAATGTTAATCTTATGGAGGATAAGGAAAAATTAATATTTCACTTATTAACCAATGTTTTTGGATAAAAATTTATATTTAGCTTTATGTGGTTGAGGTTCATCCATTTATGCTTAAAAATCATAGTTTATGTGTTTATCATGGCAGCAAACCTGCATACTTTTCCCCATATTAATGATATAGGGAATAGGCAAACTCCTTTATCTATGGACAGATGTTGATGAAACTTGGTATAATTGGTTAAAATAAAAATTATTTATGGTAGAAATAACTACTTTCAGTGTTCCTCACAGCAGCTAACCTGCACACTCTTTCCCATGTTAATCTTATGGAGAATAGGCAAATAATTCTCACGTTTATTGACAGATTTTTATAAAACTTGTCATATTTTATTAT
Organism: Nephotettix cincticeps; assembly: GCA_023375725.1. Taxonomy (NCBI): domain Eukaryota; kingdom Metazoa; phylum Arthropoda; class Insecta; order Hemiptera; family Cicadellidae; genus Nephotettix; species Nephotettix cincticeps. The sequence goes on from CM041791.1 coordinate 97,081,310, forward strand.
TATTATTATTATTATTGATTTGGAAATTCGCTGAGTACGCAGATCTGATGCGACGGGGGTATTTTAATATCACCCTCCGATAAAGAAGTTGGGACATTCCTAATAACTACATCGAGCTTTTTGTCGAAGAGCGGTTGAAATGTATGGTACGGTATTTAATGCCGGATGCATCGTAGAATGCGGTTAGGTTTTAAAATCAGATAGGCTGGACAAATTAACCTTAAGAGATTGTCCCCGCAGTCGCGATGAAAAGGTAGCTTCCGCTACATCGCGTACATCTTTTATAATTTCCTGGTGGTTGTTGACATCGTGCAGGAAAATGGGAGGAATTTTAAGCTTATTTTCGTTTGTTAGATCATCAGGATTAGTATCATTCATATCTTCAGTGCCATTTGTATCAATATTTTTGTAAGCATAAGAATGATCCGAGAGAACTTGGTATTTATTGTCTTTACATAACTGACTCGCGTCTAAAACATGACGTTTAGGCTGAGAAACTGAGCTTGGTAGAATTTTTCGTTTATTTGGAACAATAAAACTGTCTATATCCTTGTCGTTGCTCTCAAGGTATTCATTTGTTGAATCAGACATGATATTTTTGTTTCATATTGCATTTAAACTTAACTTTGTTTGTTTACAACAGTTATTGACATTCCACTAAATGAAGAAACTTTTAGGTTAGTGTTCCTTTTTAACAAAGAAGTCTTGTTAACCTTTGCAATAACTATAAGAATTTGATATGAGTAAGAAAAACTATTAAAAATAAATAGTATTTGACCGTAAGTTTATCAAAAGTATTTAAAATACACGCGTTTTAACGATAAAATTTACTAAGGAAAATAAACACATAGTAACAGATTGTAAAAGTAAAACTTGATTTTTTTTAACCTTATTTATTTTACAATCTGTTAAAAGGATGACAATAAGTAAAAATTATGTAACTGAAATGACATGAACTATGCGTTATTCAGTGGTGACACAAAAATGTTATTGTTCAAATCGTAGAGGAAGATCCAGGACTGAACAACGCTTAAGTCTATTCACTGTTTCACTGTTGTCAAGTAAATTTAGAGCAAGGTAGTTGGGATGATTTTCTAGTTTGGTCAGATATTTTCTGCTGAAGCGGCGAATTTCCTCTTTGACAGAGAGTAATTTTAAATCATCATGCAGTGTCTTGTTTGATACGAACCAAGGAGCTTGGGTTACTTTTCTCAAGACCTTTGATTGGAACCTCTGTATAATTTCGATGTTTGAATTACTACTGGCAGTACCCCAAAGCTGCAATCCATATGTCCAAATTGGTTTTAAAATAACTCTGTAAATTAAGAGATTGTTTTCAAGAGACAATTTTGATTTGTAACCCAAAATCCAGTTAAGATTATTTAATTTTAAGTTTAATTGTAGTCTTTTATTCCATACATGTGATCGCCACGTGAGTTTAGAGTCAAGGTGAAGACCGAGGTATTTCACACTTTCCACCTAGGGCAATAAAACGCCATTAAGGGTCACTTTTGAGCATATGTTTCGTCTTAACGTGAAATTTATGTGGTGTGATTTTGCTTCATTTACTCTAATTCTCCATTTTTTAAGCCACAGCTCAAGACAACTTAGTCCAATTTGAAGGTTAAGTGAAGCAAGCACATTATTCATATGAGTAGCTAGAATAGCAGTATCGTCAGCAAATGTAGCTATGGTAGTTTCTGGTACTGTAGGAATGTCTGCACTGAATATCGAATAGAGAACTGGACCTAGAACACTTCCTTGGGGAACTCCTGAATTAATCTCAAAAAGATTTGTATGGACGTCCAAATATTTAATTTGAAAAAAATCTATGGGTCAAGTAAGATTTTAGTATGTTGAAATAAGAATGAGGAAGAGAGCGTTTCAGTTTGTAGAGTAGTCCCGGATGCCAAACCTTGTCAAAAGCTTGTTTGACGTCAATGAAAGCGGCAGAGCAAAACTTATTCTTTTCAAGCGAGTCTCTGACAATGTTAACAACCCTGTGAACTTGTTCAGTAGTGGAGTGGCATTTTCGGAACCCAAATTGATGGTCGGGAATCAAGTTGATGTCTTCAAGTACTGGTTGCATCCTCTTCAGAAAAAGTTTCTCAAATAGCTTTGAAAGCAATGGAAGTAAGCTTATGGGACGATATGAAGAAACGTCATGAAGCGGTTTACCGGGCTTGGGAACAACAATAATTTGGGCTATTTTCCAGTGGCAAGGGAAGTACTCTAGACGCAAAACAGCGTTGAAAATAAATGTTATAAACATAATCGCTTTTCTGGGAAGTTCTTTGAGTACCCTTCCTGTTATGAGATCTGAGATCATATCCTGGTGCTTTTCTAGGATGTATATCCTTATGTATCGTGCTGTGAACTTCAGAAGGGGTGAGCGGCTTAATCGGGAGTGATAACTGCGTAGGTGATTCCAGGTAGTCAAATATTTCCTTGTCATCATTTTGCTGATCAGAGTCAAAAGGCCTAAAAAAATCCGCAAAATGATCTGAAAATGCATTAGCCTATTCACTGGAACTCTTTGCCCACGAACCATCGTTGTTTCTAATAGGTGGAATATGTTGTATTGGTCTTTTTAAATATTTAGTTGCTTTCCACAAGGAATATTCACTTGATTCGATTGGTGAAAGAGAATTTGTGTACTCTTCAAACCACTTGTTTTTGGTTTGTATTATGAGTTGCTTAAGTTTTCTGGCCGCTCTGTTAAAACGTGTTTTGTCCATAGGGTTCCTTGTATTTTGCCAAATTCTCCGTAACCTTCTTTTCTCAGCTATTGTTCTTTTTATGTCTAGAGGTAGGTTGTTATACTTAACTCCTTCTTTATTGTGTTGGGGTGTGGCATTCCAAGCAGAATTTTGAATAATGGTGTTAAAATAAATAATTGCGTCCTCCACATCACTATTTGACTGCAACGGATATTTAAGGTTTAGTTGCTCATTAATATCCTCTCTAAATTTCTGAAAGTTTGTATTTTTGTTGAGGAGTGACGAAGGTTTCTCAAGAGGGCTTGCCCGTGAGCTAAGCGACAATATTACCGGTGAGTGGTCGGAAGAGAGATACAGGCAGGAGGAAATTGTTAAATATTCATTTGATATTCCTTTTATAATAAAAAAGTCCAAAAGATCAGGGATTTTATTCCTGTCAGTGGGCCAGTAAGTCGGTTCACCTGTAGATAGACTTGTAAGCTGTTGTTCCATCATGATATTGAAAAGTTCACGGCCTCGTGGTGTTGCCAATCTTGAGCCCCAACTCGGATGCTTTGCATTAAAGTCCCCTCCAACAAGAAATCTATTACCCAAAGAATTGAAAAAGTCCCTGAACTGGGCTCTATTTATTACATGAGGAGGAGGGCAATAAATAGCTGAAACGGTCACAGGGCCAGTTTCCGTCACAACAACAATACTTGATGCTTGTAAATAATCATGTTGAAATTTAGGTAGTTCAAAGTGCTTTATGTTATTTTTTATTAACACAGCAGCTCCACCACGTGCTCTAAGATTCGGATGGTTAGTATGATAGATGGTATAGTTTGGAATTTTGAAGAAGGACCGTTCCGTAAAATGTGTTTCTGATATTAGAAAAATGTCCAATTTTTGATGTAATAGAAAAGACGTTACTCCTCGATAGTGTTGTACCAAGCCATTGGCGTTCCAAAGAGCAATCTTGATGTAAAAATCCATCATTTTAATTTTGACACAAGCGTTGTTAAAAGATTCAGAAGTGAACCCATTTGTTGTGATTGTTGAATAAACAACTTTTCAAAGCGATCTAAAAACTGATGAATAGTTTGTGACAGGTTACTGTCAGTTTTGTTGTTGTTTACTTGTTTAACGGTTTCCGCGTAACTTAAGGAACTACGCCTTTTAGATGAAGAGTCCACTCTAGGTAAGGGTGAAGCATGATGGTCTTGGTCTTGCTGTACTGGGGAAGACTTGGTTAGGACAGGATCACTGGAACGAGGTCTAGAAGAACCTCCTTTCAAATTGTCTTTACTTTCTGCTCTTATTTCTTTTAGAGCTCTTTGTCTCAACGGAGGATACAGTTTGTTTTTCACTTCTTTATAGACAACACACCCTTTGTAGTTAGCTGGATGGTTACCCTCACACAATGCACATTTAGGAGGATCAGAAACAGGTTTCCTACATGAAAATGTGTCATGGTTTTGACCACACTTAACGCAACGATATGGACATCTACAATAAGCCCTGGTATGGCCATACTGTTGACACCTCTTACACTGTACAACGTCAGACTTTTTACGTGGAGGCTCAAACAAGATTTTAGCATTCAATAGATACTGAATGCTATATATTTCTTTATTGTTCTGATTAGGTTCTAAGTCTATGAAAAACATGGACAGTGGGGACTTAGTTTTATAGTCTTTAATGTTAGAGATATTTCACACCTTGTGTCCGAATTCCTCAATAGACATTTTAATATCATTTATATCAGTTGAGAAATGCATGTTCTTCAGGACCACACGATAAGCCCTATCCTGTTTAATTTGAAACGTATGGAAGTTAACCTTGAGGCCCACTAGCAGATGAACTAGCTGTCTATATGCGTCAATAGAGACTGGACAAATTTTTACCTTATTTCCAGCTAGACATTTGTATGTATATTCATTCTTTGGTATGACTGACTCTATAGAGAACATCATATCCTTAATGTTTGCGATCCCAGGCAAGAAAATGGGCGGAGGTTTTGTGTCCTTCGAAGTTGGAGTACTAAGTTCACCCTCATCCTGGATCTGGCTGAGAGGATCAAAAATGTTTCTTGTTTGAAAGGTCACGGTTGGAAGCACTTGGCGAGGTTTTTTAGAATGATGATCATAAGAGTTCAAATTGCTCCTTTTATTGCTAGGAACAGTCTGCCAGACGCTACTTTTCGTAACCAGTTGCGATTCTGCACCTTTGCAATCAATGTTTTGAACTAAAGTTTGGCTTGAAGTTTGGACACATGCCGTAATGTGGCATATGCTAATATTATTAGCAGTTGTTTCCTTATCTTTATGTTCAATGTTAAGTAGCGAACTATTGCTATAATAAGTTGACATAGTTTCATTTTGCAATTGCAAGTTCTCACGGCAATAATTATGGTCTGACATGTTATCGTGATAGTTTACTGAATTCACAATACAAATTAATGAAGGTAATAAACAAACAAACCTATAAAAGTGAGGTTATATTTAAACAAACCCTTTTTTGTCAGTCAATACAATAATATATCAGCAATTATTATAACAAATTAAAGATAATACAAAAACCGTCACGGTTTTACTAAACGTTCTTCAGTTCTTGAAAGTAAAAACACAAAATTATCAAACTTGAACTTACATAATTAGTCCACGTTATTTTCACAAATACACACACAGCTGACTCTAAAAGCTGTTTATAAAACTTTTTTTTTTTTTAACTGAATGTTTTATTTACAATCTGTTTTTTAAATACAAAACAATAAGTAAATATTATACAAGAACAAAATGAACATTAACGTGGTTTTCCTTTCCTAGTGCCTGCCACTGCTGGCAGTAAAAAACGTTAGTGTATTTATAACAGTACAATAATTAACTTGCTTCATGTCGGAAGTCCAAGCGGCAAGATGGAACGTCTTTTCAATCTATAGGTGAAATTAGCATTGTCCAGCAAGTTAACAGCAAGATAATTTGGATGATTTTCTAGTTTTTCAATGTACTTCTTACTAATTTTGGCTATTTCTTCTTCAATAGTTGGGATTTGAAGGTCTTTGTGTAGGGTTTTGTTTGAAACAAACCAGGGGGCATTGACAATTTTTCTTAAAATTTTGGATTGGTATCTTTGCATAATATTAATATTAGATTTACATGCAGACCCCCATAGCTGTACACCATATGTCCAAATTGGTTTCAAAATAGATTTATATATCAATAATTTGTTGTTCATGGTAAGTTTTGATTTACGTCCAAGAAGCCAATTTAGTTTCATTGTTTTTAAATTTAGTTGTTGTCTCTTCATCCAAATATGTGTTTTCCACGTCAGTTTGCTGTCTAAATGTAAGCCTAAATATTTTACTTCTGTAGCGTGAGGAATTTGTGTATTGTTTAATATAACAGGGGGACAAGAATTTCGATTAAGTGTGAATGTAATGTGTGATGATTTTTCTTCATTAATTTTGATTCTCCATGTTCTAAACCAATTTGAAATGTTATTAAGACTCTCTTGTAAATTTAACGAGGCCTGTACAGGATCCGAGTGAACGGCTAAAATAGCTGTGTCATCCGCAAACGTAGAAATTTGAGTGTTCTCATCTTCTGGCATGTCCGCAGTGTATAAAATGTACAAAAAAGGTCCAAGAACACTTCCTTGAGGAATTCCTGATTCTATCCTCTGTCTCTCTGATACAACGTCTTGATATTTTATTTGAAAAGTCCTATCTGTGAGGTAAGATCGCAATAGAAGAAAAACAGAATGAGGGAGAAGTTTTTTAATTTTATATAATAAGCCAACGTGCCATACCTTATCAAAAGCTTGGCTAACATCCAAGAAGGCTCCAGAACAAAACTGTTTGTTTTCCAAACATTGGCGAATTGTGTCTGTGACTCGATGAACTTGTTCCACCGTCCCATGTCCTTGTCTGAAGCCAAACTGATGGCTTGGAAACACCAAATCTTCATCAATCAGCATCAGTTTATAAAACTTGATTGAAAAAATTATCAATGAACCACCTACTTGTAATAATCAGCTGTCTTTGTAGTTTAAAGTTTAATAGAAAGAAAAAACAAACAGCTGTCAAACCAGTATTAATTAGTTTAGATTGGGCATTGCTTTTAAACCCATTTCGAAATCATAATATATTAAAAAGTTATTTTTACGTATAACTAATTATAATAATGATTTAATTGCTAATTAATACTAAATAATAAAGCTGGGTATTGATTTATTTTCTTTATACTGATTTGTTAAGGATTTCAGGTTTACGTTTTGGTATGATAATATTTTTTTCTTTATACTTAATCTTAAAACCCGTACAAAGGACTGCTAGTGTACTTAATATTTCATGAAGTTTTTTTCATGAAGTTTTAAGTAAATATTTTTATGTTACAGTTAGAAGTAAAAAGCTTGCCACTTATAGGGTTACAACAGTATGAGAACCCCAGAATTGATAATATAAATTGTGGCAATATGTGTTTGTTGCCACAACTGGCGAAATATATACACACGCACGTGTTAGACATTACATAGAAACTTATATTTTTCGATTCAGGAGACGTCAGGGGTCGTCTCAGGGGAAAACTGAGAGGGGAGAGGGGATCCACTCTCAACTCAAATTAAAATAAACGGTACCAGTGAACTGACACATACTTTCTCCCTTAAGTAAATTTTAAAAAGTCAATCTGTAATAAAACTATCATGTTCTACAAAGTTAATCTAAATATCATTTAATAATTTATTGTTTCAAAAATAATCATCCTATTTTTAAAAATAAAAACACGAGAGACAAAGTTAAATTAATTGTTCAAACTGTATGGGGGGAAACCCCCCCTCCCCGTAACACCAAGCTTTTTTGAGCTGGTTTTGTTCGGTGATTTGACCTTACGCTTCATACCAAGTTTCATGGAAAACGGTTGGAAAGTAAGGAAGAAATTAATTTTTTATATTCTCCATAAGAATAACATTGGGCGCTCTCAGACAACGTACTGCGTTTATCGTGGACAGTAAATTTAACTTTTCTCTGGAACCATTAGTCGTAGACAAATAATTCAAAATACTAATTTGTTTAGTTTTTTAAGCTGGTTTTAATGGTACCAGTCAAGTTATACTTTACTTTTATTGTTTTCGCTGAAAAATTAAAAATTTGATTTTTTTGACATTTAAAAGCCCATAACTTTTGAACCGTCATTTTTACAGATATTCGGGTGGTGTCAAATTATTTAGTACTCTGTACACTATAAACTGTCAAATTTTAATCAAAATCGTTAGAGCCGTTTTTGAGAAATTTGGATTTTTCACGTTTTTTAAGGGTTTTTAGGGGTGAACTACCCTTAAAAATCAAAAATTCAAAAAAATGAAAAAAACGCCTGGAGATACCGTGAATATATACATACATGCCAAATTTCATCTAAATCGGACCAACGGGGTAGGCTGTGGCACTGTACACATCCAGACACACACACACACACACACACACACACACACACACGGACACACGGACGGACAGACATCACGTCAAAACCCACTTTTTTGGATTCAGGGGACCCCAAAACGGATATATCCACCCTCAACTCAAATTCGAAAATTTTGACGAAAACAATACTTTCTCCATATACTACGTATAAGGGGAGAAAGTAAAAATGTTGGTGAAAACAATACTTTCTCCATATGCTATTACACAAGTGGTTGAAAGTAAAAACAGCTGTCAAATCAATCAATATTAGTTTGTTACCTTCATAATTAATTGAATTTAAACAATTTAAAAACTATGTTACATTTATTAAAACGTCATCTTAACGTAGGCCTATAACACAAATTACCAATGATACAAGTCTTTAATATAATTTATCTACTTTAAAACTAACCCCAAATATTTTAGCTGGAATTTATCTTTTATTTTTATAAGATTTAAAGTTAGTATTTTGTAATACAATACTAATTATTGTTATTGCTTCTTAACACTGAATTAACCCGTAAAAAGGACGGGCTTACCGCTTGTCAATATTAATCGCTTCTATCATTTTGATGTTTTTTAAAGTTTCTTCTAATTATATGTACTTAATTTTTCAAACATAATATTTAGGTACACTGTCCCAGCGTTAGGATTCGCGTGGTGAACAACAAGGCTCTGATTGCGGCGGTTAGGTTGTTTGGGAGATAGGGGGTATTTATTAATTGTAAATTTAAGTGTTTTAAAATAAAACAATTATAACCTCTTTCTTTGTGAGTATGTAAAACCCGTAAAATGTATTTTTGCTTTGTTTCATCGTACAAATCACTAGTTTTTCAGAAACTGGTCAATGGCATTTGAATTTTAAAAAGTTAGTATTATTACACACATAAAACACATTTATAAGAGTATTTGAAGAGTATGTATACAAAACACATTGTTGTCAATACAAATATAATTATCGATGAATGATTGGTAGGTGAATAATCCAATTTATTATTAATAACTTATGATATGATGGTAATAATTTGTTGTACTTTTGCATGCACTAGTGGTAATTTTAAGGAGATAGTTGGCAGCACTGGCTTTGAGTCTCACAAGTTCTGTAGTAGGTACATATGTCAAACAAAATGTCTAAAAATATTGTTGTTTTGATATAAATATATATTACAGTTTTTGATATAATGTTGCAATTTACAGTTTCTGTTGTTCCAATAGTAACATACACTTAGTGTCATTGTTCAGGTAGGTTTGATTAAATAATTCTCTAAATCTTGTTGAAAGAACAGTGGAGATACCTTATAGATCTAATTACAAATTTCTCTAATATTAAAACTCATTTTGCCTTTTAAAACAGCCCTTGGTAGTTCAAATACTGATTAAAGCAATCATCCTTGTAGTTTTAAAGTGTCAATATTATAAGCTTTACATTGATTTACCTGAACTGATTTACCTACAGGGTAAATATTTCCAAAACAGTATCCTACCAATCTATATCAAATCGACCTTAGACGTGAAGATGGGTTAGATTTCCAACAAACACTTCTGGAGCTTAGAAATACTACACTTCAAGTAATATGCTACAGTCCCGCCCAACTCCTTATGAATAGACGGACCCAAAGTCTGCTCCCCATCAATCCAAACTTGCTATTACCTCAAATACCCAACGATATTAAAGGAAGGTGGGATCACAAGAAACTAATATATAAGAAGCAATACGACCGTGGATCCTTTGCAAGTAGGTCGAAATGTTTGGCTAAAACAACGACCTCAACTAGAGAATGAGCCCTGGGTGCAAGGCTACTTCAGAAAGAAGGCAGAAGACAATATAAGGTTGAGGTACGAGGAAAAGAGTTTATAAGAAACAGAAAGTTTTTGCGAGTATAAAAAACTGATTTCCGGAAAAGAGAAGATGTTGGCAATATGTTAATTACTAAGTTAAATCATATGATCGTGTTTATGTTTATATTTTGTTTTTTAGATATACATAGTTTGTTATGATTATTAAATTCTGTTCAGATTAAATTAATCTATTTTTATATACTTGAGATATTAACAAACACAAAACACTAAAATTGCTATTCTTATAAGAGGGCTTCATAATTATTTTGATAAATTGTTTCTCAATTGATCCACTATTATTGTTATAATGTTGTTGTGTCTTGAATTTATCATTGTCCAATGACATGAGCAAGAGATTCACTAACATATTTCTCAGTGCTGGATCAGTGTTGGCACTGGTTCTACCACTGGGATCTACCATGTACACTTCTAACAGGTGCTACATCCCCTATCATTTTAAAGAAGCATTTAAACTCTTCCTCTGTCAGTCCATTTCCTTTGGCAAAGGTTTTATTATTAATTTTAAGGTTATATTTTTTACACTTGATTAGATTAGATTAGACTATTGAAATGGCGACCTTACAAGGTAGGTATTTTAAGCCGATTAAATGATTATAATAATGTGATTATACCAGAAACATGTATGGAAATAAAATAATGTCATTTAACCCTAGAAGTCGTAAAGTCGTAATTCACGACACATTTACAAATTCAATAACATGTGGTAGGTGGAGGCATCTGTTGTCAATTTAGTGAAATGATCACCTTCATGACCATGCTGCCCTCTGGGGGCAAGCAACCGAACCCAATCACGCAGTTCAATAAACTGCCACCGGGCATGTCTTATAGCCAAGTAAGCGCTTTCCCGACCAAGAGTAATCCCAATTTTGATTGCTAATGTGTGGTATAGCGGAGTGGGGGCCCACCTTAAATAAACGGTGGCTGGCTTCGATGGAAGTTGACGGCATTTGTAGACTTAATTGGGATTGCAGTGGACACCTGTTTTGCTTTTGTGGTTAGTGGTTATAAGGAGGGGGGGCAAGTTTTATGCTTTTTTTTTGTTTATATTTAATATTTGAAGAAGATATTATTAATTTTTTTAGGGTTAAGAAAGTGAACAGGGCCTATGAGTGAACTATAATGAGTAGGCTTCATTATAGTTCACTAGTTAATTAGTTATAGTCATCATGGCAGTATTAAACCATAAACAAAACCTTGTTAGGATTTTGCTCAAGATTTAACTGGCGACCATCAGTTTATGTTTGAAGCGGGTACTAAACCACTGAATCTCCCAGCCAATTGCCTCATCTAATAAAAATAAAAATTTGAATTAACATGTACCAATGTATCATAATGTACCAATGTATAATGTATGGTAAATATTTCCAACACAATATCCTACCAATCTATATCAAATCGACCTTAGACTTACTTTTTACACTTTCTAATAACCTTTTAACAATGTTTCTGTCCACGGAAGAACCCAAATTCGACGTTTTGTACGATTTTAGGCTGTATTATGACCCTCTCAAACCATACCGTCTAGCTAGGGGATCGGAGTGAATCGGGATTCTGGGCGGGGAAACAAATCACTCAAATACACTTATTTCACTCTCTAATAACATAATTAACAATAAAAACACAAAGGAACACAGTTTTCCCGACGTTTTTGAACCAAAATACGACACTCTATAACGTCCAGTCAACAGTGAGGTCGGCAGGCATCTGGTTACTGGGCCGGGGAAATGGGAAATATTGAAGAGTCAGTTATTTTTTGTCTACGATTCTGGGTTTTAGGTAGAGAGAAACTGGATATTTTAATAGCATTCGGGTTTTAATAGGCTTATTTTAGCAGAAGTTTTAACAACGGTAACAGCTGACTAGGTGAGGACTGAGGAGTAATAATGAAACATTATTCCACAGAGCACCAATCCTCATAATGTCACTTCACTATGCCGATGCAATTATGGGATTCATATTATTATGAATATATATATTCTTCATAAGTGCCAAATGACTTTTATAACTACTTTAAAAATTGTATAGTTGTGTACTGAATGAATGAGTGTTGGTTTTGCAAATTTTCGTTTTAATTATAAAAAAACGTTTTCAAGCAAATAGAAATAGTGACTGTGTATAACATGAAAACACAATAAAACATAAATAAATTCAAGGAAAAGTTTACAATAAAAATTTTAAAATCATATGGTTTTAGGCAGTTGAGTTGAATCATTTTTTTATATTTTTATATTAGTAATAACCCATCTGAGATTTAATCCTGTAGGAAATTTTGATTTTAAAACCAACTGGTGTGCCAATTCTGAATTTCTTAAAATAAGTTGGTTTCTTTTAAGGTTTTGATGTGGTGGAATTTTGTGGAGGGCTTTAAGTTCATAACAGCCCTCAAAATTTTGGTTGTGGTGAGCTGCATGATTGAAAATTGGCTTTCTTAAATCTTTATGAACCACATCAAAACGGTGGCCTGTCATTCTAACTCGTAAGGAGTTAGATGTTTGTCCTATATATTCTTTTTGACAATGTTTGCACGATAGTTGGTAAACCACATTATGGGTTTCACAAGTTGATCCACCAACTATCGGGTAAACTTTATTTGTCACTCTACTTTTAAATTCAGTAGATTCACATATAATTTTGCAAATATCACATCGAGGTTTGTGGCATGGTTTACAACCATTCTTGACATTACAAAGTTCATTAGGCCTAGAATTTTGAATTTTGGGTCTCACCAACATATTTTTTAAATTTTGTGGCCTTTTAAATCATAACTTTAAAAGAAACCAACTTATTTTAAGAAATTCAGAATTGGCACACCAGTTGGTTTTAAAATCAAAATTTCCTACAGGATTAAATCTCAGATGGGTTATTACTAATATAAAAATATAAAAAATGATTCAACTCAACTGCCTAAAACCATATGATTTTAAAATTTTTATTGTAAACTTTTCCTTGAATTTATTTATGTTTTATTGTGTTTTCATGTTATACACAGTCACTATTTCTATTTGCTTGAAAACGTTTTTTATAATTAAAAAGAAAATTTGCAAAACCAACACTCATTCATTCAGTACACAACTATACAATTTTTAAAGTAGTTATATATATATTATTATTATTATTTTCGATAATTCCCCTTTAGGAGAGCGTAAAAACACAATCAACTATCATGGTCCCTTTTTCTTTATTTTCCTTCTTTCTTCCCAAAAACCTCTCATGTATTCACTGTGTTCTCTCTTCATTTCTCCTGTCCACTTCTTTCCAATTCTTTTCTTTCTAGGTGTCTCTGTGATCTTCTGTTTTCTGATTTTTTCTCTGTACTCGCTCCTGTTTAATATATCTTCTTCAGAGATGCTCAGCTTTACAAGATCTTCCATGGTTTCCTTCATCCAAGGAGTTTTTAATGTGTTTATATATATATATATATATATATATATACATATATATACATATATATACATATATATAAATTAATATATATATATATATATAAAATAATGATTACTCTTATTTTATTCTTATTATTAAATTATCATTATTATTATGATTATTATAATATTTTTACATGACTTTACTGTAGTTATATGTATATATCACGTGATGATATAGGTGAAATTGCCGACATAGTGCTCTGTGCAGTTAAGCTAGGTTTTTCTATTGATATTTAATGTCATTAAATATATTTTATACTATGAAAAACCTAACTTAACTCCGCAGAGCGCTGTATGTCGGCAACTAATACACGTAGCGTTTTATCGTAATATCGGAGATATTGCCGATATACAGCGCTATCACATTATTACATCACATTATTATAATCATTTAATCGGCTTAAAATACCTACCTTGTATGGTCGCCATTTTAATAGTCTAATCTAATCTAATCAAGTGTAAAAAATATAACCTTAAAATTAATAATAAAACCTTTGCCAAAGGAAATGGACTGACAGAGAAAGAGTTTAAATGCTTCTTTAAAATGATAGGGGATGTAGAACCTGCTAGAAGTGTGCATGGTAGATCCCAGTGGTAGAACCAGTGCCAACACTGATCCAGCACTGAGAAATATGTTAGTGAATCTCTTGCTCATGTCATTGGACAATGCCAGTCTCATGATAAATTCAAGACACAACAACATTATAACAATAATAGTGGATCAATTGAGAAACAATTTATCAAAATCATTATAAAGCCCTCTTATAAGAATAGCAATTTTAGTGTTTTATGTTTGTTAATATCTCAAGTATATAAAAATAGATTAATTTAATCAGAACAGAATTTAATAATCAGAACAAACTATGCATATCTTAAAAACAAAATATAAACATAAACACGATCATATGATTTAATTTAGTAATTAACATATTGCCAACATCTTCTCTTTTCCGGAAATCAGTTTTTTATACTCGCAAAAACTTTCTGTTTCTTATAAACTCTTTTCCTCGTACCTCAACCTTATATTGTCTTCTGCCTTCTTTCTGAAGTAGCCTTGTACCCAGGGCTCATTCTCTAGTTGAGGTCGTTGTTTTAGCCAAACATTTCGACCTACTTGCAAAGGATCCACGGTCGTATTGCTTCTTATATATTAGTTTCTTGTGATCCCACCTTTCTTTAATATCGTTGGGTTAGGTAATAGCAAGTTTGGATTGATGGGGAGCAGACTTTGGGTCCTTCTATTCATGAGGAGTTGGGCGGGACTGTAGCCTATTACTTGAAGTGTAGTATTTCTAAGCTCCAGAAGTGCTTGTTGGAAATCTAACCCATCTTCACGTGATTTTTTCAGTAAGCTTTTAAATATTTTCACTGCTGATTCCGCTTTGCCATTAGCTTGGTGATGATAAGGTGGAGACAGTATTATTTTGAATTTCCAATCAAGTGGGAAATCTTTGAAAAGTTGAGATTTTAGAGGTGTGCCACTGTCTGCAACCACAACTTCTGGTATACCGTATCTAGCAAAAAGCACTTTACAGATGTTTATGAGAGCCTCGCTTGTACACTTTGTCGTTTTCTTTATTTCAAAAAATGACGAACAGTAGTCACTTACAATTATATAATGTGTAGAACCTTCCTGAGCAAAGTCAACAGCAATTTTCTGCCATGGTCTCTGGAGATGCATCTTGTAGAAGAGGCTCTCGTTGTTGATCTGTAGCATACTTTTTGCATACCTTGCAGGAACTAATCTCATTTCTTATGTCTCTACTCATATAAGGCCAGAAAAATACATCTCTTGCTCTTCTAATGCACGAATCCGAGCCCTGATGAGATGAATGTATTGTTCGAATTAAAGCTTGTCTCAAACTGTTTGGAACAACAATTCTTTCACCTTTCAGAATTATTCCATCCTCTGTTGTTAATTCATCACGAAATGACCAGAAAGATTTTAGAACTTCTGGTTCCTTATTTTTTGTTAAAGGCCACCCTCTTTGAATTGTATTAATTAGATGTACCATTGAGGGATCTTCCAATGTATTACTTCTAATCTGTGAGAGTCTTGATCGCTACTCACATTAAGATATTGAATTGAGGAAACTCCTTCAAGACTTCTTAAAGTAGGCCTGTCTGTAGAGAATATTTGCACATTTTTGTCTTCAAATAATTGAAGACCAAGCTTTATACAATCTTGAGCACCTAGTAATGGATTATGTGGCGTCTGGATTACCTCAAAGGTGAGTTTTTGTCTCTGATTTTTCCACCAGACGTGTATTTGGATTTTTCCAAGTGAACACTGAGATGCACCTCCATAGAATGATAATCGAGTATTTCTATCTTTCAGCCTAGGAGTTCCAACCAATTCCTTTAGCGTATTAATTCCTATCACATTGCACGATGCTCCACTGTCTAATTGACACTTCAAACGCTTTTGTCCTCCTTTAGTACAAAGTGGAAGGCTTACATATAACCGTTTTCTTGGACATTCATCTTGAACGTTGTAAATATCATCGTCACTACTGTCGGAACTTGGCTGTTCATTGGCACCACTAGATAATTGAACCTGCTTAATATCACGGTTATTCTGCATGCAAACTTTAGAAAAATGATTTTGCCTTTTGCATTTATTACACACTTTTCCAAATGCTGGACAGTTCTTGGCACTCCAAACGTGGCTTGTTCCACAATATTTACAAAGGCGTCTAGTGCTGTTTTGAATCTTGAAGTTGTCTTCTTCACAAATTGTATCTGTATTACTTTCTTCAGATTTAATTTTAATTGCAAATTTCTCTGATTGTTCATCCGCAATACACAACTGAGAAGCTTTATTCAACGACAAATTTGTCTTGGTTAACAAAGGTTTTCTCAGGCGGACATTTCTCACTCCTGCTACTAGGCGATCACAAACTAACCGCTCTTCTAACTCTTGTTTTGATAGATTTGCCAATGAACCAAATTCACACTTCTCAGCAAGCGTGTGCAATCTATTAATGAAATCCTTACACGATTCATCAGTGTATTGCACTGTTGAATATAAAACGCTCATAAGTAACATTTTTTGCCTCTTCGAAATAATCATCTAATCTTACAATTACTTCTTCAACATCTGACGGTTCTTTGCATAATTTATTGATTAACTTCAAAGCTTTTCCACCAATTACGGATAGAAACAAAGCTAGCTTAACCTTTTTATTGGAGAGATTTGTAGACTTTGAGCTGCATGCTTGCGTTACAGTGATGTAGTTCTCCCACTGGCATTTAAATAGGTTCCAATTTTCTGTTGAGCTTTGTTTTTCTGTAAAGTGTAATGGATCTGGAAGTGGTATGTTATTCATATTTTTCAGTTTTTAACACCTGACACCATGTTAATATCTCAAGTATATAAAAATAGATTAATTTAATCAGAACAGAATTTAATAATCATAACAAACTATGTATATCTAAAAAACAAAATATAAACATAAACACGATCATATGATTTAACTATTGCCAACAGTGTTTTTTACTCCTTCTGGGATTTCTTACGTTTCGATGGAGAACAGTCTATACCCTAATTTTGTTACTACCTTATGTCGACCTGTTATTATAAGCATCATTAATCAATATCCAATGGCCCAGATTTAACACTTGCGGTACTTGATCCAGCAACCTTCAGTTTTGAAGGTGCACATCATAACCACTCACCCACCAAGCCAGTTATTTGATCAGTTAAATATCTGGGAACACCTATTACCTGTATATCAAAGTAGGTAGAATTAATAGCTATTTCTTATACTAAGGTGTTTGTGACCCAAATGTTTGAGTAGTTTACAGAATAAATGAATGGCTTAAAATAATCCTCATAATAAAGAGAGCATGCTAACCATTTTTTTCATTATAAACAGAATCCACTTCACAATGGGAAATCAACTTGTTGGTATTGCTCCCTCCCAAATATTTCCTGTGGAACATTATCTGACAGATCATACAGACCTTCAGTTTGATATCAAGTAAGTACATAGGCCTAATTGATAGTTTATACCAAAGTAATGGAACAACCATTCTAAAATGTTTTCAATATTGATGGTTAATTAGTCATTTTTTAATTCTTTGGGCTAGGCTACCTGTAGTAATGAAGCACTAATCTGCTCTCCTTCCAAAAAGTACAGTTTTGAAATTAAGTGATTCTAAAATTATGGCTCTTGATCAAATTCAGATAACTAGAAACAATTCTTTTTTAAAAAGACATCATGTTTGGAATAAAATTGTGGATGATTCTTTCTGAAAAAGAAAATGGAATCATTTTGGAGATTAACTTATAAACCCCTTGCACTCAGATGCCCAGCAGTGGTGGCCAGTCGCTGTTGCTTATGCGCTAGGATTATTTTGTTCGACTGCCGTCCTCTAAGGTCTGGAAGCCAGCCTGAGTGGCCGGTCGGCTGACTACTTATGCGTGGAAGCCGTTTTGATCATGTGTCCCCACCAAGTCGGAATAATTGTTTTACGCATTGGTAGTAATATCATTTATGTAGTTAAACGTTACAATAAATTAAATGTCTAAAGGTTTTAAACAATTAATAAATAATTGGTATCAGTGGACTGACACATACTTTCTCCCTTAAGTAAATTTAAAAAAGACAATCTGTAATAAAACTATCATGTTCATCAAAGTTTATTTAAATATCATTTAATAATTTATTGTTTCAAAAATAATCATCCCATTTCTGAAAATAAAAACCAGAGAGAGACAAAGTTAAATTAATTGTTCAAATTGTGTGGGGGAAACCCCTCCTCCCCTCGGTAATACCAAGTTTTTTTGAGTAGATTTTGATGGGTGATTTGACCTTACGCTTCATTCCAAGTTTCATGGAAAACAGTTGGAAAATAAGGAAGAAGTTGATTTTTAATATTCTCCATAAGAATAACATTAGGTCCTTTCAGACAACGCACTGCATTTAAAATGGACACTAAATTTAACTTTTCTCTGGAACTGTTAGTCATAGACAAATAATTCAAAACGCTAATTTGTTTAGTTTTTTAAGCTGGTTTCAATGGTGACAGTCAAGTTATACTTTCCTTTTATTGTTTACGCTGAAAATATAAAAATTAGTTTTTTTGACATTTAAAAACCTGTAACTTTTGAACCGTTATTTTTACAGACATGTGGGTGGTGTCTAATTATTTAGCACTCTTTGCACAACAAACGATCAAATTTTAATCAAAATTGTTAGAGCTGTTTTCGAGAAATTTGGATTTTTGAGTTTTATAAGGGGTTTTGAACTACCCTTAAAAATCAAAAATCCAAAAAATGAAACACACAGACACACAGACACACAGACGGACAAACATCACGTCGAAACCCACTTTTTTGGATTCAGGGGACCCCAAAATGGATATATCCACTCTCAACACAAATTCGAAAATTTTTACGAAAACAATACTTTCTCCATATTACTATGTATAAGGGGAGAAAGTAAAAATTCTAATTACAGAACAATATTTATTTGATACTTACGTAGTATACCAACCACATTCGTACAATGTATTTTATTGAACAGAGGTCTCCATCACCTCAATAGTAAAGAGCGGAATGCCCTCTACTCAACCCGAAGTCAACCAGCGGATGCTGTGGATGTCTAGAAATAGGGCATTGACGATCCTCTCCATGGTGGCGCTTTCCATGACGGAGGGTGGATAGTGGGCACTGAGCCACGACTTTCTAACCCAATCCCCACGAATCTGAATTGACGTTGCCCCGAAGTTTCCTCCAGCTGTTCACCTTGCTCCTGTTTAAGGCCTGTCGAAGAAACTTCCTCGCAGCCTTCTAGGCCTCCAACTTATGAACTCTATCAGTAGAAATTCTTGCTCCAGTGGTGACACGCTTGGCCCTAATGCATGTTCTTTTGAGGTCTGCAATCTCTTCAGTCCACTAGTAGACGGGTTGCTTATCGCGTCAAAATCTCCTTTGCGGCATAGACTGGTCGCAGGTTAAGACAATTAGCTCTATTTTGGATGCCTCGGCACCAGCCTCAGATTCTCCTGCACTCCCTTTCAAATGACCCGGGTGAACTTGATCATGGCCAGTTTGTTGGTATTTCAACGGCGTGGCTCTCCCTGAGATTGGAATGGATACTCTACAGTGCGTGTCGTGTCTCAAAAACTATATACTGGTAGTCACTGCCTGTATAATCCTCCAATAACCTCCAGCCAGACTCAAGGCGACTCAGACGCAAAGGTTATGCTGGGGTTATCGCGCCTGAAAGTAGACATGACACCCTGGTTAAGGACGACCAGCCCGGCCCTGGCAATAAAGTCCAGGATGTATTTTCTCCGGGAGTTGGTAGAGGGTATTCCCCACTCGACTGCCCTAGCATTGAAATCGCCTCCGACTTCGACGTGCCCAATGGTACCGAGCACGCTCTCCTCCAGGCAGTCAATTTTGCTGGGGAAGTCCTGGATGACCTTGTTGGGAGTGAGGTAGCAACTAAAGGTCACGTCTCTATACCTTGCTAATTCTAATAATAACCTTGAGGGTCAGTGTTTGGATATATTCTGAGCTCACAACATCAAAAGTAGTTAGAAAAACCACAAAGAACCACAGAATATGAATTCAAAATCTTAAAACCAAAGAAAAAAAATCCTCTGTAGCAGAAATTATGCATGCTAATTGAATTTACATCGATTAAGGAATCAGCCCACTTTTGATAATACAAAATAAGCCTAATATAGGTTAAGCCACATAATTAACATGATAGTTCAATAATCATCATAAATTATTTTTTAATTGTCTTTTTATCTCCCTAATATTAATATTTGTGTGCAGTCTAGGCAGTACAAGGTTCTTCAAAGTTGCCAGAGCTCGTTCTCAAGAGGGTCTTATAGTAGTGAAGGTGTTCGCTATTCATGATCCAACATTACCATTGTCTACTTATCGTGATCGCATCGAGGAAATTCGAAGTAAACTGGCTTCTGCCACCAACTGTTTGCCATGTCAACGTGTCATTGTAAGTGTTTACTACCTATAGCCCTTATTACTGTACATGCCTGTGTTTTGTAACAATGTTTTTTATACCCAATGCAACTTTATCTCCTCATACTTTACTTATGATACCGATGTTAAGGCATCTCTCTGTTAAATGTGGTGACAGATAATATAATGTATTAATGTATATTATCTCTTCTCATATATCTTGTCTGAATTAACAAAACAACTGCTAGGGCTTCCCTTTAATAAATAAATCAATTAAATTCTTACAAGGAAAATATTTTAGAATATTCCTGGAGAGAATATTCTATAATATAAAAATCTCATACCATGAAATTCCTGGAACATGGCGCCTCCTTGGCAAATCAACCTAGTTTGCAGTATCAAAGGAACTTTGTATTTAGGCAACCGTAAGTCAGGTGGATTATAATTATATAACTTCTATTTTAGCTAATAGAAATTTGTCTCGCAATCCTCCGACCTCTTAAAAAAAGGTTCTTTTACACATTAAAATAATAAAATAGTAATTTAGGAAATACACCACTGAACTTGGTTTACTTCCCCACATAGGTCCCCAATGATGGGATAACCCAAATTAACTAATACCAACCTTATATTATGAGGAGTTAAATAGTCTTATTAATCCGCTAGCGGTATCATTACCCTGGGTTCCACAAGAGGTATTGTGTATAGACGCTCTCTAAAATTTTTTCTCTTAGTAATTTCAGAGCTTATGTGAATTGTTAACACTTGTAATTGGTAGTAAAAAGGAAATTTCTAATTATCGCCCTATTACATTGGGAAGTGTGCTCGCTAAGGTAATAGATAAATGTGTACGTGACCAACTGGAGAAACACTTGTTAAACAACGAGATTCTCTTTGGTAAACAGTTTGGGTTCCGTAAAGATCAAAATTTAAATGACGCTCTTTACTCATTAACTAACAGTTTACACAACTCTATCGCCAAGAATAAAAAACCTCTTTTAATATTCATAGACTTAGCGAAAGCTTTTGATACTGTTGATAGGGGACTTCTTCTAAACAAGTTAAAATGCATTGGGGTACGGGGAACCGCATTCAACTGGTTTAAAAATTATCTTTCCGATCGGCGTCAATTAGTTCACATATTAGGTCAAAATAGCTCACCACAAAATATAGAATATGGGGTTATTCAAGGCTCAACTTTAGGTCCATTGTTATATTTGATTTATGTTAACAACCTGGGAAAAATTAATTTAGGAAACGGGCAGATATTCCTGTATGCTGACGACACGGCTCTTTTGTTCGAGGGTGACAGCTGGGAGTACGTGTACCGCGAGGCGGGGCGCAGTCTTCTCACCGTCAGGCGATTGTTCGACCAAAACAAACTTACAGTAAATTTATCTAAAACAAAGTACATGCCGATCTCATTGAGAGTAAATTATAGTCCCATTGGTTTTGAGCTGAAATTACACAGTTGTGGCGCTGAGAATGTTTGTGATAAGTGTGAAAGTATTGAACGGGTGAGTGAATTTAAGTACCTTGGAGTAACCTTTGACCACCGTTTGAATTGGAATGGGCATATCAAATTTATCTAAAATTTTACCAATTCATATAATGAAAAACGTTTACTATACCTATATTCAATCGACATTACAATATGGGAACTTAGCTTGGGGTGGAGGATACAAAAGTGTGCTTGCACCTATTGAAATTCTGCAAAAGACAATCATCAAGATTGCTCTTCGGAAACCTTGCCGTTATCCTTCAGAATCTGTTTTTGATGATTTCAAAGTGTTCAATGTTTCACAACTCTTTATAAGGTCGCTGCTTATCTATATCTTTAAAAATAAGCAACATGTTTTCAACCATCTATCCAATAATTACCGGACTAGATTCTAAGTCAACACCGGGATCCAGTTACCTAGAATAAATAAATCTATAAATAAAACTTCTCCTCAATATATTGCAACTATCCTTTTTTCAAAATTACCGAATAATCTGAAGAACCTAGGACCATGTACTTTGTCAAAATACAAAAAAGTTGTAAATAAATGGCTAGGAGAGACTGGAAGGAGTCTGATAGATAGCTATTTTATCTCAATGCATTTCTAATTTTTAGCGAATTTCCCATAGGGAAGAAGCTATTACCGTAGGTCTCATGGTGAGACTTAAGCCCGGGACCATGTTATTTTTTCTTCTTTAGGTGCCCAGAGTCCAAAAACAATAGTCGTTAAAATTTATATATATATATATATATATATATATATATATATATATATATATATGTATATATATATATATGTGTCTGTTAGCACGATAACTCTCGTAAAAATGGTCCGATCGAGACCAAATTTGGTAGAGAGGTGTATTCCTACAACTGCTCGGACGAGTTCGTAAACCAGACATATCGGTCAATGGGAACGGGTAGTTTAGGGGGGTTTTGTACCCCAAAATGGGGTTTTTTGCGTTTTTTCACATGTAATTTTTAAAAATTTCTAATTTTATGTTTCACCATTAGAATCAGCTTAAAAAACTACATAATTAAGTTCCTTAAAGTTTTTCTCTATCTCCAACGGTTACCGAGATATTAAAAAATCTAAACACAGTACGTTGTATTGTGGGGCTCCAATGTTAATCTTATGGAGGATAAGGAAAAATTAATATTTCCCATATTAATGAATATTTTTGGTTAAAACTTGATATTTAGCTTCATGTAGTTGAGATCTATCCATTTATGCTTAAAAATCATAGTTTACGTGTTTATCATGGCAGCAAACCTGCACACTCTTTGCCATGTTAATCTTATGGAGAATAGGGAAATAATTTTCATGTTTGTGGACAGATTTTTTTTAAACTTTTCATATATTATTTTTATATTATTGATTTGGAAATTCGCTGAGTACGCAGGTCTGCTGCGACGGGGGTATTTTTTATGCCTGTCAAATTCCACTGATCTGAATGAAGAAGTATGTAAGCATGATGATAAGTGCAATTGTACTAGTGTGAGTGTATGGAATGCGTGTGTAGAATGCATATGTGAATGCGTGTGTGGTTGAGTTTGGGTGCGTGCTGCGTGCATATGTGGGTAGGTGTGTTTCACACCTGCCCAGGTGTGGATGTTGGGTGATTCAGGTGATTGTGAGTATTACATGCTAGGTATAGGTCGGGACAAGTGTGTCATCACACTCTTTTTTTTCTTTTATTATTCTCTATTTTTATTATTATTTTTTTTTAATTATATTTCTTTGGTGGCGTGTAGTCTTAGTGTGTGTATTATAGTTGTTGAAGATTGTAATTAGCTTAAGGTGAATTTGAACTTATTCCCCACGCACAGGTTTCACCTATGTGGGGAATATTTTCCAATATTTATTTTTAACAAAGCTTTGTATTTGTATTTCATTTCATGTATTCTTCTATGGAAATAAACCTATTCATTCATTCATTCATTCATTGTATTATTGAATCCGTTTAAATATTCTGTTGTTTGCAGTAGTGGCGGATCCAGCCATAGTGTTAGGGGGTGGTGCGAGATCAGACGCGACCATTATGATTTTTTATAACATAATAAATAATCACATATTAACACTAATAGTTGTAAGTATTGTAATACAATAAAACCAACCAGAAAAGGGAACACTTTAACATTTACTAAACTAAACTGAACTAGAACACAACAACTGAACATGAAACAGAATTAAAAACAGAGCATAATAAATACAGAATCAAAGGTAGATGTAGAGAGAAGAATGTGGATGTAGGTAGATGTGACTTTATTTGAAGAAATAAAAATCCTAAATAAAATGTTCATATTTACTTCCCTATGGGAAATAGGTTATATCATGGATATGTCTCAAGGAAATGTTTTCAGTTCTTCTAAACAGCTGTTCTTATTCTTATATACGAAACATTCAATAAAATAGCTCTAGGATTATTTTCTATGGAAACCTGTTTCAAATTTTCCAAGGTAAAAGACATTTGCATCAAAGGTATAAATACCGCAAAGCCAAAATAATATACGTTGCTTTACTTTTAATAGTCTTCTTAGTTATTTTAAATTTTAAAATGTACGTAGACCTAATCATAATAACTATGTTATACAACATAATTCCTTAATCTAAATTACAACATTTGTTGTGATACCGCTGCCAGGTTAAATTATATCCACTCTACAATGGTAATTTCTCATCTCTAGGAAAGACATCACCAAAACATTTATTTAAGATATTTTGTCTGTGAGAATGAGATGAGCATCCAAGAAAAATATTTAACTTGGTCTTTCATATTTACTGATAACATTGGATTAAAAAGTAATGATCTTTTTTATAAATTTATTATTTATATGATGAATTGTATTTATTTGTATTGAGTTTTTGTTGCTTTTATTGGAATTGTAAGAATTAAGTAGGGGTCTGCGGTACAGGAAATTACGAGGTCGGTATGGTACAAATTGTTGTACCTCGGTTCTCGGTACAAATTCGGTACGGTACGGTACCCGAGAATAATGTCGCTAGTTACATTGACCGAGCTCATTCTTTTATTCATAAGTATTTTCCAGAACTTAATTAGTGAAAACATAGAGAAAGGAGTTTAAAAAAAGATATACAATGTCAGAAGAAATATTTTACTGTACTAATTTTCAAACTGTAATATGATTTTTTAAATCCATTCTTTAATAAACAAATCACATTAAACATATTAATAATTAATTAAACATTATAATTTATGTTGTAACTAATTAACAGGGGGAATAATCTTCTCAAGTTTATATGAAACTAAGGATGAACAAACAAAATAAAAAACTATAATGTATTTTATTGCAGAACAAAAAATACAGAAAATATATTGAGTCAATACCCTTAGCCAAGGGTTAATTAGACCAATGTTTTAATTGTCCTGGTTTATTATTTTTAATTTAATCAATCACAATCATTGTTCAAATTAAATCAAACACTTTCATAAAATGTCAAAGGGCTCTTTAGACTAAAATAGTTATTTTAGTATAAAGTGGTTAATAGTTTAATATTACAGTGGAACCCCTCAAATCTGAACACTTTCTCAGGAAATCAAAAAAAGAAATAGCTGGAAATTAAAAAATACCCCCGTCGTAGCAGACCTGCGTACTCAGCGAATTTCCAAATCAATAATATAATAATAATAATATATGACAAGTTTGGTCAAAATCTGTCGATAAACATGAGAATTATTTGCCTATTCTCCATAAGATTAAAATGGGAAAGAGTGAGTAGGTTTGCTGCTGCGAGGAACACTGAAAGTAGCCATTTATACCATCAAAAATTTTGTTTTTAATATTTATACCAACTTTCATCAACATCTGTCCATAAATAAAGGAGTTTGCCTAATCTCCATATGATTAACACGGGAAAAGAGTATGCAGGTTTGCTGCCATGATAAACACATAAACTATGATTTTTTTAGCACAAATGTATGGATCTCAACCACATGAAGCTAAATACAAAGTTTTACCCAAAAATATTAGATAATAAGTGAAAAATTAATTTTTCCTATTCCTCCATAAGCTTAACATTGGAGCCTCAAAATACAACGTACTGTGTTTAGATTTTTTTATATCTCGGTAACCGTTGAAGATAGAGAAAAACTTTAAGGAACTTAATTGTGTAGTTTTTTAAGCTGATTCCAATGGTGAAATATAAAATTAGAAATTACATGTGAAAAACGCAAAAAACCCCATTTTGGGGTACAAAACCCCCCCAAACTACCCGTTCCCATTGACCGATATGTCTGGTTTACGAACTTGTCCGAGCATTTGTAGGAATACACGTCTCTACCGAATTTGGTCTCGATCGGACCATTTTTACGAGAGTTATCGTGTTCACAGACACACATATATATATATACATATATATATATATATATACATATATATATATACATATATATATATATATATATATATATATATATATATATATATAAAAATTTTAACGACTATTGTTTTTGGTCTCTGGGCACCTAAAGAAGAAAAAATAACATGGTCTCGGGCTTAACTCTTGCCATGAGACCTACGGTAATAGCTTCTTCCCTATGGGAAATTCGCTAAAAAATAATCACATAAACTTATTTTTCAAGGTTTCAAGGTTCAAGTCTATTATTTTTTAACCATTGAAGTGAAGAAAATCTTCACACAAACGTAATTCGAAGTCATGTCGGTTGTTAGCAGTACGCACTTTCCAACTGGTAAACGATCATAAATCTAGACACAGACAGTTGACAGATGCGATATGCATCCCAGTAAGGGTGGGATAGGGGGAGAGTGATTTGTTTTTAGCACAGGCCCAACTAGAAACAATGGCACGTCATGGGACGTACATCCACCCACCAAGGTCACTGCCCTTATGATAAAATCGTTAAAAGGCTGTCAGAGCAAAAAGAAAGAATAACTTGAAAAAAATCACGAATCTCAGTTTAAAAGGTTTTCACTGTGATTGAAAAATCACAGGTAATCCCATCGCTATTTGAAACACGACAAATACGAGCTTCATATTGGTACAACTATTTTGTTGCGTCAAAAGGAGGAACGGTTCCCTGATCACGTAAGCTGCTATAAGTGGATACGATAATAAACTGCGAATGCACAATAATTTAGAGCCGGCAGGGAGACGGCTGGTTGCCTGAAGTCCTGGTGACGGGTTGTTTTAAATTATAATTCACCAACACGCTATGAACCAGTCTTACCTTCAGTATTTGTGTTACATCTGGGCAGTGTTGTAATTCTATATTGCTTGTAGAGTATAAAGCCTTTAACGGTCGGGTTTTAGCGAATTTCCCACAGGGAAGAAGCTATTACCGTAGGTCTCATGGCAAGAGTTAAGCCCGAGACCATGTTATTTTAGCGAATTTCCCATAGGGAAGTAGCTATTACCGTAGGTCTCATGGCAAGAGTTAAGCCCGAGACCATGTTATTTTTTCTTCTTTAGGTGCCCAGAGACCAAAAACAATAGTCGTTAAAATTTTTATATATATATATATATGTGTCTGTGAACACGATAACTCTCGTAAAAATGGTCCGATCGAGACCAAATTTGGTAGAGACCTGTGTTCTAACAAATGCTCGGACGAGTTCGTAAACCAGACATATCGGTCAATGGGAACGGGTAGTTTGGGGGGGTTTTGTACCCCAAAATGGGGTTTTTTGTGTTTTTCACATGTAATTTAAAAAAATTTCTAATTTTTATTTCACCATTGGAATCAGCTTAAAAAACTACACAATTAAGTTCCTTAAAGTTTTTCTCTATCTTCAACGGTTACCGAGATATAAAAAAATCTAAACACAGTACGTTGTATTTTGAGGCTCCAATGTTAATCTTATGGAGGATTAGGAAAAATTAATTTTTCACTTATTATCTAATATTTTTGGATGAAACTTGATATTTAGCTTCATATGGTTGAGATCCAAACATTTGTGCTAAAAAACCATAGTTTATGTGTTTATCATGGCAGCAAACCTGCATACTCTTTTCCCATGTTAATCATATGGAGATTAGGCAAACTCCTTTATTTATGGACAGATGTTGATGAAAGTTGGTATAAATGTTAAAAATAAAATTTTTGATGGTATAAATGGCTACTTTCAGTGTTCCTCACAGCAGCAAACCTACTCACTCTTTCCCATTTTAATCTTATGGAGAATAGGAAAATAATTCTCATGTTTATTGACAGATTTTGACCAAACTTGTCATATATTATTATTATTATTATATTATTGATTTGGAAATTCGCTGAGTACGCAGGTCTGCTGCGACGGGGGTATTTTCTTCTTTAGGTGCCCAGAGACCAAAAACAATAGTCGTTAAAATTTATATATATATATATGTGTCTGTGAACACGATAACTCTCGTAAAAATGGTCCGATCGAGACCAAATTTGGTAGAGACGTGTATTCCTACAAATGCTCGGACGAGTTCGTAAACCAGACATATCGGTTGATGGGAACGGGTAGTTTGGGGGGATTTTGTACCCCAAAATGGGGTTTTTTGCGTTTTTCACATGTAATTTTTAAAAATTTCTAATTTTATATTTCATCATTGGAATCAGCTTAAAAAACTACACAATTAAGTTCCTTAAAGTTTTTCTCTATCTTCAACGGTTACCGAGATATAAAAAAATCTAAACACAGTACGTTGTATTTTGAGGCTCCAATGTTAATCTTATGGAGGATTAGGAAAAATTAATTTTTCACTTATTACCTAATATTTTTGGATGAAACTTGATATTTAGCTTCATGTGGTTGAGATCCATACATTTGTGCTAAAAAATCATAGTTTTTGTGTTTATCATGGCAGCAAACCTGCATACTCTTTTCCCATGTTAATCATATGGAGATTAGGCAAACTCCTTTATTTATGGACAGATGTTGATGAAAGTTGGTATAAATGTTAAAAATAAAACTTTTGATGGTATAAATGGCTACTTTCAGTGTTCCTCATTGCAGCAAACCTACTTACTCTTTCCCATTTTAATCTTATGGAGAATAGGCAAATAATTCTCATGTTTATCGACAGATTTTGACCAAACTTGTCATATATTATTATTATATTATTGATTTGGAAATTTGCTGAGTACGCAGGTCTGCTGCGACGGGGGTATTTACTTATTTGTACCATACCGAACTAGTACTGAAAAAATTCTTGTACCATACCGAAGTTCGGTACAAGGCTTGGAACCGTACCGTACCGATTTTTTCGGTGAACCGCAGACCCCTAGAATTGAATATAGTGCAGGGTCATAGACTCATAGTTTATATATATACTAAAAGGGTATAAAATAACATGCTGTGACTTTGTTGCCCAGTGGCTATGAGTAGTACTGGCAATTTATTTTTGTTGACTACCATTTCAAAAATACCAGGATTGAAATAAAAACATGATTTAAAATCATTCTTTGCACCAGCACTTCTTCAATCAAGACAACTTAATATTGTAATTGTGTTTCTCTTCCATTGATGTACAGAATTCTCAAGAGTAAAAATATAAATAAAGGAACCATAACGTAATACCGAGCTTTTAACCCTTGAACGGTTTTACCGTCGATTAATCGACGCCGTGCCGGTCGTCGAAGGTTCACCAACGATTAATCGACGGTAGGTAAGCTTTCACAAAAAGCAATAGTGTGAATACATTTTCGGTTAAAACTACATTGAATATAGTATCGTTTCCTACAGATCATACGCTTTCAGCCAAGGTTTGTTTCATTTTGATTACTCTATGTGTCAGAATTCTTTGTTACTTAAAACATCGGTCTTCAGTTGCGCGGTTATGTCGCTTTGTTTACAATGGTTCCATTACATGTTCTCGTCGCGTTTCTTTGGTGTTCTGATGTTAATTTCACCATTTTAAAATTGATAGCAGTGACTTAAGTGTATAAAACTATATATTTTTATTTTCCTTATTAAATTTAGAAAAACTTGGCTATCTTCAATTTTCGACTGTTGTTTATTTGCTGTGTTTTGTAGGGGAGCAAATTGAGAAATCTTTTGGAAAACATTTTTTTTTCAATTTCAATTAGATACACCCATCAAAACCAAGATAAAAATAATACATATTACTATTATCTTAAAGATAATCTATTGTAGATTAAAATGATGTATAATATGTTAGTACCTGGTGACCGAGCTTTGCTCGTTTAGAATAATACATGTATTATAAAAATTAATTAGAAAAATTAAAACACATTTATTACTCAATGAAAACATGTATAAGGTTTAAATAAAACCGATTTAATACACCATAATTAATATAGCACTGAACAAAAAGTATTGCCCCTTATGGGGTTTGAACACGCGACCTTCGTGTTAAGAGGCCAACACACTACCGCTGGACCACGGCGTCTGCCGAATGAGCAGCGCCAGTTAAGGTATTTTAGCCAACCTTAATTGTTTTAGCCGATCATTTACTGTTTAACTATCCATACAGTTATTATTAGCCTGTGACTAACTAATTTTGATATAAACGGAATGAGGATTGAAAAGCAAAAGAGAAATTTAATTTACACATATTAATTGGTTTGTTACAGTGGCTTCAAGCAATACAACAAATACGTTTTCTATCAAAACACGGAAGATTTTGGAAATACTCTTTCCTGCTTTTATTTCGCACAGTTATGTTACCCTTAAGTTTTTACAAATTGTTTAGTAACCTGATAATTTTACATTTATTACATACATAAAATAAATAAAATAAAATAAATAAATAAAATAAATATTCACATATTGTTCCTCGCCGTCTTCAATCAAGAACTGTCAAACGGTTATAAACAGCTGTTTTGGTTTGTATTGTTTACATTTTATTCTTCATAAGCGTAATGTAAAATTTTTAGATTTAAAACTTAATATTACAAGAAAACACGAATTTTCCTGGACATTAGACCGATCTAGAACTTAATTTTCTACTCGGAAATTAGTTATTTCCAAAATTTAAAGAAATTCCTTAGTGCCGTTTTCGAGATCCGTGTGCAAATATATATATATATATATATACAAACCTTGTTCGTATTATAGTATTGGATAGTTACTATATTGTTACTTTTTTATGTGAATTTATTAGTAAAAGCCTGCAAAAGTTCCAAAAAGAGGTGAACCTCAAGGGGTCAAATAGTGAACCGTTGGAGGGTTAAGACAAAGAATAATTCATTAACTAAGACATAAGACATCGTCACAAAACGTATAGTTTTACTATAATAACTTGTACAGAAAGTTTATAGGGAGGTATTTTAAATAATCATATTATTAGTATTAGTTTAGTTCAATCAAATACTATTTTAATTTAACAGCCATATCTAATTAAAGTGAACTTAAAACTAACAGGTACTGTATTTTTTTACCAAGTTAACAAATAAATATTTTTGATATGTTTTTATAAATATATAATACACAGTACCTGGTGACCGAGCTTTGCTCGTATAAAATAAGACATGTATTATAAAAATTAATTAGAAAAATTAAAACAACACATTTATTACTCAATGAAAACATTTATGTGGTTGAATAAAACCGATTTAATACACCATAATTAATATAGCACTGA
This sequence comes from Nephotettix cincticeps, assembly GCA_023375725.1. Lineage (NCBI taxonomy): Eukaryota > Metazoa > Arthropoda > Insecta > Hemiptera > Cicadellidae > Nephotettix > Nephotettix cincticeps. The sequence goes on from CM041791.1 coordinate 97,112,752, forward strand.
ACAAAAAGTTTCGCACCTGGTGGGGATGGAACTCGCGACTTCTAGTTCTTGAGGCCGACACGCTACCTCTCGGCTACGGCGTCAGTCGATAGAGCGACGCCATTTAACGTCTTTTAGCCAACCTCAATTGTTTTAGCCGATCATTTACTCTAATTATCCATACAGTTATTATTAGCCCGTGATCAACTGATTTTGTTAGAAACGGAATAAGGATTGAAAAGCAAAAAAGAAATTTAATTTACATAAATTATTAATTGGTTTGTTACAGTGGCTTCAAGCAATACAATGAATACGTTTTCTATCAAAACAAGGAAGATTTTGGAAATACTTTTTTCTGCTTTTATTTCGCACAGTTATGTTACCCTTAAGTTTTTACAAATTGTTTAGTAACCTGATAATTTTACATTTGTTACATATATAAAATAAATATTTATGAAAAACCTCTATTCACATATTATTCCCCGCCGTCTTCAATCAAGAACTGTCAAACGGTTATAAACAGATGTTTTGGTTTGTATTGGTTACATTTCATTCTCAATAAGCGTAATGTTAAATTTTTAGATTTTAAACTTAATATTACAAGAAAACACGACTTTTCCTGGACATTAGACCTATCTAGAACTTATTTTCTACTCGGAAATAAGTTATTTCCAAAATTTAAAGAAATTCCTTAGTGCCATTTTCGAGATCCGTGTGCAAATATACATAGATTGTGCAAATAGTATTGGATAGTTACTATATTGTTCCTTTTTTATGTGAATTTATTAGTAAAAGCCTGCAAAAGTGCCAAAAAGAGGTGAACTTCAAGGGGTCAAATAGTGAACATATATATATATATATATATATATATATATATATATATATATATATATACAAACCTTGCTTGTATTATAGTATTGGATAAATTAATTAATAAATTAAACTATTTATTCTCAAAACAAAACTAATTTCCAAGAAAAATGTAAACAATAATATTAATAACAGTAATAATCAGCTGATTATTTAGGCATATGACAATCCTCCCCCCTATTAAGCTGCTCTTAGTTGGTCACAATGCATCTTAAATAACCGCCCATCTTCTGATTTAATAAGGTACATTACGTTCCCAAGCGGTCTTTCAATTGTTCCTACTAACCACTTTTCTTCTGAGGTGTTTGAGTAATTCCTCATTACTTTACCCTGTTGAAAAACTTTGTTTAGTTATCACTTGATGTTTGTTGTGATGAGTAGGTGTCATCTCAACCATTAAATCTATTTTGGTTCTTATGTTCCGCCCAAACATAAGCAAGTATGGAGATCGTCCTATAGCCGAATGGTGTGCTTTTCGTAGCTGTTTCAGTATCGTGTTTATTTTCTCCTGTATATTGTTCTTCCCCACAAGCTTTTAGGAGGTTCTTCACAGTTTTAACCACCCTTTCAGCTTGGCCATTACATTTAGGACAAAGGGAACATTGGTTTTATGTATTATTTGATACTTCTTGAGATAGTTTTCAAATAAGGTTGAGGTTAACTGGGTCCTGTTGTCTGAAACAACTACATGAGGGAAACCAAATGTTGTAAACAGTTTTTCCAGGTTTACACCAGTCCGTTGTTGTCGATTTTGTTGGAAGTTTTGGTTTTTGAGGCTGTAATTTGCTTAAGGTCCAAGAAATTGTTAAACCACATTATGAAATTCCTAAAAGTTTCATTTTCTGTGTAGGGTGTAAAACTTTCATTAGGTATATTCAAGATTTCCTCCTTTGTGTCATTTACTTTACCAGAAACATGCTTTTCAATATCTATGGGTTGAAAAGGTGGTAAGTAAGGCTGTAACAAAGCCTTTATTTCAAAGTAAAATTCCTCGACATCTGTCCTGTAATTCTCTTCTCTTTCAATGGCATCTTCATTATCAATGGGTAAATCGTTTCCAAGTTTCTACAAGTAAACTTTGTCTTCCAGGAGCATCGTAAATAGAAGTGCCTTTTATTTTCAGTATTTGTAAAGTTCTTGTGATTTGTGATTTTGTGACCCCTCATTGTTGTTTTAACATTTTACAATGGTTTTCACTTTCATCACTCATCACCATTTTGATGTCTTTATAAATATATAATACACATAAATTAATTGATAATTCTTTATTCTCAGAACTAAACTAACTTCAAAAAAATGTAAACAATAATATTAAAACAGTAATAATCAGCTGATTATTTAGGCATAAGAAAATAACAAAAACAATAATTGAAGGATTTTTTAAACAAAATTAGGAAAAATAAAATTGATCTAAAAAATAAAATAAAATTAATATATGAAATATCAATTCAAAGTCCAAATTTAGTTTTGTTCCAATTTATCATTAAGTATATACAAATATAACAGATATATTCATTTATCATTAAAAAATATACGAATAAAAAACTTTTAAGGGAAAAGTATACAGTTGACTCCCTTTAGTCCGGATTTGCGTGGTTCGGACGTCGGATAGTCCGGACTAATTTTTGGAAATGATTCATCAGCGCGCGATCGAGTTTCTCATGGCATAAATCAACAGGATTGGACATTTTTGTTTATTTCCGGTCTAAATGAAAATAAATAACATCAGTTGAGTTTACAATTGCTGTCGATACGGATCTTCAGCTCTACGTTGAGCAACAGATCAGCTGTGGTTGTAATTTTTATGAGGAAACGGTGTGATTATGTGTTGAAGAAAACAGTTTAAGGGAAAAGGCTGAAGAAAATAATAAATTTCTAATGAAATGTTCAGTATTGTACATCCAAGATTTTTATTCTTCTTAGGTTACTATAAATACGTTTGAAATAATCTTATTAATATAAAGTGAGAGTTCTGTTTTTTTCATACTGTAAAATAAATTTGTAAAGGTTCAATTTGCGGTGCTTTATAATTTCACGTTTATTCTTTTTTTTATGGTGACACATTTAATTTATCTGTGTCACAAAAAACTATGTTCCAGTGAGTTGAAAACAAAAACCTGTAAGGTTTGAGAAAGTAGGCTTTAAAATCGTCTTAAAATGTGATTTATGTAGATACTGTACGCTAATATAGGTTGTAATTTATATATTTATAAAACCGCCGGATGGTCCGGATGTTTTTAATCTGAACGGGGGTCCGGTCTCAAGGTGGCTGGATTAGAGGTAGTCGACTGTACAGGGTCAGTACAGGACTGTACAGGGTTAAATAGTTCTTGAGCTATAACATTATTTGTAAAAAATACCAAATGACGGCAAGCGGCTAAATGAAGGATTTTTGACATATGTTGATTGGACATTTTTTGTCAGTTTTCATGAGTACTACCATCCCTCGAAGTTTGTCCCCGACTTTAATGAACACAGTATACATGGTACAAAACTTGCTCATATTATAGTAGAGGATGGCATTGGTGGGAGTTGCTTTCATATGAAGCAACTCCCACCAATGCCATCCTCTGCTATAATATGAGCAAGTTTTTTACCATGTATACTCACTTGTATTATATATATATATATACTAGCTTGACCCAGCGGACGTTGTCTCGCTTTTAATTTTTCAATAATATACCAAAATAAAGTAAAAAAAAACATTTGTAGAACAAATTTATGCGTTCAACGTCACGTTGAGCATTTCGCTCTGCAGGTGTTTTTGTAGCTCTTGACGTTGAAGCTCGTCCACGCAGGTCTCCGAGTCGTGCTTCTCGCTCTGCAGGTGTTTCTGCAGCTCTTGACGTCTAAGCTCGTCCACGAAGGTCTCCTAGTCGTGCTTCTCGCTATGCAGGTGTTTCGGTAGGTCTTGACGTCGAAGCTCGTCCACGCAGGTCTCGAGTCGTGCTTCTCGCTATGCAGGTGTTTCTGTAGGTCTTGACGACGAAGCTCGTCCACACAGGTCTCCGAGTCGTGCTTCTCGATATGCAGGTGTTTCTGTAGGTCTTGACGATGAAGCTCGTCCACGCAGGTCTCCGAATCGTGCTTCTCGCTCTGCAGGGGTTTCGGCATCTATTGATGTCGAAACTCGTATTCGCTGGTCTTCAAGTCGAGCATCTCGTTCTGCAGGTGTTTCCGCACATCTTGAGATCGAAGCTTTTTCTCGCAGATCTTCAAGTCGTGCTTCCCGCTCTGTAGGGGTCTCTTGAGGACAATTTCCTTATTCGGACAGCTTCCAAGCGTGCTTCTGTTTCTCCAGATGTTTCAGCAGCTCTAAGTGCTGAAATACATCGAGCGTTTTTGGTTCTTCTACTAATATTGGACTTTTTAGGAGGCATGTCATAAAAAGTATTCTGCAAAATAAATTATTTATTTTCACGTTTCCCTAAATCTTTTAATTACCGAGGCAATAAGGTTAAAATCAATAATAAGAAATACAGATCACCTGACCAAGTAAAAGTGCCTACAGTTAAAATGTACAGTTAAACTGTTTAGTCACTCGCATAACCTTAAAACAAAAATGTAAACAAAAACAAATTATTTTACTACTCATTAATTTGTCTCTCCAATCATAGCTTTGCTAGCTGGGGCTCTCCCAGGCCCCCGTGTTTGTTGTCGGCAGTCCTTAGTATTTAGAATAGAGTTAATGGCAGTGTAGGGAAAGTGCGTGCAAAAGTCCATACCATTATAAACGAAAATAACGTAACACAGTATCAAAATGTGCAATAAGAAGTCACAGTTAAAAATGTAAACTGTTTAGTCACTCACATAACCAAAAAAACAAATGTAAACAAAATAAAAATACCCCCGTCGCAGCAGACCTGCGTACTCAGCGAATTTCCAAATCAATAATATAATAATAATATATGACAAGTTTTATAAAAATCTGTTCATAACCATGAGAATTATTTGCCTATTCTCCATAAGATTAACATGGAAAAGAGTGTGCAGGTTTGCTGCTGAGAGGAACACTGAAAGTAGTAATTTCTACCATAAATAATTTTTATCTTAACATTTAAACCAACTCTCATCAACATCTGTTCATAAATAAAGGAGTTTGTCTATTCCCTATATGATTAATATGGGAAAATAGTATGCAGGTTTGCTGCCATGATAAACACAAACTATGATTTTCAAGCATAAATGGATAGATCTCAACCACACGAAGCTAAATATCAAGTTTTATCCAAGAATATTGATTAATATGGGAAATATTAATTTTTCCCTATCCTCCATAAGATTAACATTGGCGCCCCACAATACAACGTACTGTGTTTAGATTTTTTAATATCTCGGTAACCGTTGGAGATAGAGAAAAACTTTAAGGAACTTAATTGTGTAGTTTTTTATGCTGATTTTAATGGTGAAATATAAAATTAGAAATTTTTAAAAATTACATGTGAAAAAGTGAAAAACGCAAAAAACCCCATTTTGGGGTACAAAACCCCCCCAAACTACCCGTTCCCATTGACCGATATGTCTGGTTTACGAACTTGTCCGAGCACTTGTAGGAATACACGTCTCTACCAAATTTGGTCTTGATTGGACCATTTTTACGAGAGTTATCGTGTTCACAGACACACACATATATATATATACATATACAGTAGAACCTCGATTAACCGTCACCCTTTTAACCGTCAGTCTCTATTAACCGTCACCCCGCTAGCGCAAAAATAATTATGTTTCCGCGTCAGCGCCGAGTCGGATCTTGAGTTGAGGCTCTATGATGAGTAGTGACGACTGTACTGCACAACTGCATTGTGCGTGAATCATTGGTGGCAAGGGTAGTGACCCTGCTGGTTAATCCCTTATACTGTCTTCTGCATTCCACTGCTACCGTTTCATTTCAGTTCAGTAAGGTGCGTGGCTACAGTGAACTGAAGTTATTGTCGATTTCGAGTGCAATGCCAACTAGTGTTTACGTGCTTTACTGTTTATAGTTAACAGTTTTGTTTATACATGGTGTGTAATGCTCGTCTGTTATGGCTGAGAAACGGTAACGTGTAGTTGTGGGACTCGACAATAAACAATAAATTATTAAACGCTGATGCTTCTTCTCAGAAAAATTAGAAAAGCCTGAAAAGCTCGACGGGGAAAGAAACAAAAGAAAATGACGGATTATTTTAATAACTAAATGCCGGCAACATAAAGTTTTGAGAGTAAAAATACGTACATGTACAGTTCATATTTCATTGTTTTCTTAATAAAATATTTCAATAAATTATTTTTCACTTGAACTGGCGTAGTTTGGTTTGTTCTCATTTAAAATAAATTCACATTAAGTCTATCATGAAAATTAATTATGACTTAAAATGGCGCCGTTATAACATGCAATGCAGTGAATTGCGAAGTTGCCACGCCAAACACTGTCTAGGTGCTAAGTTGTATCGGCGCTATTACTATTTCTGTTATCCGTCTATTCGGTTATCCGTCATGGTCTCGGTCCCGAGGGTGACGGTTAATCGAGGTTCTACTGTATACATATATACATATATATATATATATATATATATATAACCCTCGTATATATAAATTTTAACCACTATTGTTTTTGGTCTCTAGGGACCTAAAGAATAAAAAATAACATGGTCCCGGGCTTAAGTCTTACCATGAGACCTACGGTAATAGCTTCTTCCCTATGGGAAATTAGCTAAAACATAAACAAATGCAAGTGCTTCAATCTGTTGTGTATATCTTCAACTAACAGATATAGTATAGCAATCAGCTGTTGAAAAGAAAATATTTATAATGTAAACAAAGTTCTGGTTCCATAGTCTATGGGATCCTTTTTAAAAAGGGCTGTTTTTAGGGTTTCCCCGGCAATTATTCGATTTTTTCTCGCCGTAAGAACCATCCTTGGACTTCAACGAACATCTTAAAAAAGAATTGGCCAAATTGGTCCAGGGGTTGTTGAGTTATGCGCTTACCAACACATTTTGCGATTCATTTTTATATTATAGATATATATATACAAGTGTGGGATGTATGTATGATATATCAGTTACACATAGCTTTCAAAAATACATTTCGTTGTGCTGCACCTAGGCCTAACTTATTTTAAACATATTTGTATTATTACTTTGGCCTTGGCATCCCACCCTGGTCACCTCCCCCACATGATATTCCCCGATGATATTACCAGTTGGGGCATGCTCTTGTTGTTACAAGTTCAGGGAAATGTGTAGATAAATTTCTCATGCTAACTGTTTGATGTATAATGTTAATTCTCAATTGATCTGAATAAATTTATTGAATAATTTGAATTATTCTGTGATTAGAGTTGTTTTCTTTAATCCTATTTATATGCCTATATTTAATTGAACAACACTCGGTCACTGGGTACTGTATAGCCTAAATGAAGATCATATAAAATCATTTTAAAACATATCAGATTCATTAATCTGGACTAATATGGACAAAATCTGCTATTATACTGTTGTATGAAATAGTGTTATGAAATAATGAATTTATTCGTATAGTCAAACAAACTTAGTACGGTTGATAATTACATACTTTCTCAACTGTTAGTAGTGAAAAGAAATTATTTATAGAATATTAAATTGTTGGAGCACAGTAGTAAAATAATTACAGTAATGTCTGGTTTACAACGTGTTTAGCTAATTTAAAGTTGGCTGTATCACCTTTCTTACTGTTATTTTTTTGTTCATTTATGCAGACTTGAAGAGGCCGTTTTGTTTCTTCTATGTATTCCCTAACACATATGAATGTGTTTACAGTTACAGTAAAATGTAGTTTACAGTATCCAATATGAATTGGATACTGTAAACTACATTTTTTGAAGATTGTACTTGGTCAACTGGTTTTGTTTTTGAAATTAATTGTCTTGTTGTATTTTGAGATTTAAAAGCTGTTGCAACATTATTCTTTCTGGCAGTCCGCCTAATTTTCTCTGAAACCTTTTTTACATAAGGTGTGTTTATGAAGGTTTTAGGGTTTTCCTTTGCAGGCTCATGGGGGTCTTACATTTTGTGATTATTTTTTGTGGGTATTAATTTTTCTTTAAATCTAACGTTATTTGAGCAATCTTTAATCTTACAGTATCCTGAAAAAATGTCTCAGCCTATAAAAAACTGAAATTGTGACACTTTGTTTAACTGATTCACTGTGGTTTGATTATTAGTCTAGGTAGCTGCCAGTGTGAGTTTGTTTACTACATAAGTTAGAGAACATCTGGCCTAAAATCATTATTTGGATATTATCACAGATAGTTACAATACAGTGACAGATAGTGGAGTGTAATGTCATTGTTTCCACATTTTACATTTTTAATTGCAATAGCCCAATATGTGTTTTCATTTTTTCCGATAGATACCACACTGCAAGCACCTCTAGGGGTCCATGGAGGAAGTAGTGACCACATGGGCGGAGAAGGCTCTGTCAGTTTTCAAGTGATAACCACTTGAAAACCGGAGGAGTTTCTCCACCTCCAGGAGCGTTGTGTAGTTAAAAACACAGACTTCTTGGAAAAGTCCAACAAAAAGATATTGAATAATTAGTAACCAACACCATTATGAATCTCAAAGGTTCTGTATTAGTTTGGCGATGCTGATATTTAATTTGTTTTAAGTGACTACTTTTTATTAAGCTAATTATTGTTTATTATTCTTCTCAGTTGACAGACAGGGCTGGATTCTTGATGAGAGGTTACATCAAGTATAGCTTATATGATCGCATATCAACTCGACCATTCTTAACTTCACTTGAAAAGAAATGGATAGCTTTCCAAATTCTTTATGCACTTTTTCAGTGCCACCGTCTTGGGGTGAGTAATTGATCAAGTCATAATTGCTTTTTAATTGACTAAAAGTAGGCTAAGTACATTTCATAATATAGTGGGCCTACTATAGAGGTCTAAAAAAAATTATATGATTGATTGGATTCTTTTCAGTCAGTATTAATTTTCGAAAACTCATTTATTACAAAAAATAGACTTTAACACTTTGGGGGCGGCGGCCTTATTTAATTCCACTTTTGGCACTTTTGGGTTTTGGCACTTATAACATATTCTTCAGTTATTAATCTTTACCAGTCTTTGGTTTTCTTTTAGTCTGCGGCATATTTAAAAAAAATTAATATTTTTCGAACAATGTTTTACTTGTTCACTCAGAGCAGACAGCTGTTTCTATTACCCGTGTTGTGTTCGAGTTGTTTTTGTTTATGTTACGTGCAAGCCGTATTCTTATACCACTGTTATATAGTTTATTTTTATAGCTAGTTATTTCAGTTTTTCGTTCTTAGTCACTGTGGGTCCATTGAAAATTGACATGATTTGAGACGTATCGCTTGATGAGACTATCAATAGTGATTACGACGAAACTTACAAATTACTTACACAATTTTTTTACAAATAACAAGTATTTTATGTTTCTTTCAAGGGGGTTTCTTTCTATTCTTTATGTTGCACTATATGTCCTTGATTGCTATACGATGTATCATACAAAGGCCAATCATTGTACACAGGAAACTCTGTAGCTATTTTTGTTTTAATCAATTTTTCCCTTTTAGAGAATCCCCCATAGGGAAGAAGCTATTACCGTAGGTCTCATGGTAAGACTTAAGCCCGGGACCATGTTATTTTTTCTTAATTAGGTGCCTAGAGACCAAAAACAATAGTCATTAAAATTTATATATATATATATATATATATATATATATATATGTGTCTGTGAACACGATAACTCTCGTAAAAATGGTCCGATCGAGACCAAATTTGGTAGAGACATGTATTCCTGCATTTGCTCAGACGTGTTCGTAAACCAAACATATCGGACAATCGGAACGGGTAGTTTGGGGGGGTTTTGTACCCCAAAAATGGGGTTTTGTGTTTTTCCCATGTAATTTTTAAAAATTTCAGGATAAGGAAAAATTAATGTTTCGCTTACTATCCAATATTTTTGGATAAAACATGATATTTAGCTTCATGTGGTTGAGACTTATACATTTGACATTTATGCTTAAAAATCATAGGCTATGTGTTTATCATGGCAGCTAACCTGCATACTCTTTTCTCATGTTAACCGTATAGTTGTCGGGCGAAAAAAGTTACGTAGTTGGACGGGCTGGGTCTGGCGGACCCAAAACTAAAAAATCCAAAAAAAAAAACTAATTCAATTGATGTATACAAACAATCTTTTAAAATCAAAGCTTCATATATAATACATTCTAAAATACAGTGTTGATCAAATATAAAAATATACAGACAGATTTAGAAAATAATATAAAATTCTTGTATGAATTAAAAAAAAAATACAATGTTGTCCTAAAACTAATTAGTAAAAATGTAAAAATTCTATAGTTTTGATGTTATATACAAGAATATTGTGCAAAATGAAATAATGTTTGTGTAAAAGTACTTTTAAGTGGTTATCAATTAAAATAATACGTTTTTGAAGGAGTTGAATTTCTATAAAAAATTCATTGTTACAACAGTCGTGACACAACATTTCGTAATCACATTTTACACTTTATTCACTCAAAGCATGTGTGCCTAAATTATTTTCAAGTTCATCGTTGATCCCTTCTTCAATCTTGCTAACCATATTATTATCACATTCCAAAAGAAAGTCAGGATCATTGTCGAAATCACCAACTTCACTTTCCAATAAATCCTCGAACACAATTTGCTCGATTTCATTGTTACTTGGCCATTTTCGGCTATCCATATTTGTTTAAAAATCACTATACTATGTAGGTACATAAAACTGTTAAAAATAGTAAAATTATGTAAGATATAAATTAAAAATATTTGAAAAACACAAACTTGTCTCGGTCAAATAAAGTTACATAAACGGACGGGGTGGGCCTTCACCAAAACCAGTTGATAACTGCAAACTGAGGGTTGCAGCGGAAAAACCCACTAAACTATTGCTTTCTCTGGAGTATTTTAGGAAGCTTCACAGAACCTCGGCGTTTTTCTAGACCAATGACCTTGAATTAGTCAATAACAAACGCGCCTGGGTCTCACAGACCCAGCCCGTCCGTTCTAGGGTTAATCATTTAGAGATTATGTAAACTCCTTTATTTGTGGACAGATGTTGATGAAATTTGATATAAATGGTCAAAATGCAGTAAAACCTCGTTAATCCGGACTAATCTGGGGCTCCAAGTCGTCCAGATTAATGAAAGTCCGGATTAAAACAAATAATCCTAAACGAAGAAAGACAGTGATTTTTGGGTACCCCTTGTATATAATGAAACACCTTTTGCAGATAAACTTAAATAATATGTATATTCAGAATATAAAAATACATATTGTACAATCAGTATATACAGTAGTTACATTTATTCTTTGGTGATCTAAATTCTGGGAGCGAAACATATAGAAAAATAGAAGACTGGTGATCATGGACACGGAAAGAAGAAGAAGTAGTTACATTTGAACAAAAATATACACTTGGTATTTACGTCCATACAAAAAATGAGAAAACGAAAAAAGACAAAATTACTTTGAACATGAGGGTTGAGGTTCGTCCTCAAGTGACTGAACTGGTTTGAAGAAGGAGTTGAACTTCATTTTTCTTTCTTTTGTGTTAATTTCACAATTAAACAATGCAACTATAACGTGCAGTTCAATTGACCTCTGTGGAGCAACTAACGGCCGAGACGGCCTGACACGAGCAGGAGAAACACAATCGTTTGACTGAGCTACTATTGGCTGACAGTAACCATGGTAAAGGCACGTACGCCTTGAGCTGTGACCGCCCGCACTCGGCACATGCACACTCACATCGCCGGGTGCAGTCGTACAGTGACGATCGCATGCTACTAATCAGCATTCTGCGCATGAAAACTGCGATCCAATGGCTGTCCGGATTAAGCAAAGTCCGTATTAATGGGGTCCGGATTAACGAGGTTTTACTGTATATATTGTTTACGCTAGAAACACCTACTTTCAGCGTTCCTCACAGCAGCAAACCTGAATACTCTTTCCCATGTTAATCTTATGGAGAATAGGCAAATAACTCTCATATTTATCGACAGATAATGATAAAACTTGTCATGTATTATTATTATGTTATTGATTTGGAAATTCGCTGAGTACGCAGGTCTGCTGCGACGGGTGTATTGTAAAATTAAAACTTTCTTTATGCCTACACAATTTCCTCACACTATAAGGTTATATCTTATAATATTCTAAAAAAAATAAAATTGAGATCCCTAAACACTGTTTCAGATTTGCCATGGAGATATAAAGTTGGAAAACATTTTAGTGACTTCATGGCATTGGGTACTTCTGTCAGATTTTGCCTCTTTCAAGCCTACCCATCTCCCAGAAGACAACCCGGCAGACTTCTCGTACTTCTTTGACACTTCCCGTCGCCGAACATGCTATATTGCTCCTGAGCGGTAAATACAGTAGAGCGTTGAAAATCTTAACCAATTGGTAGGTAGGTAGTTCTGATTACTGATTAGTCCAGATTTTCGAACATAACCCACAAATACCTATTGAACACGTAATTAGGGGAACACATATTATTATTATTATTGGAAGGGGCGGATTACTCCCAAAGCACTTCAGCTGTAGCGGCTTTTTGCGCACCCCTGTTTGGGTTGCGGCATTATCACATAGCGAAAAGCCATTGGTGATTGGCGGGATTTGAACTCGGGACCTTGGGCACCAAAGCCCCGCGCTCTACCCCTAGACCAGCGCGCTCCCCCGAACACATATTAATAGGGAAGACCTAGAATACAGTTAAATGAAATAAAATAATGTTTTTTGTGTACTTACGTAGGTTAAATGTGCATTACTGAATTTTGTTTCTTGGAAAAAATGTAAGGAAAAGAACAAATCTGAAGGGGGTAAGTGGTAAGGGGTAAGGGGTGAGTCACCAAGTTAAAAATAGACATGCTGAAGGTCATTCACCTGGCTGGGAGTGCCACTCATCCCCCACCCCATGTTGGTAGTTTCTCCTGCAAAATTTTAAAATATGGTCCTACAAAAACCTGTGGAAATTTTCGACACTCTAGTGTATAAAATCAATGTGCTGTTTTTTCTCCAGATTTGAAATAATATATTTCACTTGCATATTTTGACTTAAAATATAGGATCATTTAAAGTCAAAACTGAGCTATTTCAGTATAATATAGGCTATGTAAATGCTACTCTGTCATTATAGGTCTGGACGGGTTCAGTGGTGTAGTATGAGCTGTTCTTTGTCAGTAACAATGATATAATATCCATCACATTCATCCTTCACTCATACTCACATTAGAATTACATACCCACATTGATGGGTCTCAAGAATGAGATTAAGAATAAAATATTTTATTATTTAATCCCTTTTTTTAACAATGGTTTTCTTTTGCCATCCGATTAACCCTAGATAGGTATTGTACGTACATTTTACATGTAGCCACAGTAATTTTTTTACATAATTTGGCTGTGCATAATAGTTTACTCCTTTGCAGCCAGCAGTGCTTTTGTTGCTACTCATCCATTTAGACTATGGTATTTTTATGGCGATAAACAAATTAAACTGCAAAAATATACCAAATTTACGTACAAAAGCCATCTAGGATAAAAGAACTTTTCAATGGGCTCTTATGGGTCATGCCAATGGGAAGAAACATAAAACTTAATTAATATGAAAAATTAATTAATATGGTCAATTTTTTGTGTTAACTGTTTGTTATTCAACTTTGGGTAGATCATCAAATTGTTATTAGCGAATTTCCCATAGGGAAGAAGCTATTACCGTAGGTCTCATGGTAAGACTTAAGCCCGGGACCATGTTATTTTTTCGTCTTTAGGTGCCTAGAGTCCAAAAACAATAGTCGTTAAAATTTATATATATATATATATATATATATATATATATATACATACATGTATATGTATATATATATGTGTCTGTTAGCACGATAACTCTCGTAAAAATGGTCTGATCGAGACCAAATTTGGTAGAGACGTGTATTCATACAAATGCTCGGACGAGTTCGTAAACCAGACATATGGGTCAATGGGAACGGGTAGTTTGGGGGGGTTTTGTACCCCAAAATGGGATTTTTGCTTTTTTCACATGTAGTTTTTAAAAATTTCTAATTTTATATTTCACCATTGGAATCAGCTTAAAAAACTACACAATTAAGTCCTTAAAGTTTTTCTCTATCTCCAACGGTTACCGAGATATTAAAAAATCTAAACACAGTATGTTGTATTGTGGGGCTCCAATGTTAATCTTATAGAGGATAGGGAAAAATTAATATTTCCCATATTAATCAATATTTATGGATAAAACTTGCTATTTAGCTTCATGTGGTTGAGATCTATCCATTTATGCTTAAAAATCATAGTTTATGTGTTTATCATGGCAGCAAACCTACATACTCTTTTCCCATATTAATGATATAGGGAATAGGTAAACTCCTTTATTTATGGACAGATGTTGATGAAAGTTGGTATAAATGTTAAGATAAAAAGTATTCATGGTAGAAATGACTTCTTTCAGTGTTCCTCACAGCAGCTAACCTTGGAGAATAGGCAAATAATTCTCATTTTTATGGACATATTTTTATAAAACTTGTCATATATTAAATTGATTATTAATTGATATTAATTGATTTGGAAATTCGCTGAGTACGCAGGTCTGCTGCGACGGGGGTATTTTTCCATTTCAATCACAGAGTAAAATTTACGTATTGATACCTATAGCCTATGCGTGAATAGTGATACCTATCTAGGGTTAATAATTTTAACGGTTAATTGTGGCGTTGCCAGATAGGTACCACTAAGGAAATTCTTTTGAATAGAAAAAACTTCCTTTCCTACAATGAAGTTATATCTTTTTTAGGTTCATTAAGAGCCTGGCATCAGATATGAGTCAACTTCTGCCATCAGAGGAAAACATCAAGAAAGGTGATCTCACTCCAGCAATGGACATTTTTTCTGCTGGGTAATAACCATGAAATTAAATCAATATATGATTATTTACTTTTTACTTGATTTCAAGTAGGGGTGTGCGAGTGTGAAATTTTAAGTTTGAGCCGAGCCGAGCTTTTTAAAAAATTCTCGAGGTCAAGCTTTTTCAAGCTGAGCTTTTTCAAACCTTCACCTGATCTGAATAGGGGTGTGTGATGGAGCAAAAAATTTTTGATTTGATACAACGATGGGATTCAAAGAATTCCGGTTCAAATCAATACGTGACAAAATTTCCAGTTAGACGAAAATCATATAACTGAAGATAATGAAAAACATTGAAATTAAAGATAAAAAATATATTAGACTATTCACAAAATTGTACAGATCATAATTTAGTTTTATAACTTTCAAGTTCCTAAGAATTTTAAAAATAAATTTTATCTATGTATATTATATCAACAAAGCAAAGTTCGCTAAAAAAATTAGACGTGATTGCTACAGTAGTAAAATGGAAGTATTTTTAATAACTTAGAATGTTATAGGTATTTTGACAAACTTAAAATGAAACCAAGAATTATTAAAAAAAATCATGTATGACTGCAAATAGTAAAAATGTATAACATATATATTACAAACCACTCAACTAAATAACAAACTCTTTTAACTTTTGTAAAAAAAAATCTTTATTTTTAAAATGTTGATCAAATCTCAAACCTCTTGTGTATAGGTTTAAAAAATACATACAGTAAAATCTCGATTAACTGTCACCCTTTTTACTGTCAGTCTCTATTAACCGCCACCCCACTAGTGCAAAAAGAATTATGTGTCAGCGCCAAGCCGGAACGTCTGTTGAGGTTCTATGATGAGTTGACACAACTGTACTGTGCGTGAATCATTGGCGACAAGGGTAGTGTCCCATCTAGTTAATCCCTTACACTGTGTTCTGCATTCCACTGCTACTGTTTCATTTCAGTTCAGTGTGGTGCGTGGCTTACTACAGTGAATTGAAGTTATTGCCGATTTCAAGTGCAATGCCTACTAGCGTTTTACTTGCTTTATTGTTTATTGTTGACAGTGCTGTTTATACAGTGTGTAATGCTCTTCTGTTATGGCTGAGAAACGGAAACGTGTAGTTTCGGGACTCGACAATAAACAATTAATTATTAAATGCTGGTGCTTCTTCTCGGAAAAATTAGAAACATGACTGCCTGAAAAGCTCGACGGGAAAAGAAACAAAAGAAAAGGACGGATTGTTTTAAAAAGTAAATACCGGTAACGGAAGTTTTGAGAGTAAAAGTATGTACATGTACAGTTGATATTTCATTGTTTTCTTAATAAAATATTTAAATAAAGTATTTTGTACACTTGTAAAGTAATAATAGTAGTAATAAAGTAATAAAAGTAATAATAAAGTAATAAAGTACACTTGAGCTGGTGTAGTTTTGTTTTTTCCCATTTAAAAAAATTCACATTAAGTATTGCGCAACAATAATGAAAATTAATTAAGACTTACAATGGCGCCGTTACAACATGCAAGGCAGTGAATTGCGATGATGCCACACCAAACACTGTCATGTGCTAAGTAGTATCGGTGCTATTATTATTTCTGTTATCCGTCTATTCGGTTATCCGTCATGGTCCCGGTCCTGAGGGTGACGGGTAATCTAGGTTCTACTGTATTTAAAACATTGGGAAATAAGAAACATACATACTATTTCTAGATAGCATTGATTATTACTGTGGTCAAAAATATAAATAAAAAATTCAAAGAGTACTAAAATAGAAAATATGAAAACAGAAGCAAGTTAAACGGTTAGGCCCTACTTAAAAAATCTAACTTTGGTATCATTTCTAATGGTTAGTTTTTAATCAAACTCATATTTGTAAATCCAAAATAACATATGACCTTTAAAAATTACATTAGTTATTGTTACAATATTTGTTTAAAACTATTCAATCACTACTCTTTATGCTTACTTACTCTATCCCCTTTGATTATGATTATTAAAGAGAAACATAAATCTCAATTTTTAACTAGATATATGTAACTAGTATATGTAGAGAAATGAAAGTATTTGACCGTAAAATAAAATAATTAAGTTCCACAGTCAGTTCCAAATGTCAACAATCCCCTCATCCCCTCCCCCTGAGCAATGTTCAAGGTGGTATTTTTGTTACCCACTGCCGCTTATGTCTGTCCACGTACTCTCATCTCTTATCAGCTTAACAGCTCTAACAGCTTACACCCGGTTTAACATAGAATTGCAAATTTAATGTTTTTGTTTATGATTAGTCATGCTGATAAAACATTTAATATGATAGATGTCAATTATAATGAACAATTTAAAATAATTCGTCATATACTCCAGGTTTATTTTCTGGAATAAACATTGTTAAATCTATGGATCTACTGTACTTTTTTCTGTGTAAGGGAGGCAATGGAACCTTTCAGTTGATGACGAAAAAGGAGCTATTATTAAAACTAGACCATTAACTCACTGTGATTTAATTCAATACTATTCAATTTTGATTATTAGTATTATTCTTTGAATGTACTTACAAAGAATACTAAAATTAGTTTGAATGAGGCAAAATAATCAATTGTAGAATATATTAAAGAAAACATGGGTCTACTTTTTCTATGTGAAATAAGTGTCTGATCGTACTACTCCTTTACACATACTCTGTATTCATCTGGAAGTACCTGTATACGATTATTTTGAGTCGGCAGCCCAACAGCTGGTCTTGGTCGTGTTCCATCTGATTGAGAAGAATGTCGTCTGTTTTGCTTCTTATTATGACATCTCAAAATAAGTAACATTACTTCTTCCCTCTATCTGAATTCATCACGCACACAGATGTAAAAACAACGGTATAAACAGTGTTATTGAAAATTACGGTGCAACTTAGGATTGTTTTTTTCACTTGACAAAAGACGAGCTTTAAAAAGCTCGATAATTCAAGCCTTCGCAGAAGGAAAGAAGAAGGCAGAAGAAAAACCTAGTACTGTATGAATTTTTGTTTTGGGAAAAATTGTTTGTTTAGATTTTCTCCATGTCGTATTTCAATATGTGCATACTTTAATTAATTACTAGGACTATGCTCAGACGTAAAGTGAGAGAGGTGTTAAAAAATGCACTATATTGTTGTATGGTAATGCAATTACCATTTTTGTACTGCAATTTTGACTGTTAAAGTTTCTCAGCCATATCAGAAGAGCATTACACACTACGTATAAACAGCACTGTCAACAATAAATGGTAAAGCACGTAAAACACTAGTAGGCATTGAGCTCGAAACCGACAATAACTTGCCATTCACTGTAGCCACACACCATACTGAATTGATACGAAACAGTAGCAGTGGAATGCAGAAGACAGTGTAAGGGGATTAACCAGGTGGGTCACTACCGCTGCCGCCAATGATTCACGCACATTGCAGTGTGCAGTACAGTCGTCACTACTCATCATAGAGCCGATACGGCTCGGCGCTGACGCGGAAACATAATTTTTTTGGGCTAGCTGGGTGGTGGTTTATAAAGATTGATGGTTAAAAGGGTGACGGTTAATCGAGGTTCTACTGTACATAAAATAAATATTTATGCAAAACCTCTACTTACATCCTACATTGAACATATTGTTCAATACCATCCTCAATCAACAACTATCAAATGGTTATAAACAGATATTTTGATTTGTATTGTTTACATTTGTTCCTCCATAAGCTTAATGTTAATTTTTTAGATTTTAAACTTAATATTACGAGAAAACCAGGATTTTCCTGGACATTACATACCTATCTAGAACTTATTTTCCTTTCGGAAATTAGTTATTTCCAAAATTCAAAGAAATTCGTTAGAGCCATTATCGAGATCCTTCTGCAAATATTTATATAAATAAATATATATATACAAACCTTGCGCATATTATAGTGTTGTATACTCCTGTTAGTTACTCTTCAATGAAATAAAGTATATTGATATATCTGTTAAGTGATTAGAATGTTTTTTTCAATCTTTATTCAATTATACATACAAAATACATTCATATGCCAATTTCTTGTGTGATTTAATTAAATTATATTCAGTATATCCAAAAGAAATTCTGTACTACAATCTACAGCCCGCCCTCGCTAGTCCGACAGGTATCGGACCGACACGGTGTCGGACTACCAAAAATGTTGGATTATCGAAAATGGCTATTCTGTAATGCATTTAATGGCGAAGAAGATATGAGCATAATTTTAAACAATGTATTAATCACCCCTTAATACATGTCGCCAATTTAACCCGGTTTCATCTGCGTTGTACAGCTGTTGTGGAACTAATCCAAGCTCGGTAATTTTTTTGTCTAGCATTACAATAAAGGCTTCAATCTCAGACGCGTCAGCAGATACCTATCGCCAGACATCTTCTTAAATTGTATACATGGCGTTTTTAAAGTTCTCCATCCATGACTAGCACGAAAGTCATTCTTCTTCGTTATTTCTGTGCAGAAAAATTGAGCCTTTTATTTGAGTATTTTATATTATTATTCCGATTACAAGAACGAGTTTCCAAAATACTGATCTCAAACTGAGATAGAGAGTGGCCGGAGGTGATTAGTCTGCATTGTGTGGAGTGGATGTCCATTGTTGACATGAGAGTCCTCAGTTCTGCCGTAGTCCTGGAGAGAGCAGCACTGTGATCCACTTACGTCGAGGGAATAAAAAATGTGATCCTAAAATAAGAGAATTCCGTTTGCATTGTTGTTTAAACCAAATGAAGAGTGCTTTTTCTTCGGGAAACTCACTCTTAAAGGGATTCCTGTTTAAAGGGTCATCTTTAACGGACTTCATGAACCCTTCAATTTTTTCTTTATTCTTTATTATATCATAAATCGTAGGCCTTCCAATTTCACGCCGCTTTTAGGCCGCTTTCTACACGTTTTATTATTTCCACTTTCTCGGAGATTGTTAATATTTTGTGTTTTCGTTTGACGCCACTTGTGCTTGCCATTTCAACAACTACACGACCACTTGTACTCACAAAACAGAAATACCACACTGCACAGGGAAGATGTACTACATAACCGGCCCCAAGGTCAACTGAACAGAACTGCTCACAAGTCACTGCATGCTTGATTTATTGTCTCTTGTCGTTGTGTCTGACGGTGCATCGGATTACCGAGTACGTCGGATTTCAAAGTGTCGTACTAGCGAGGGCAGTCTGTATTGTAATCTATTGCAAATTTTTTGACAAGAATTGGTCCAAATCATAATATTCCTTGTTAACTAAAAATGTCTTTAAATCTCTCTTAAATTTATAATAGTCCTTCTCATTCCTGATGCTGTCTGGGATGTATTGCAGGATCTTAATTCTAGTGTTGGAGGGGCTTTCCATAAATATTTCTTTTTTATGTTTTTTAATTACAAAATTCTGATTGTTCCTGGTATTGTAGTTATGTATGTCCTTTTGTCTCTGTAGTTTTTATTCTTGGTTTTTAACATTTAATATCGTTTTAAAAATGTAGAGACTGTAAACAGTAAAGAATTCTAATTCTCTAAAGTGAGTATTGCATGATTCATTACTATCCAGATTTAAAATGTATCCTACTGCTTCTTTGTGTAAATGAAATATTCCTTTCAGTTTAATTTACTTGTTCCCCCGTAAATTTCTATTCCATATGAAATATGTGAATGAATATTAGTAAAATAAACTGTTCTTAATATCTTTTTATCGCATAATTTAGACAATCGCCTGATCGCAAAAATTCCCGAGTTAATTTTTTAACAAATTTGATCTAAATGTTGGATCCAATTAAGTGTACCGGTACTATCAACCATTAGGCCCAGAAATTAAGTATTGTTCACACTTTTATACATTACAACCATATTCTTTTGGTTGTTAAATGAAAATTGTATCAACTTTGTTTTCTTTTGATTAAGTAATACATTTTTATCATTTAGGTAAGATTTTAATAATTGAATTGAATTGTTTGTTTTTGTTTCATATCATTGCCATGAACAGTTAAACTTATGTCATCGGCATACAAAAAAAGTTTACTGTTATCTACCTTTTCTGATTATTATTTTGGTAGTCCTCCCAAGCAGCACAGGAATAAGAAAAGACCAAGTACAGATCCTTGAGGTACTGAATATTTTACAAGTTTAGACCCCGACTAAACATCATACCTACATATTATTAGAAATTAAGTATTTCATACTAACAAATTGTTTCTATCTTTTAAATAAGATTCTATCCATTTTAACTCTACCCGTGATTACATACATCCTATGTTTATCCAACATTATATCATGACTAGCGTTACCCGGCGAACTTCGTACCGCCGAACACTCATGTATACAATTTCATAGAACCTTTCAAATCATTTCATCACAAATTATAATTTTGTAAACACTAAATTTATAAAACCTGACACTGCACTATTTTCTGTCCTCTGGGTCGGAGCCATTTGGTATATTTATTTCAATTCTATTCTAGTGGCCTGAATCAACTTATAGCAGCCTAACATTAGTGTCACCTTTGAATACGGCATCTTTTAAGTGTATGTAGTTATCAGCTCGAAGTTTCTTCTGATTATTTCTTATGACGTTTAACCTCTCTGTTTCAATTTTGACGTACACGGCAACCATATATATTGGTTTAATAAATCACGGAAATGAAGCAAATAATTTACCTCCTCTTTAAAGACCATTAAGTGAAAACAGTAGAACATTGCTGCAGAAATTGTTTTCAAAAAAGGGGACTTAGTAATTGGGTCAGTTTGAGGGATGGAAATGGAGTAACCATCCTCACCATAGCAAAATATCACAGGATACGGATCTACTCTTTATTATAATGTCTCTTTTTTTCAAACTCTTGGCCTACAATAACTGCACCAACTTCTCCTGTTACTGGTTCATTATACTTGCCTCTATGGGCATTGACAGGCTTTTTATCCGCATGAATGACCATTTGAACTGTCTACTTGGTTCTGTCTCACTTTCAATGGCACATTTAAAATCCATAATATAGTTGTTACAATTGTGAAGCATATTTGCAATTGTTGGACCAATGATGGTTTGACTCCTGGTACATTCTTACAACGCGTGCCGTTGTTTCCTTGCTGTTATCACCGATAAAATAAAGTTGTAAAAACTGATGGTCGTCATTGTTGGAAGAACGCTACCATTTAAGCATTTAAGGCATTTAAGCTACCAATTAAATGGTATATTTGGACTTGTACTTAAATGTTGGCATAAACCCACTTTCAATGATTTGCTTAGCTCCAAAAGATGTCATTTGAAAAGCACTGTTGTATTTTCTGGAGTTGTTACGGAAATGCTCACTTTCGAGATGGTCACTAACAATGTGGCTATGAAGTGGTTCAGGTCGCTTTTCAAGATGGCTTACGCAAACTCCCACTGCTGCAACACAACCCCTTTGAGTCGTCTTTCCATTTTAATGCCTTACAATAAATGCATACATTATTCTGGGCTCCAATCTTTATGGTCTTATCTGATTTATAACAGATGCCATGGTCATATTTGAATCCAGAGTGGTGTTTGCAGTCTACAGTTTGTTTTTACGATGCTGGCGTTTTTCGTTATTTCTGTCATATTTTGAAACTGCAACTCTGTTTACTTCTGGATTTTTGTGTGTGTATCTTTTAACAGCCACTCAATTAACCTCAGGGTTTTCTTGCGTGTACTTCTTAACTGCAGCTCGGTTGACTTCTGGATGTGTTTTTTTTATACTTAGCTTCAGACTCACATAGTTGTTTTAAACGTGGCAAATTCAAGAATCGCCCTCTCCGCTTGGTTCTTTTCTTATTTACATCTACATTGTCTTCCTTATGTTGCTTCATAGGGAGGGTCTGTTTGTTCGGTGGCGTGTTCATCAAAGTTTACCATCTCACTTCCATTTCTTGGTGATCTTCCAGTCATTTTGGCAGGTGTTGCCTCGAGAATGTCAAAGTGCCCACTACTAAGACTTCCACTAAACAGTATATGGTAATATGGTACTCTGAAGCTGAACCTTCTCTTCCAAAGCTCTGGAGTACAATATCATTGTGGTGCACTCTGAATATGCAGTGGTAAATGTCAGAAGCTGCAATTAATTCGCATGCTGAACAATATGTGGTTGGTTTTAGCATCTCAATCCGATAGTGTTCAGGTGAGGTATAATTTTATCCTTTTGAATCATGATTTAAAATTTGAAATTTATGCCAATCAGCCAAAATGTAGGTAACAATTTTTTTCTTGATTTCATTTGTGAACAGATTATTTTCATGAAGTAGATAGCATATTGCGTGAAAAAGACATGACCCATCTGGGGGCATTCGAACAACACTAAACAGGAGAATTGTTTTCTCTGTAAAATACTAACTGTCTGTAAAATATTGTAAAAAATATTATGTTCAAAATAATGTATATAAAATAAGGGAAGAATACTACGAAAATCACTAAAATGATTAAAGATCAAAGATCACAATTTAAACTGAAACCATTTAACATTAAATAAAAAAAACATAAAACAAATCAATAAAACCAGCTGTATGTTGAAGTTTGACAGTAATAAATAAAATAGATTAATTTCATACAAATTTTTTTATATGAATGCCTTTTTATACCTAGTTCATTATAACGTGTTTTTTTAAATAGCTCAAAGTACAATCTAATTTGACTTTAAAATTACATAGTTAAATTATGATTATTACTATGTTTTGTTAAATAAATTAATATTATATTCATGTATTTAGATGTCTTTGGGTTAATGTTTTGCTTACCTCTTTGGCTTGACTCAATGGTTCAAATGAAAACAGCTGCTGTTTATATCTTAAAAGGTAAGATACATGTTGGAATCCAAAACAAAATTATTTCCCCGTAAGATTAACATGGAAACTTTGATGGGGTATAGGATAGAGGTTTATGCGAAAATCATCACAAAAACTAGTAGACTTTCCTATTATAGGCCTAAAGAACCAGTACACCAAATTTCAGCCTCCTAGGTAATCGGGAAATGGGAGAATTAGCGATGAGTGAGTGAGTGAGGGCTTTGAATTTTATATATTAAGAAGATGCACACTATAAAAGTCTTGGTCATATCGAAAAAAGCTCCTATAATATAATTTACTTCATCCAGTGTTTCCAAAATATTTTCCACATAAGATGGAAATGCTGTTATGGCGGACTTGCTTTTCCTATATCCATGTTGTTCACTGTCCATTACTATCGAATTTTGTCAATATTCCCAATAGTTCTGTGAATTTTTCCAGATAACTGTCTAAATTTTTAGCGTGTGTTCTATAAATTCCTGTGATATCATAATTTAACCCACCTAATTTAATTTCAATTGTGATTAAAAATTTTTGTCCTGGTTTATACAGTTTAATGTAATTTTTTTAAATGGAATATTTTCTGCTATTAGTATTAACACACCTCCTCCGCAATAATTTGTTCTAACATACCATTTGAAACTCTATAACTAGGAATATTTACTTTTAGCGAATTTCCCATAAAGAAGAAGCTACTACCGTAGGTCTCATAGTAAGACTTAAGCCCGGGATCATGTTATTTTTTCGTCTTTAGGTGCCCAGAGTCCAAAAACAATCGTCGTTAAAATTTATATATATATATTATTAAATTAAAAAAACTTTAACTCCCTTTAAACATTTTATTTACATATGTAAATGAATATTTACACACACATATATATGTGTGTGTGTGTCTTAAAAATTTCTAATTTTATGTTTCACCATTGGAATCAGCTTAAAAAACTACACAATTAAGTTCCTTAAAGTCTTTCTCTATCTCCAACGGTTACCGAGATATTAAAAAATCTAAACACAGTACGTTGTATTGTGGGGCTCCAATGTTGATCTTATGAAGGATAAGAAAAATTAATATTTCCCATATTACTCAATATTTTTGGATAAAACTTGCTATTTAGCTTCATGTGGTTGAGATCTATCCATTTATGCTTAAAAATCATAGTTTATGTGTTTATCATGGCAGCAAACCTACATACTCTTTTCCCATATTAATGATATAGGGAATAGGTAAACTCCTTTATTTATGGACAGATGTTGATGAGAGTTGGTATAATTGGTTAAAATAAAAATTATTTATGGTAGAAATGACTACTTTCAGTGTTCCTCACAGCAGCTTACCTGCACACTATTTCCCATGTTAATATTACGGAGAATAGGCAAATAATTCTCATGTTTATGGACAGATTTTTATAAAACTTGTCATATATTATTTTTATTATTATTATATTATTGATTTCGAGATTCGCTAAGTATGCAAATCTGCTGCGACGGGGGTATTGGTCATTTGTGGGTTGGTCTCAAATAAAAGGTTTGTTGAACCTGGTCTACCAGTAGCAGAGTGTTGCTCTTCTGAATTCATAAATAGAGTTGAAAAGAGAGCTTTTAGATGGTTGAGGATTTGAAGTACACTATGGAGATAATTTGTCGTTAAATTTCAACTGCGTGAGTTGACCAAGTATTTTGTACATATGATATTTTCTATGAAATGCTGATCTGGCTGGTCAAGTTTATACCAGTTCAAAAGCTTGTTATCATGGTGAATAACGAAGCGAGGAAATAGGTCTGATGTCATTTATTTGGCAACACTGTTTTGTATCACATAACATCTGCAAGTTTCTGGTTGTGCTGTGAAAATTAGTCTATATATGAAATAAATAAAAAGTATGTATTGAAATAAAAAAAATCTTGTGATATGATCGAAGTAAAGCAGTAAATTTATTTAGTTATTAGTTGACATCATAGCTCAGGGGGGGGGGTGTTGGCAATTTGAACGACTAAAATTTGAAACAGTGGTGTTATATGCTTACACCTTGGACAGCCAATAACCTGTATCAGTGGACTATCACATACTTTCTCTTTGGTAAACTGCAGTGAGTATATCTTTCATTTTGATTTACTGATTTTCTAGACTAGTCCAGCATATCAAATCTGTTTTCATTGTACATTCGTATCCCTACAAATAAACGGAAGTTTTGATATTAGCGAATTTCCCATAGGGAAGAAACTATTACCGTAGGTCTCATGGTAAGACTTAAGCCCGGGACCATGTTATTTTTTCGTGTTTAGGTGCCTAGAGACCAAAAACAATAGTCGTTAAAATTTATATATACATATATATATATATATATACACACAGTAAAACCTCGTTAATCCGGACTAATTGGGGCTCCAAGTCGTCCGGATTAACAAAAGTCCGGATTAAAACAAATAATCCTAAACAAAGAAAGATAGTGATTTTTGTGTACCCATTGTATATAATGAAACACCTTTTGCAGATAAACTTAAATAGTATGTATATTCTGAATATAAAAATACAAATTGTACAAACAGTACATACAGTAGTTACATTTGAACAAAAATATAGACTTGGTATTTACGTCCATACAAAAAATGAGACAACGAAAAAAGACAAAATTATTTTGAACATGAGGGTTGGGGTTCGTCCTCAAGTGACTGAACTGGTTTGAAGAAGGAGTTGAAGAAGTTGCATGTTATTTTGTAAACTCCAGTCTTCATGTTATTACTAGCACGTTCTTTTATATTTAATCTGTTCTCCAATCTATTAGACGTTCTAAAAGCAATAATTTCTCCATGTTTTTTCATTTCAACTTTTAAAGTATATAGGAAATTGTTGCCATATTCTGTGGAAACATAATCACGTTTTACATCGCTAAAATTTATATATATATATATATGTATATATATATGTGTCAGCACGATAACTCTCGTAAAAATGGTCCGAAAATATTAATCAATATTTTTGGATAAAACTTGATATTTAGCTTCATGTGGTTGAGATCTATCCATTTATGCTTAAAAATCATAGTTTATGTGTTTATCATGGCAGCAAACCCATATACTCTTTTCTCATATCCAATACTATAATACGAGCAAGGTTTGTATATATATATATTTGCACACGGATCTCGAGAACGGCTCCGAGGAATTTCTTTAAATTTTGGAAATAACTAATTTCCGAGTAGAAAATAATTTCTAGATAGGTCTAATGTCCAGGAAAATTCGTGTTTTACTGTAATATTAAGTTTAAAATCTAAAAATTTAACATTACGCTTATGGAGGATAAAATGTAAACAATACAATCCAAAACAGCTGTTTATAACCGTTTGACAGTTCTTGATTGAAGACTGCGGGGAACACTATAGAGGTTATGCATTAATATTTATTTTATGAATTAAATAAATGCAAAATTATCAGGTTACTAAAGAATTTGTAAAAACTGAACATAGCTGTGCGAAATAAAAGCAGAACAAATTATTTCCAAAAACTTCCGTGTTTTGATAGAAAACGTATTCGTTGTATTGCTTGAAGCCACTGTAACAAACCAATTAATTGATGTAAATTAAATTTCTCTTTTGCTTTTCAATCCTCATTCCGTTTATAACAAAATCAGTTGATCACAGGCTAATAATAACGGTATGGATAATTAAACAGTAAATGATCGGCTTTGGCTAAAAGACGTTAAACGGCATCGCTCAATTGACTAACGTCGTAGCCGAGTTGTAGCGTGTCGGCCTCAAGAACTATAGGCCGCGAGTTCCATCCCCACCATGGGCGATACTTTTTGTTCAGTGCTATATTAATGATGGTGTATTAAATCGGTTTTATTTCAACCACATAAATGTTTTCATTGGGCAGTAAATTTGTTTTAATTTTGCTAATTAACTTGTAAAAACATGTCTTATTCTATCCGAGCAAAGCTCGGTCACCAGGTACTTAATCATATTAGGAAATAGGCAAACTCCTTTATTTATGGACAGATGTTGATGAAAGTTGGTATAAATGTTAAGATAAAAATTATTCATGGTAGAAATGACTTCTTTCAGTGTTCCTCACAGCAGCTAACCTGCACACTCTTTCCTATGTTAATCTTATGGAGAATAGGCAAATAATTCTCATGTTTATGGACATATTTTTATAAAACTTGTCATATATTAAATTATTGATTTGGAAATTCGCTGAGTACGCAGATCTGCTGCGACGGCGGTATTTTATTAGATTATCAAATATGACAGGATTGTAACCATTTGCCCCAGCAATGTGTTTTAATATATTTTTTCCCCTAATAAAATCGTCCTGTTCCAATGGCACTGGTAATAATCAATTAACAAAACTATGGTATGCAGCTACCTTATGTGACATGGGATGGTGTGAAGAAGCATTTTTAGTAGTATCTGTTGCCGTAAGTTTTCTATAGATTTTTAAATTTGTATCCGTTTTCTGGTTTTGTTATTGTTATGTCTAGAAAATTAAGGAGTTTGTCTTCTTCTACCTCTAAGGTAAATTTTATTTTTGGATGAGCACTATTCATGAAATTGTTAAAGATTTGAATTTATCTTGTGTTACCATCATACAAAATAATTATGTCATCGACATATCTGTTACTTTTTACTTTTTCGTGTCCGGACATTCTCAAAGTTTTTCAGCCCAGAAGTGGGCTAGGTCTTTTGCAGGTATATTCCCCCTCCAGAGGTCGTCAGCTGTGCAGTGAACAGGGCACAGTGGGCACTGTGTGAGGTGTTCGATGTCCTGTGCCTCTCCACAGTCGCAATAGATGTCATCCTCTGCTATGTAGCCCCACCTCGCTAGGTTGGTCTTTACAGGGGCCACTCCAGTTCGTATCCTATTCAGCGCCCTCCAGGATCTCCATGGCAGACTGGTTCCAGTGGTCTCAGGTTCCCGGAGTGGGTACCAGTCTGGAGGTTCTGGCTGTGTGAACCTCATAAAACTTCGCCTGGATTTGAGTCGGCTGCGCGATGGTTCCGGCTGGCCGTACATCATGTGTCTCTCATCAAAAGTCTGTTTGAACCTCTCCAAGTATTCGTGGTTGGCTCTTCTGATCTTGGGAGTGTTCATTCCTGCAGCCCTGTAGAGCTTGTCGATGGGAGTTGGTTTCATGCAACCAGTAGCAATGCGACATGTCTCATTAAGGGATGTATCAACCTTCTTTGTGTGGGCTGATCGACACCAGACAGGACAGGCATATTCCCCAACAGAGAAGCAGAGGGCCTTTCCTGATGTCAGGAGCACGCTGGGATTTGCTCCCCATTGGCTGCTGCATAGCTTCCTGATGATGTTGTTCCTGGAGTTGACTTTTGATGACGTATTCTGGCAGTGCTGTTTGTATGTCAGAGTTCGGTCCAGGGTCACGCCAAGATATTTTGGTGAGCCGGTGTGTTCCAGGGCCTTGCCCTCCCAGGTGACGTTCAGTCTTCTCCTAGCCTCCCTGGATCTTAGGTGGAAGGCGCATACCTGTGTTTTCCCTGGGTTTGGTTTAAGGTGGCTCTCCTTGTAGTAGGCTGATATTTCCTCCAATGCACGAGTCAGTCTTAGTTCCACTCCTTCAAAGGAACGGTCTTTGACCAATATAGCCAGATCATCGGCATACAGGAAGTGGTGAGCATTGGGCGTGATGGGCTGGTCATTTGTGTACACATTGAAGAGCAGCGGTGCCAGAACGCTCCCTTGAGGGAGACCGTTCTTTTGGATTCTCCATCGGCTCTTTTTTCCATTCAAGCAGACATAGAATCGTCGGTTCTGAAGGAGGGTACGGATGGTACTTGTGAGGTGCATGTCTCCAGTCATCTTGTAAACCCTGGAGAGCAAGAGATTATGGTTGACCGTATCGTATGCTGCTGTCAGGTCTATTAAAGCCATACCTGTGATGACGCCTTCCTCAAACCCATTCTCAATTTGCTCAGTGAGGTTTAATATCTGGCTTGTACAAGATTTACCTGGCCGGAATCCTGCCTGCTGTGGGATGAGCCTCCCCTCAAAGAACTGCACAACGCGCTGAAAAATTACACGCTCATAGAGCTTGAAGAGATGGCACAGAAGTGAAATTGGCCGGTAGCTGGAGTCAGAGTCTGCAGGTTTACCTGGTTTCAGAAGTGCGACATATCTGTAAAAAAACTTAAGTCTGTTCTTGTAACAGTTGTTATTATTCCAGATGTGGTTATTCTCTAAATGATTCAATAAAATTTTAGCCAAAATGCCCGATAATAGGGAACCCATAGCCAGTCTTCACTTTGGGTAAAAAATTCATTATTGAACTTGCAATAATTTTGTTTGAATACTATTTTTAACAAGTTAAGTAATTCATTACGTGCACATACATACAGTTCTGAGTGGGTCTCTAGATTTTGTTGTAATATGTCTGAAGTTTCATTGACAGGGATATTTGTGTACAGATTTGAAATGTCCAATGAAGCTAAAGTATTCCCGTGATTTATGTCCATATTTTTAATTCTCTCTATTAGATTTAACACATTGCGCTCGGTTAACCAGTAGAACTGGCCGTGCCAATGCTTTGACAGCTCGGAATTATTTCCCGTGATGTTGACCTACCCGCTCGGGTGGCCAGCTGAACTGGCCGCGCCACAATCCTTTGTCAGCTCGGCAGCCATGATCGACAACCTTACCCACCAGCTCAGAATTATTTTTGTATCAAACATGGTTTGTTCACAAGAATGTTTGTAAGAACAATGAAGTATAAAAAGTGTGAAGTTCAGGAACACATTTGCTATTGTGAATCAGCTGTTGGCACAAAATCTTAATGTAGGTGTCTCACATTAATTGTGGAGGGAAGAAGCATCTGCTTAGTGGCTAAGTAACTATGGAATTACAACACATAAAATACTGCAGAATTCTCTTAGAAGTCCTAAGTCAAACTGTAAAGAACCTAAAATAACAAGGTTAGTAAGTCTTAATTTTATCTTCACATACTTAAAATGCCATTGTATGCATGATAATCCATCCATTTTTAGTACTTAGCCCATCGAGAATAAAAATTATGGAATCAGATTTGAAATTATTGTAGGCTAATACATTTTTTATTAATCGCTCACTTGTAACTGCTCAGCTTGAGTTTGAGTTGTAGCTCATATTTAAGTACTTCCCATCCCAGATTGTTATTAGATACAGTAATAGAGTTGTGGTTCCAGATGTTGTCTGATAGAGCTATTTACTGATGGCCAGCCACCATTTGATTTTTCACAACTGTTGGCATATCGTGGTGGAGAGTTCTCAGTGGCAAAACATCTGGAAAAAATTGAAGACACCAGAGTTAGGGTGAGTTCTAGTAAAATAAATTAAGGTAACAGAATAGAGGTTATGTTTATTTCTGGTTCTGGTGTTGATGGAATGTTGAATCTTCATAGTTTTGGAAGTCAACATTTTATAAATAAATCCTTAAAAGAGTGTACAAAATACTGTTTATTTTAAAACCAAAACTGGCAGTCACTTACCCTGTGGTGGCAAGCAGAATTTTGATATTGTATTATTTATACTACGTTACTCAAGTTTGGATGTGATCTGTATGAGATACGAGGGCTATCTAGCAAGTAGATTACATTTTCGTCTTTGTCTACTAGGGCTTGGGCTAGTGCTATCATCCTGGTGGTAGGGTGTTATGCAACTTAGTCGGCATCTGACCATGCTATTCAACAGGTTCGTACTGTACTCGGTTGAGTTATTAGCCCAGCCCCTAATGGACACAAATGAAAACATAATGTATTTTCCGGATAGCTCTTGTAATTAGGATTTGGAAAATTTACAGATTCTGATACTCGCAAAATTGAGATTAGGGTTTGGAGTAGATAATCTACACATTTGTATACTCACTAAAATAAAAAACAAAAACGTATCTCTAAGAAAAACTCCTAAAGTTAGCCCAAATTTTAAATATTATATGTAGATAGGGTTGGCAGCATTGTAATAGACTGGAATGGTGACTTGTTCTATAATCTAGATACTTGGAGGTCACAATGTTTGGACAGTTGTGAGCGATAGTTGGTGAATATGATATTCTCTGATGTGTCCACACTATTGAATACTACTTTTATCCGCAAAAACCACCCTCATAATTAGATCAGATTGTAATTCAGAGTTAAAAGTGGTTTGGAACCCACATTAAACTGTAGGTCCCTTGGATGTCACTGGCTGTCGGGCTACTAATTAACAGTCCTGTCTAAGGAAAATGTTAGCTTTAGTCAGTTTTGACTAAATGGTAATCAAATGGTAATCTAATTTAAACCCAAGTCCAGTAGATAAGCTCCCACTTAAGTTATCTATGCTTTAAAAATGTTAAAAGATAGATAAGTGTAAGAATGATATGTTTCGTAAAGCTTTAAGAGTCTTCTTCACCGTTGTAGAAACACGAAAAACATGCCAAGGCTGTCCCTTGCTCCTGATGAAATGAGTAAAGTTTACACTCAGTTACACTTAGTTTAGTTTAAAGTGTAAACATTACATGTTAAAACTTTTTTTGTCTTACAGATACATGACCTTACTTACTGTTTTACTGATATATCCAAAAAAATCAATTTTGTAAGTACAAATAAATCTTAAAAGAAACGAAAATTGAGTTACTTTTAAACATTGGTGAAACTAATTGTTTTCTCTTTTTAAGTTTTTTGAGGTACGAGGGCTCTAATATAACTATTCAATTGCATTGTTTCAAGTCTCAAGAAAATCTGATGAAAAAAAGCTTCCGAAACGAGGTAAAAAAATAACATGTTTCGTCTTAAAAGCCGGCTAGCTGGCGGGAGGCTACTGCACTACTATCCTTTTTATAACAAAGGTGAAGAAGACTTTTAAGAATAACTCATTTTGCTGGGTGCCAGAAATAATAATAAAAAAATAAGCTCGCCTTCATTGGGACTGGCCCCTTGTTGTAAAAGCGATAAGTCAGCCAGGAAATGAAATTAAAGGTTTTTACCATAAGAAAAGTATTCCAAATTGACTATTTTATAGGAAGCATATAGAGTTGTTGAACATGTTGGACTTTTTTGAAAAGTACTAATATTTTGAACAAAATTAGTCAACAAGTTAGAGGAAAATTTGGGTGGGTTTCACAAAACCGAGTTTTCATTACGCCGATTAAGGCTAAAAATCCTATACATATCCGAAATTCACTACGCCGAGGTTTCACAAAACCGAGTATGTTATAAAAATCAACTGTTTCACTACGCCGAGGTTTCATAAAACTGAGTAAGGGGCTGAGTACCGTCCGCTCTAGAAGTGAGTTCGCACTAAGAGCTTGTCGGCCGACCAGGCAAAATAGCGCAGTATCATGCGCTTTGAAGGCATTCATTGCCTGAAATCCGTGTAAATGGAATGATCGATCTAATAACTTAAGCTACTTTATACTGTTTAAATTTATTATACAGAGATCAAATTGCCCATGTATGAATGTCAAAAAAGAAAATTATAGGAAATAGTAAACGAAAATAATTGTATGCTCCAAAGCAGAGAAAATTTGATTGTTTATTCGTACGATTTTTTTATTTAGAGCAATTCAGTATTTTCTTGCCTGTAAAAAAGATAAGTTATCACAATAACAATGGTTATTGATGAAAGGAAATTTTCTAGAGATTTCTATTCTCTGTAGATGATTGTATGCTCTAAAGCAGAGAGAGTTTGATTGTTTATTTGAACAATTTGAAAAAAAATAATAAAAAACTAAGAACTATTAAATTTTGATCAAAATCGTTCGAGCCTTTTTTGAGAAATTTTGATTTTTCACGTTTTTAAGGGTTTTTAGGGGTTTTTACCCTTAAAAATCAAAAATTCAAAGAAAATGAAACGCCTAGAGATATGTTGAATATACACATTCATGCAAAATTTCATCTAAATCCGGTCAACGGGGTAGGATGTGGCTCTGTATACATCCAGACGTACACACATAGACAGACAGACACACGGGCGGATAGACATCACATCAAAACCCACTTTTTTGGATTCAGGGGACTCCAAAAAGGATATATCTACTCTCAACTCAAATTCGAAAATTTTGACGAACAAACAATTCTTTCTCCATATACTATTACGTATAAGGGGAGATAGTAAAAACTCGAGATGAAAGATAAGCGATATTTTAAATTGGCAAAAACAAACTTATTGAGATTAGCCTACATAAGAAATACAAAATTAAGTTAAATGTTAAGTTAAATCGTCGGGAGGGAGATAAATCTATAAATCAGAAGAACGTTTAGCACCGACTTTGCTACAGACTAAAAGTTTTCTTGGGTCAAAAGTTAAAAATTTGGACTCCTCGGGTACGAAAACATGTGGTTTGACATACGTATTGATTGATATGTTTTGGCTGAAAATGAAATTTGTTAGATGGCAAAACGTCTGCGGTGACGTAATTATTTAAAACACAATTAAATTTTATATTTATGATAAAAGGTCACAGGACCAAAACTATTGAGTACTTTTCCTGAATAGTTTCATGTCCTTAGATTTAAAATTTGTTCAATAACAAGAGTTTTAAAAATTATTTAAGTTTAATGTGTCGTGGTGTCGAGTTACAGTTAAAATATATATGAAATATCTTCTCGGGGTATAGAAACAACATAGGATTTGTATTTAATACATTTTTGGGATCTTATGGTGTAAAGAATCATATATGGTTTTATATTTTTTATTTATTAAACCAAGCTCAAAAAAAATAGTTAATAGATCGTGAATGTGACATCTTGTACATGAAAACTGTTGTTATTTTTATGATATACCGTATTTTATTAACTAAATGTATTAACTGTTATTAAATTATTTTTATAAACTAAAATATAAATTATAAGCTATAAACTATTTACTATTAAATCTTCAATATAAATTGTGGTGTCATGCGTTATGTTCATTAAAGAACTGGACAGCGAGTGCCGGCAAAGCACGTAATACTGCACGCTACACAGGCTTCTACAGTTGAATTTTATAACGTACTCGGTTTTGTGTAACCTCGGTGAAGTGAATTTTTGATATTTATAAGAGTTTAGCCTTACTCGGCGTAGTGAAAACTCGGTATTGTGAAACGCTCCCGAAAATATTAGCCTACAAGACAAGACGATAGAGCTTATAAAATGTTCTCGTATTTTCTATCAGAGAGTCGTCAATAATAAAAAAATTCAGTTTAATGAAGATAAACTTTTTTTACTGAACAAAGAAATAAATTTTGATTTCCTAAATCATAAAAGGTTTAATTTGCTTTTTGAGTTATTAAACATAGAGTCTTGCATAATAATTGTGAAATCAAACAAAGGACTTGAAACAATATGTGTACTAAAAGGAAGTAAAGTGAAAGCATAATGAGGAACTTAACAGAAACGAGATTCATACCAACGTGACACACACTGATCAGGTTCAGGAAGAAACTCAATGAGCACAATGCTGTAATGAGCAAGGCTGGTAAAGGAGACTCTGTTCTCATCCTTTACGATTATATTTTAAATAAGGTGAATTTAAGAAAATGTTGAGTAAGTTGTTAAAGATAAACATTTTATTTTCACAGGCCCTAGTACAGAGCATGGTTCAAAGAGAACCCACTAAAAGGTGTTCAGCTGAAGATTATCTTTCTCAGGAAAGACGCAAGGTTTTCCCAGAGTATTTCTACACATTTTTGCAGTCTTATATGTTGATTTTCTCATCCTCTACTCCTATACTATCACCAGATGAGAAAATTGAAAGGTTAGAAATGTCCTCTGTATGTTTTATAACAATTTTAAGTATTAATATTTCTTTGGGATTTGTTGATTCTAGATACTGATTCTCGATACCACTGATTCTTGGACATTGGGATCGAGAATCGATCATCTACGTTGATATCAATTACGTTTCCAGCTATTGGTCTTTAGGCAAATTATTACTTTAAAAAAAATACATGTTAAAACAAGAGAAATAAAGATAAGTTCAAGAAATAAGATTTACAGTAGAACCCCTCATAACTGGCCTCGGTATTCCCGGTCCTCGGAAATACCGTCGACCTAACCCAAAGAGGTTTTCCTTCAAGGTTTTTAGTAATGGCCTATATCTAGTTATGTAATCAGTATAACGTGATCACTAATCACTACACTATTATTTCAATGTGTGGCTGATCAAGAGCCACACATTTTTTTAGCTCTGCTGGAAAGAGTGAATGATTTCCATTCTCGGCCTTATTTGAGATGACAAGTGTCGCTGCCTTCATAGTTTCATTGGACGGATCAAAATAGTGCATCATAAATAAAAATAAATAATTCCATTCGAAAAAATGAAACTAATGAAGAACTTGGTGTCATAAAACACAAACACCATATATAGGCAGTGTTCATAAGTAAAATAAACTACCTCCAGTTACACTTCTGTTAAAAAAGTAGCATTATTTTATTTGCGGTTTCAGAAATCTGCCATAGTCTTTGTTTTTTCAATTGTACTAACGAAAATTAAAAGATGAATAATTACAAAAACGAAGAATAACAAAAAGCGCTAACTCAAAAAATGTAAATTTTGGTAAACTAGATCATATTTTAGCTTTTTTACAGTAGAAAAGATGAAAAAACATTAAAGGGTTAAAAGGTGATATGTCACGAGTTCAGAATGAAACAAAATATCTAGTACAGGAAAAGAAGGAGCCAAGTCATGATCCTACAGGGAATAAAAGCGGCAAGAATCACATAATTCCTTGTTTTGTTTTTTTTCTCAGCTGTTGTTTTGCCGACTAGTTTTGAGGGCCGTAGCCAAATCCCCATGAATATTTTGGGTTCTGGCGAAGGGTCGAACTTAAACGCTCATTAGTGAGGATTAAGCAGGGTCAACTAGGAGCCTCCGAGAATGATCAACTCCCACGGCCGCCCGGCTAGGTAGGACCAATCAGGTTGTGTCCCTTAGGGGGAGAAAGGGAATTATTTTGTCCCCGCACCTTGTCATCACACGTGGGTGAGTGTCCGTCGTTCATTTGATTCCGGTAAAGTCCGTCTCCATTCTTTCTCCAGACGTTAATCTATTTCGAAGAATGCAAGAATTCCGTAACATGACCTGGGCGCTTGAATAAGTTGGAGGCTCACACTTCATTGTTTACATATCCTTTATTGTTTTCGCATCCGGCTTTGGTTATTCCTCACCCTTTTGTCCGCCTAAAGATTAGGTTTCAACAATGATTTCAAACAAATTGTGTACAACCTCTTTCCACATTCATTTATAAATTTACGCTCAAGAATCATATCACTCCTTTGCCAAAGTAACGTGGATTAGCCATGTATTGTATCATATTTTTCTATTATACTGTTATTTATTTATTGTAATTATCCTAGCTTGCTCTTATATTGATGGTGGTCTTTTATACTGTGTTGGAAAGAAAATCACCTTGTTGATTAACCCAAAATTATCTCAGTATCTCCGCTTGTTACTTTTAGCAAGTCCTTTAGCTTAGTCTAAATAAGCCGTTGTTACAATATACTCATTTTGTTACCAATAATTATATATATCGTTATTTATTATTGTTTGCGTGATATCTGTTATATTTCAGCTTGTTTCGATCTCATATCTAATTTATCATAGTTTTGTGACTATTGGATAATGCATGTATAAATATATATGGTACCATACTCTTCCCATATTGTTAAACTAATGTAAAAAATGGTGTCACCGTGAAAAATAAAATAAATAAAATAAACAATGTCGAGGTCCTTCAATAAAACTGAACATTCATGTGAATATTAAGTCAGATGCACTTACAAATTTCTGCCATTTTGTTTATGTTCAACTAGTTGACCCGGCGAACTTCGTAACGCCTAACAGTAAATACGTGTTAACTTTCAGATTGGCCATGTTCTGAAGTCAAATAGCGTTACGACATCATTGTGAAAATTTATATATTTTGGTTTGCGGCATAGTAAATAACAATACTGAAACGATAAGACATATTAATAACATTACCACAAAACAAATAAATCTGAGTGGCTTGATTCAGAATTTTTCTAATCCAACCTAAAACCTAACAAAACCTAACTGTAATACAGCTTTTATAGGAAAGATATACAACAGCTGATTATTATAACAAACGTAATATGTATAAACACCATAATTATTTTTTATTTAGCTGACATAACTAAAAACACGTGACTTTTAATCAGATAGTAACTAAAAAATATAAATACATAGTCCCCAAAAACCGTAAACTACTAACGCGGTGAACAGATCTGTTCATTTTGTACAGTACACATTTACTTCATAGTTTTTCATTAATGAATGATTCAGATGGCAATCGATAGTAAAGCATATTGCTAATAGAAAGTAAAACAACAGCTGTAGCTTAAGAAATCAAATGTTTTTATTGTAGAACATTTGTAAACAAACTTAGTCCTCATAAGGTTAACATTAGAAATTTAAAACGCCATAAAATGGAAACTAATTGAACTTGTGGAAACTGAATATGCCTAAAGCATGACCGGAGCAGAGACAAATCCAAAAAAATCAAAGATCATTAAAATCGGTCCAGCCGTTCTTGAGTTATAATGCGTGTAACTAACACGACTTTGTTTTATATATTTAGATGTGTCAATTTCATGGTGTACTTAATATCCCTATATATAAAAATGAATGTATGTCCTTTATGCGTTGTCAAACTAGTATTTTTCAAATTTTTTGAAAAAACCCCACAAGTTTTAATTTTATTGCGTTTTAACTTTCTAAACATAATCTTTTGGAGAATAAGTTTGTTTAAAAATTGTGTACAATAAAAAACATTTGATTTCTTAAGCTACAGCTGTTGGTTTATTTTCTATTAGCAATATGCTTTACTATCTAATGTCATCTGAATACTTCATTTGTAAAACTAAGAAGTAAATATGTAATGTACAAAATCAACAGCTTTATTCGCCACGTTAATAGTTTTCGGTTTTGGGGGGTTATATTATCATATTTTTTATTTTGTATCTGATTAAATGTTACATGTTTATATGTTTGCTAGATAAAAAGTAGTTACAATGTTTACACATATTATGTTTATCATAATATTCAGCTGTCGTATATCTAGATATAGAAAAAAGTTGTTAGCTACACCATTTTTAACTTTTAAGAATGGCTGGACAGATTTTAATGATCATTGATTTTTTTTATTCCATTTTGGATTTTAGATTACTCGAGTATCAGTATTAGAGTCGGTATCGAGTATTAGATTATTAGAGCTAAAAACTGTTGTGATTCAGAAAATTTAATTTTTCCTATAAAAGCTGTATTACAGTTAGGTTTGTTTTGGGTTTAAGTTGGATTAGAAAACTGTGAATCATCCACTCAGATTTATTTGTGTTGTGGCAATGTTATTAATATGTCTTATCGTATCGGTATTGTTATTTTAACTATGCCACGATCCAGAATATCTAATCTTTCACAATGAAGCCGTAATGCTATTTGACTTCAGAACATGGCCAATCTAAAATATGTGTGTGTAATAAATGAAAAATGCTAATACAGTACTGAGCAAATCAGTAAGCCTAGTACAATTTGTCGGAACTAAATGGTGTTGGAATACTGTATGAAATAAAAGCAAAGTAATATATACTATCCAAAATATTTTGTTTTTGACAGAAAAAAATATGAATAGACCAAGGCCAGTTAAAATTGTCTAAACTCACTGGCCCAAGCGGCCGCTGTGTCTGGATTGGTAGCGCGGAGAACTACCAATTCGATGATTCCTTGATGGATTTTTTAAATATTTATATATTAAATATTATTTAAAGATTGGGTTATTTTTAAATACACGTTTAGGTCTAGTCCCTATATATTTCACCAAAAAATGCCCGGTCACCAGGTACTAATAATATAAACATTCATTTTATCGGCCAATATTGTTATAAAAATAATTATATATGGCTCTTAAATCGTTCTCAACTAACTAATCCATAACATATTATTTCCTTATACACGTCTTATCAAATCACAAATCTTATACATGTGGGTTGCCTAGGAATTCAAAATTCCCTTTTTCCCTCGTTTTTAGGCCACTAACTGGCCGGGCGGCCGTGGGAGTTGATCATTCTCGGGGGCTCCTAGTTAACCCTTCTTAATCCCCTCTAATGATCGTTTAAGTTTGACCCTTCGCCAGAACCCAAAATATTCGTGGGGATTCGGTCACCCCCAGTTTTGAGGTCATAGTTTCTGTTTGTTTACAGTGTCTGAGTGTCAGCATTATTACAGTTTTCAGCTTTAAATTCATCGATTTAGCTTTATATTTTTACGATGGAAAGTGAAAGTGATTGTGAATATTAGTTTTTACTTATTGTGAAGTTTAATACAATATTTTAGTCTAATATGGTCTGTGTAATGTTTATGTGACATAAATAACAACAAAACATGTAAAATGCGAGCTAACAAAGCTGGGAGGAGGGGCTAAAATAAGTCGGCCGGTGACGAGCTGTTTTAAGAAATTAACTTGTACCTTTAGGCCAAGCCAGGCGCTACACTATACGATCCGCAATGGGATAAAATATTCTTCTTCTTGAAGTTCCTATCCGTTACGGATGTTGGAAACCAGCTGGGCAAGCCTAGTTTTGTCCACAGCCATGCGGAAGAGTTCAATGGACGTTTTCCCGGTCCACTTCCTGAGGTTATGCAGCCAAGATAATCTTCTCCTGCCGGGACCTCTTCTTCCATCGATTTTTCCTTGGACGATTGTCTGGAGTAAAAGGTACCTGAGGTCATTCCTCATGATGTGGCCCAGATATTGCAGTTTTCGGACCTTGATGGTGCTCATAATTTCTGTCTGCTTATTCATTCTTTGCAGTACCTTTGCATTAGTGACATGTTCAGTCCATGATATTCTCAGCATTCTTCGTTAGAGTCGCATTTCAAAGGCTTCTATTCTCTTGGAAGTGTTTTTATTGAGTGTCCAAGATTCTGTACCATACAAGAGGACGGAAAATATGTAACATCTGAGAAGTCTCATTTTTGTTTCAAGAGTGAGATCATGGCTTCTGAAGAGCTTGCTCATTTTGCTGAAGGCAGCTGTTGCTTTGGCAATTCGAGATTTGATTTCTTGAGTTGTGTCCCAGTTCTCGCTTATACATGTTCCCAGGTATGTTGTGTGTGGTACTCTCTCAGTTGGCTGATTGTTGATGAATAGCTGGATGTTGTCAATCTTCCTCTTGCTGATGACCATAATTTTAGTCTTTTGTATGTTAATGTCCAATCCATATTCCTTACTAACTCCTGCAATTTTGTTAATAAGTTGTTGCAGTGCTTGTGGACTATCAGCAAACACAATAGTGTCGTCCGTGTATCTTATATTATTCAATTTCTTCCCATTTATTGAGATGCTTTCTTCTTCTTCATTATCCAGCGCTTCTTCAAAGGTATGCTCAGAGTAAATGTTAAATAGCAGGGGAGAGAGTACACATCCCTGCCTCACGCC
Organism: Nephotettix cincticeps; assembly: GCA_023375725.1. Classification (NCBI taxonomy): domain Eukaryota; kingdom Metazoa; phylum Arthropoda; class Insecta; order Hemiptera; family Cicadellidae; genus Nephotettix; species Nephotettix cincticeps. The sequence goes on from CM041791.1 coordinate 97,153,742, forward strand.
TCGCATTATTTTGGTGGACTCAGTTGTTTCTCCATCAACTCTCATTTTTGCTGACTGACCCCAGTACAAACTACCTATAATATTCAGGTCCTTAGTATCAATACCAGTCTTCTTGAGTATTTCCATCATTTTGCCATGTCGTACCCGATTGAACGCTTTGGCATAGTCAATTAGATAGCAGTAAACATCACAGTCAACGTCCCTGCATCTTTGGACAAGGACCTGTACTGCAAAGTGTGCTTCCCTGGTTCCCATTGTATTGACAAACCCAAACAGGTTTCGAGAAATTATAATATAAGATAATACAATTATATAATATAAGTTTTCACAATGTGTCTGTGACTTAGCTTCTCTGTTTCCAGTGTTTATCAGACTTAAATTGTCTTTTTATCCGGTTTAAAAAAACTATTAGTAATTTTATTACTATTAAATAAAAATTCAGTAATAGGGGCCTTAAACTATTGTAAACTTTAAAAAATAATTATGAAATTGAAATGGGGTTAAAAGCAATGTATTAATTATTAATTAATACATAATTATTAATGGAATCCAAGCAGCACATGCTATGAGTCTTAAAATCTTAACCATTACCGGGCGGCTCAAGATATTTCTCGCGGCACAGTAAGGTCCCACGGCGCGGAAACCGATTTTTTTCACTTTCAGCCATTTCATCACGTTTACTGCGCTGTAGTTCGCGAAACAACCAATAGAGTGCATGGTAATGTTGCTTTAACCTCTATGAACTCACAAAACCAATATGGCGGCTGATGGAATTTATGTTGGAATTTATAGTGACTGAAATGAGATGTTATACAACTTTGTCCTGTATTCTAATACTTAACAAGAAAATTAATGCGCCTCTACGACCAGCTATATTCACTGTTCTAATTGTTGTTTGTTGACATCCATTGACGTGTGATTATGTGTGTTGTGTTTGATAAGTAAACAGATAATGTAGTGTGAATGTTTGTGAATCTAAATAAACGGCACCAGTGAACTGACACATACTTTCTCCCTTAAGTAAATTAAAAAAGACAATCTGTAATAAAACTATCATGTTCTACAAAGTTAATCTAAATATCATTTAATAATTTATTGTTTCAAAAATAATCATCCAATTTCTAAAAATAAAAACACGAGAGACAAAGTTAAATTATTTGTTCAAAATTGTATGGGGGGGACAACCCCCCCCCCCGTAACACCAAGCTTTTTTGAGCTGGTTTTGTTTGGTGATTTGACCTTACGCTTCATACCAAGTTTCATGGAAAACGGTTGGAAAGTAAGGAAGAAATTGATTTTTTTATATTCTCCATAAGAATAACATTGGACGCTTTCAGACAACGTACTGCGTTTATCGTGGACAGTAAATTTAACTTTTCTCTGGAACCGTTAGTCGTAGACAAATAATTCAAATTACTAATTTGTTTAGTTTTTTAAGCTGGTTTTAATGGTGCCAGTCAAGTTATACTTTACTTTTATTGTTTTCGCTGAAAATTTAAAAATTTGATTTTTTAGACATTTAAAAGCCCATAACTTTTGAACCGTCATTTTTACAGATATGCGGGTGGTGTCAAATTATTTAGTACTCTGTACACTATAAACTGTCAAATTTTAATCAAAATCGTTAGAGCCGTTTTTGAGAAATTTGGATTTTTCACGTTTTTTAAGGGTTTTTAGGGGTGAACTACCCTTAAAAATCAAAAATTCAAAAAAATGAAAAAAAACGCCTGGAGATACCGTGAATATATACATACATGCCAAATTTCATCTAAATCGGACCAAAGGGGTAGGCTGTGGCACTGTACACATCCAGACACACACACACACACGGACACACGGACGGACAGACATCACGTCAAAACCCACTTTTTTGGATTCAGGGGACCCCAAAACGGATATATCCACCCTCAACTCAAATTCGAAAATTTTGACGAAAACAATACTTTCTCCATATACTACGTATAAGGGGAGAAAGTAAAAGTAAAATAAAAAGTGTAACATGCCTCATCCAGATGATCCAGAATTTGATGAGTTCATGAATGGACTTATGACTGTTTTGAGGCGTATCATACGATGCAAAACTATATTTAGTGGTAATGTACATAATATATTTTTTACTTTATTTACTTGTTTCTTCTCACTCTTTTCATGTTTAGAATCAGCAATTTTTCATTTATGTTTTATTTCAAGCGCTCAGAATTTTTTGCAAAAATAACTTTTTTACCTGAAATAGTGTTAAAATGTTCAATAAATAAAAATGAAGCTTATTTCTGTTTTCTACTTAATTAAAGCTAACCAAATCCAAAAAGAACATCGGGAAAATATAATTTTGATTTTTTCAACCTAAATGAGGACGGAGAGTGATTTTCAGTAGCGCTTTAAGGATTAAAAACCTTCTCCTGAAAAATTATTACAAATTGGCTCTGTCTTTGTCTTTTTCCCTGAACCCTTCCAATTACATATTTCCAATATTCTATTTTAATTTAGGACTAAGAAAAACAAAACAAGTGTATATGTGTTTTAGTTAACCAAATAAATTGGCAATAAGGTGTATATGATAAATAAATAAATAAATGGTGTGTTTGATCAATTGGCAATAACTGCTCATTGTTATCAGATCTTGTAACAAGATGAGAAATTTACAAGTTACCTTAACGTTTCTGAACTACATTTGGCAACTGCAAAATAATTCTCTCACCTTGTTTTATGATCAGTACTTTAGTTTACATGGTATGTTTCTTTGGTGATATACACCATACAGGGTCCATTCAATAAGTATCAGGACTGGCTCACTGTAGCTCCAACAGAGCGGTGGAGCAGGGTCTGACTGGTCGGGGTCGGATAGAGACAGGTATTTCAATGAGAAGACAAGCCTTTCAGGGAGAACTGTCTCCACTATCATAATGGAGCATTTGACAATGAGAAAAGTCTGTGTGAAAATGGTGCCGAAAGTCCTGAACGAGAAATAAAATTGGATGCTTCACCATGACAACGTGCCGTGCCGCGTCACAGTGTAATAGTTATGCGGCAGCTGCTGGTGAAATTTGTCGTTGCCACGTTACCTTAACCCCCTTCCCTACAGCTCAGATCTGGCTCAACCTGACTTTTACTGATTTCCATGAGTAAAAAGTAGGGGTGTGCGAATATTAGAACTTTGAATATTCTAATCGCAATATTCGGGCTGACTCTAGATTTCTGACAATAAATTTCGATGTCGGTCGAATATTTAGGGACGATAAATAATAGACTATAAAGGTGACGTCTGTCAAAGAGTTTCCATTTCAAAGTTCAGAATTTGCATACCATTATGCAACTAATTCAGTTGAAAACTAAATGTAACTAATGCTTTATCATCTGACCATGAACGTAACTGATTCTCGATGCCGATTTATTGTCAATGCCACCAATTACTGGATATTGGTATTGGTATCAAGAGTCGATTAACCAGTCGATATCTATACAGTCACGGGACAAAAAAATACATTATTGCTTAGAAAATATGTTAGTTTTGAGAATAACTCAAATCAAATAAAATGTAATTAAGAATCTGAAACCATACTAACATCATAGCTTTGTCTTTGCCTTTTCAGACAAAACAGCTATAGGTTCACTGAGTTATCTCTACACTTGTATTACATTAGATAAAGTAGACCCATTTTTTCTGTATCTTCTACAATTTAAATTTGTTACACATTGAAACTAATTTTAATAATATTATTTTTGAGTAGATTCAAGGAAAATGCAATCAAAGTTGAAAATTAGTTAGTGGAGGGGGGTGACAGTGTTATAAAAACTAAGACCCTTAGATTTGGATAGGTGGAAGGGGGTGGGGGTTTGTTTATATTCGACCCAGGTTGTTCCAATTCATTTCTCAATCAAATATTTTCACTTCTCTGCCTATTAGGCCGGCCGCACGCTGATGCAGCATTTCACCTGAAGCAAGTGTTGCGAGGCAAAATATTTCGCTGGGTACTAGCGCACTGTGTATTTCAATGGAAGCCCGCACACTCATCAAGGAAACGTTGTGAAGCGCCTTGCATTGAAACACACGGGGCGCTAGTCCCTAGCGATACATTTTGCCTTGCAACACTTGCTTCAGGTGAACTGCTGCATCAGTGTGCGGCCGGCCTTACTATCTGGTTAAAACAAGTGATTTATGAAGACATATGATGTCCTAACTAAAATGTACTTTTAGCACACTCATTAAAGGGTCAAAATAACTACATTAATTTTCTAATGTTGTATCTTAAATTAATGTTATAAATGTGAACTTGATAAGAAACTACTCATAAGCATTCTTAGCTTTATAAATAAAAAAACATATGCTATGCAACAGTTGTAAATTGTAAATACAATATATTATTATTAAGTTAATTTTATTTATGATATGATACAAAGTTTTAATTTTAGCGAATTTCCCATAGGGAAGAAGCTATTACCGTAGGTCTCATGGCAAGAGTTAAGCCCGAGACCATGTTATTTTTTCTTCTTTAGGTGCCCAGAGATCAAAAACAATAGTCGTTAAAATTTATATATATATATATATATATATATGTATATATACCTATATATATATATATATATATATATATGTGTCTGTGAACACGATAACTCTCGTAAAAAAGGTCCGATCGAGACCAAATTTGGTAGAGACGTGTATTCCTACAAATGCTCGGACGAGTTCGTAAACCAGACATATCGGTCAATGGGAACAGGTAGTTTGGGGGGGTTTTGTACCCCAAAATGGGGTTTTTTGCGTTTTTCACATGTAATTTCTAAAAATTTCTAATTTTATATTTCACCATTGGAATCAGCTTAAAAAACTACACAATTAAGTTCCTTAAAGTTTTTCTCTATCTTCAACGGTTACCGAGATATTAAAAAATCTAAACACAGTACGTTGTATTTTTGAGGCTCCAATGTTAATCTTATGGAGGATTAAAAAAAATTAATTTTTCACTTATTATCTAATATTTTTGGATGAAACTTGATATTTAGCTTCATGTGGTTGAGATCCATACATTTGTGCTAAAAAATTATAGTTTATGTGTTTATCATGGCAGCAAACCTGCATACTCTTTTCCCATGTTAATCATATGGAGATTAGGCAAACTGCTATATTTATGGACAGATGTTCATGAAAGTTGGTATAAATGTTAAAAATAAAATTTTTGATGGTATAAATGGCTACTTTCAGCGTTCCTCACAGCAGCAAACCTACTCACTCTTTCCCATTTTAATCTTATGGAGAATAGGCAAAAATTCTCATGTTTATCGACAGATTTTGACCAAACTTGTCATATATTATTATTATTATATTATTGATTTGGAAATTCGCTGAGTACGCAGGTCTGCTGCGACGGGGGTATTTACAATTACTTTTACTTCAGTATTTATATTCAAATTTTTATTCCTTCATCAATTCATTATATTTATAGTTTGAGCATAATAAATTATCCATAAGTAATATGTCAAATTTTACCTATTTTCAATATGTATATTCAATATTATTTTTTTAAAGAGATTGATTTGTTTAACCCTATATCTTAGAGGTGTCCTGCATGCCACCAAGTGTGAGATGGCAGAGATTTCATGGATTTGTGGTAGTAGCCGACATAATATGGTTTATAAAATGGTCGTACTGAGCAATATTACCATAAAACTATATATATTTTGTTTCTGCATAAAATGACACATCAAATGGTAACAAATTAAAATTTTATTTTTTTTACTAAAAGCTCAAGAATTGGTTTTGTCAAAACTAAGATTCAAAGTTTGATCAAATATTACAAGTTGATAACAATATTTTCCTAATAATAATATATTGATAAAAGATTAGCAATATATTTGTTTTTATCACCATTCAGTTATTTTTGAAATATTTATAAACAGTAAGAAGATTCTTACTATTTTAAAAGTTTCAAACATTTTATTTAAAAAATAATATTTATTTTTCCGGGTACTAAGAAAATGAGTAAAATTCCAAAAATAAGCAAGAAAAACAGGTTTTATTATACATATATACACTCATTTATATAAAAAATATTACATTTTTACCCCTAAGAAAAGAAATTAGAAAACCCATAAAGTAAAATTAATAAAAATTGTTTAGCATTCTTCTAAAATATTGTTGAACACTCATAAGTTTTACACTAATTTTACAAGAAATAATCCAAAATATAAATTTTTTAGCAAATTTATCATACATTTAGAAAGTATATACTTTTTACAACTTTTTTACAGGGATACTTTGGATAATTAGAAAAGTATAAAACAAAACGTAAAAACCAAACAAAATTTCAAATATAGGAATATGAAATAAGATGGAAAATAAAAATTGTATGTTTTTACACACCCTAAATATATTTCTAAGATCACTAACTAATAGTATATTTGAACTATTTGAAATAGTAAAGAGTTGAGTCAATACGAAAATAAGATAAATAAGATAACAGCTTATAAAATCATGTCTGCGCTCCGTTCGGCAGTTGAATGGCTGGCTAGCGTATGGCGCCAACGTGGTTGATAACACAACGAAAATGTCAAACTTCAGATGATCAGGAAAAATAAGCCGTATGACACAAAGGTTTTCAAGTTAGAAAAGTCAAAAGAGCAACTTTCGTACTTTTCAGTGATATAAATATATTCGTATGAAATGAAATAAATATATATTTTATCCCTCTTTTGGCAAACGTCTCGATAGAGACAAATTTTTTTATAAAAAAACTTAGTTTTAGCGAATTTCCCATAGGGAAGAAGCTATTACCGTAGGTCTCATGGCGTGACTTAAGCCTGGGACCATGTTATTTTTTCTTCTTTAGGTGCCCTGAGTCCAAAAACAATAGTCGTTAAAATTTATATATATATATATATATATATGTGTCTGTGAACACGATAACTCTCGTAAAAATGGTCCGATCGAGACCAAATTTGGTAGAGGCGTGTATTCCTACAAATGCTCGGATGAGTTTGTAAACCAGACATATCGGTCAATGGGAACGGGTAGTTTGGGGGGTTTTGTACCCCAAATTGGTGTTTTTTGCGTTTTTCACATGTAGTTTTTAAAAATTTTTAATTTTATATTTCACCATTGGAATCAGCTTATAAAACTACACAATTAAGTTCCTTAAAGTTTTTCTCTATCTCCAACGATTACCGAGATATTAAAAAATCTAAACACAGTACGTTGTATTGTGGGGCTCCAATGTTAATCTTATGGAGGATAGGGAAAAATTAATATTTCACATATTAATCAATATTTTTGGATAAAACTTAATATTTAGCTTCATGTGGTTGAGTTCTATCCATTTATGCTTAAAAATCATAGTTTATGTGTTTATCATGGCAGCAAACCTGTACACTCTTTTCCCATATTAATCATATAGTGAATAGACAAATTCCTTTATTTATAGACAGATGTTGATGAAAGTTGATATAAATGCTCAAAAAATTAATTGTTTACGCTAGAAACACCTACTTTTAGCGTTCCTCACAGCAGCAAACCTGCATACTCTTTCCCATGTTAATCTATGGAGAGTAGGCAAATAATACTCATATTTATTGACAGATAATGATTAAACTAGTCATATATTATTATTATTATGTTATTGATTTTGAAATTCGCTGAGTACGCAGGTCTGCTGTGACGGGGATATTATAATTTATTATAACTTCTAAATTACTGCTTGAATAAAAAAAAACGTACAACAGGCGAGTTGTTCTGCATAACATCAGCTGTCCAGTGATACCAACCATTATTTTCTGGGACCTAAAATAAAATAAATGGAAGAGTTTGAATTTCATTGATTTTGCGTAAACAAAGAATGATCGTCTGCTCCGGTGTAAATCTCCGAAAAGTCATCAGTTTTGAAAAAAAATATACGTGGTGATATAAAAGCGGTCCGATAATGTTTTATATATGCTAATGAAAGCTTAGTAACTCTTCTTTATATAAATGTAGTATTCGTTGCATTTAATATGACTACTATAGCAAAAATACCTCTTAAAACATATCGATGTAAAAATCGTCTCTGAGAGACGCTTGCCAGATTAATAATTAAACAAATCAATCTCTTTGAAAAACTGTTTGAACCATTGTTACAATTATTGTAACAATTGTTACAACAGTTTTTTTATTTTTAATTGAGAGGATTGAATAGCTAATCATATATAGAGGCCCTACATAATTTTTAAGCCATGCAATCACTACATTTTTAATTAGGCTGTTTACCCGCTTAAGTTTTGAAGATCATCTAAATGGATTAAAATAAACCCTTATGCTTATATTTGATATTCGGAATAGTAAATAAATATTAGATTTGGTTAGATTCGAACCCAAAAGTCACTATACGAACATTTTTAGTGAAAAGGGTCAGCAGTTTGACCCTGTTGAAGCGGTTAAAGCGGCAACGCAGGCCGCTTGACAGCATTGCGGAAACCGACTTCCATTGGGCTTTTGACGAGTGACAGACAAGTGTATCGAAGCAAGAGGAATGTATTTTAAAAAGTATTAAGTAATTGTAATGATACCTCCAATAAATTTTGATTTTTCGAACCAGTCCTGATACTTTTTGAATGGACCCCCTAATGTTGCTGGTATAAAATGAAATATTTATATCATATTATACCAATTATTTTTAGGTTGAAGAAAGATATAAAAAATATTGTAGAGCTCTTGAATACTGAAGTCACCAGTGGAGATGATAGCAGTGAGAACAATGACAAAAAAAAGACTAGCAGAAATGATCCTCTAGTAATCATCACCTCACTAGTAACATCTTGCATAAGGTAACATCAAAAATAACTAGGTTAGTTATTAATTATTTTAGGATTGAGCGGGCAACCCATCGCCCGCAACATATGATTTTGTTTTTCAATACTTACTTATTTCTTACAGCTGGAAGTTTTGTCACATTGTCTTTCATATATCCTTATTGATGTTAAGAGTATATTTCATTATCTTATGTTGCAACACTAACATCAGATAGACTGAAAATTGAGAATAAAACACTTATCAACTGCATAGCAACTCTGTCTGCGCGATGTTCTGTTCCGTTGTGTTCTAATTGTAAACTTATTGTTGAGTTGCAGTTATTTTTTACACTAAATAAGTAGTTTTGTTTTAACATTGATACATGTATAGTGAAATTGGACTAAAGTTATGTGATAGTAGGCTAGTAGTAAAAACGTACTTAGGTTGATGTTTATTGTTTATTGGCAAAAAATCTAAATTTGTGGATTTCACTACACAATATTTTATATCTCACTGTAACTAAGTGGAACTTTGTCCTATATAAGAAAAACGTCTAATAAAGTTTTTCCTAGTTTTTTGAGCTGCAGTATATCGATTTCAAAAATTGTGAAAATAAAAATATTATGCATTTTAACCTCTTCAACCAATAAAGCCGCGGATCTTGCCATTGCGTAACGTGCGCAACACATTTAAATGTATTAATTTGATTGCAACATTCAGTATTATGTTCCAAATCGTCGTTCAAATAGTATGTTTTCTTCTTTCGATATCAATTGAATATAACATTATCTCCAAATGATGCTACCTACATTATTCGATAGTTTAAACAATCGAATACGTTTTACCTTGAAAACTGCAACTGCCTCCGCCTATAGTGGCTGTACTCTCTGACTCAATCAGCTGATCTGTTGATACTTCAGTGAAATGGTTGTTTAATGTATTATATATAATAAGTCATAGTAACCCACATAACACTGATTTGAAATAAAAAATGAACCTAACACTGATAAAGAGTTTAAAAATCAATAAAATAATCAAAATTGCAAAAATAATAATACTATTACACTAGTATTATTACTAAAGAGGTTGCAAAAAAAAACTTTGAAAAATATGAAAAAAATTTTATGCTTATTCAGCGTTTTAAAGGTGAAGCCCATTTTTCATATTTAGCGTGCAAAGGGTTAAAAAGTGGTTATTATTTTTGTGCTTGTACAAACATCTTATATTTTTCCTAAAGTACACTTAATTACAAATAAAATAACATAAAAATTATGCTTATCTTTGTAATTAATGATTTTATTGATGAACTAGCAGTAAGCCCGTCCTTTGTACGGGTTGTAGGATTCAGTTTAATGAAGGAAGATAATCATACCAAAATGTAAACCTGAAATCCTAAACAAATTGATACAAAGAAAATAAATCGATACCCAGCTTTATTACTTAGCATTACTTCACAATTAAATAGATTATAACATCTATACAATTATTATAATTAGTTATATGTTAAAATAACTTTTTAATATAGTATGATTTCGAAATGGGTTTAAAATCAATGACCAATATAAACTAACTAATATTGATTTGACAGCTGATTGTTTTTATTTCTATTAAATCTTCAAACTACAAAGACAGCTGATTATTATCAGTGAGTTATTCATTGAAAACTGAATCAAAATGTGAGTAATATCGTGTAAAAGTGGGTTTTTAAATGCTCATTATTTACTTTTCAAGAGGTGGCGGGCGATTTCAAGCATTTATAAACCTTCTCTGGAATGTAGAGAATACATGAAATAAGTTTTTTTGTAATCAGTTCTCCCGTTCTTTCAGAGAAGACGGCGTAAAATGCCTCCAGGAGCGTCACAGACAAACAGACAAAAATTGAGATAAGACCGGTTTCGGCTTCTCTAACGCACGAAAAGTAAAAATAACAAAAAAAAATGAATAATTCTGAGCAATGTACAGACAAAACTCTAATTTTATTTATATAGATTAATAACACTTTACAAAAAGTCTTTTTTTGGTGCGGTCTTTTTCGACTGTACCTATGTGATGTTGTGGTGGGTGAAGTATTTTACAAGAGTTTTGGATAAAAATAATAAAATTAAAGGTAAAGCTAAACATGAAATGAAAAATATTAACATTAAAATCACCGTCTAAAAAGAATGAACGATATAAAATACAGGCCCTATTGTGGCAGAAATAAATGGATCAATTTTACGGGTGTTTCTTAAAAAATACCAGTTAAAAATAAAAAATAGAGTAGAACTTGGATAATTCGAACCTCAAGGGACCAGAAAAAAATTCGAATTATCCAAAAATTCGAATTAGAAAAGTTTTTGCATGTGGTTGAAATAAACAATTAAACATCATGTTTTAACATTGTATAGGTTAATGAAGATATTATTGATTAAAAATCCTAATTTTTGTTAAATGTCGATAATGTGTTTGGAGGGATCCCGAAACTAGCTATTTCAAACTTTTTCAAATCCCTTCTCTACCTCCTTGATCGTCGCTATTTATTCTTGCAACGTCATAGATTTGTAGGTTCGCTTTGACGAAGCCATCATACACACGACGTGTTAACATGAACGCAGACGAAGTCACAAATGCCAACACGAAACAAAGACGACGAATATCGGAATAAAACCACCATCAATGAAACACACGCTACTGAACTGCGTCGGCGCCGTGTAGTGAGACTAGAGATGTCAATGTTGTGATTTATGAGCAGTAGTGGACTGGTGATGGGGAGGGGTATTATGTGACCAGTCAACAGCAGGTGTAATGAGATGGATTGGCGGGGGGTGGGCTCGTTGATTTAACTAAAAATAGTCTGAGGACAGGAAGCCCGGACGTCGTTTCTTGGAAAATCGCACTCAATGACTAGTTCACTTTATAGATTTATGCTGTAAAACTTCGAATTATCCAAAAAATTATTCAAATTAACCAGGATATTTTAACATTGTTTTCATATAAAATTCTAGGGACCAAGACAAAATTTCGAATTAAGGAAGTTTTCGAATTACAGAAGTTCGAATTATCCACGTTCCACTGTAGTAAGAAAAAAATTTGATTTATTTTATCTTCAAAATATGTCAAATTAAATTAAATTACGTTAAAATATGTTAAATTAAACGTAAAAAATAAAATAATCATCTGTGTAAACCGTAAATGAGGTTAGGAAAACAGACGACTCAAAACAGTCTAGCAAATGAACCTCCATGTCCTTAATGTGGGGGATGTTTCCACCTCCATGTCCTTAATGTGGGGGATGTTTCCACCTCCAGTCGCTCCAAAAATGGAGAGACAATGCCGGACGTCTCTTTCGCCTCCAAATGCCTTCTTTCCTGGATTTCTTGCTGGTGGGTCCTTGAGGATTACTTTGCCAGTGATCATCAGGCGATCTTTTTTGAAATTCGCTCTGTTGCCGGCAGTGGACCCGTGCCTACCAGGAAGAAGTCTATGCGATGGAACTTTAATCGCATCAATATCGAGACGTTCCATGAGCTCATCTCTGGTTTGACTGTGGAGTAATCATTGGGAGCGGAAAATATCTCAAGCCGCACCATAGGGGCCATTGAGGTGGCCTGTGACGCCTCTATGCCAAAAATCTTTTTGTCCAGGACGGAAGGTGGCTTATTGGTGGGTCAGTAAGGCCAGTAAGCGGGAGCTCCGCAGGGCTATCGCAAGGAGCAAGCACAGGTGCTGCAGGGAGTCCGTGCTGGACGGAGCTTTGTGCTGAAGTCGAAAAGTGACCCCTGGGGTATGGGTTACTAACTTGTGATCGTTGCCTATCTCACAGTCTCCGGCTGCTTTTGTGATTGCCGGGGTTATTCCCATACATCTTTAGGCAATTCATCGCCGGAGATTCGAGGCGGACAGGGTGGAAGTTGCCTCTGAAAAACCTGAATGCATCAACACCCTAGCTGAGTGGCACGGGACCTGGGGGTCTGAGTCGCGGGGCCGGTGGACCGCGAGGTTAATCCCGAACGTTCGGCGATGGATTGACAAGAAGCACGGAGAGGTGGGGTATTACGTGACCCAATTTCTTTCTGGCCACAGGTACTTCCGGAAGTTTTTGAACACTATCGACGAGAACGACAGCCCTCACTGTTTTTACTGTCCCGATGCCACCAATACCGCAGAGCATACCATCTTCCCCTGCAGCAGGTGGCACAACAGCCGAGTCTCTTTAGTGTCCGAGGTTGGGCCTCTGAGCCCTGAGTCCTTTGTGGAAACAATACTCCGTTTTAAAGAGAACTGGAACCGAATCACCAGCTTCGCTGAGTATGTCTTAAAGGCCAAGAAATCAGATTTGGATCGGCTACATTGAAGTTTATCTAAAATGTAGCCCCTAACAGGCCATATATTACGGGATCAGCCTTGATAATGTGAAAACAGTTTTAGGCTATTCCTTTGGTGAAGAGGGGGAGTTTTTAAAGGGTGTGAGTCCCACACTCCTGGTAGCTGTCAGTGTTTAAATCCTCTCAAAAAAATCTAAAATGATTAATTTCTGAAATTAGTTGATGCCGGAAGCTGGCCATTTTGTACGACGTTAAGTGTTCCTTACTCTCTTGCTTGTAATCTACCCTACTGTTTGGGCAAACATAAAGTGTGCTCTGAAGAAAAAAAAGTTATATATTAAAATAAAAAAAAATAATTGTTCTTTTTAAATTTTAAAAGTCATTGTGAGTTAAATGGCATAATAATGTTTAGATAAAAGAAGAAATCACAGTAAGTGAAAATTATTTCAAATTAACACTAAGAGAAGTAATTGATCATTTTAGAATAAAAAGGCTCTTGAAATAGGACATTTATAATTAGTGTCATAATTTACAATTTCTAAATTCTTTCTTAAACCCAATCCTTTTGAAAATTAAATAAGGCAAGATCCTATTGATTGAAGTTTGGTCTGGCGACTGATGTTGTCAGTGCTTCACCCCAAGTCTGAAAAGAAATACTTTGAACGCATCTGACATAAAAATTGACGGGTTATCTGAGCAGATGGTTTCCGGTAGCCCATGTTGAGCAAATATCCTGTCTTTCAGTTTGTGACATGTCCTTCCTTATGGGAATGATCCAACTGAACTTGGAAAACGTGTTGTATGCATTTCCTGAGGCAGAGCGCACGAGGGGGCCGAAAATGTCTATATGTAATTTTTAACATATAGACAAGTAAAAACAAGTCGTAAAATAAGTAGTAAAATAACAAGTCGGCCGTTGTGAGTTCTTCAATCCGATTTGGCGGGTTTTGTGCCAGTTTTGATAACTGACACAGCTTGCACAATCCCATTATTTAACGTCATTAAAAATACCATCCCATATGAAATTTTTTGAGATTCTAGCAATAGTTTTCTTTATTATTTTCAATATTTTCATGAGCGTGGTGCGCATTGATAGCGGTACGACTACTTTAGGCGTGCACTTGTTGTTCTTTTATACTTTAAAATAACTTTAGCAATGAAAAAATGGGGCACCTTTTCTCCACTATTTATCCTCGTAATTATATCACTAAGCTCTCGGTCTTCTCTTTGTTTGATTGCCTATTGTGGATAGTTATGGTTGGTGGGTGTAGTGTTCTCTTTTGTGGTTTAACATCCGCACAATTTAATACGATAAAAGTGTTAAAGTGATAAAAGTGAGTAAAGATAAAAGTGTGCCTCAGCGCGTTAAAAAAAATATATATTCTCTTATCCTTACTTATTAATTATAGTTGTGAAAATATACAAAAATGGTCACCCTGGCTACAGAAAGAAGCAGGGCCGAACTGAGATTGGCAGTGGAAGTGCTCTTATTTTTAAATTTAATAATGGGATATCTTTTTTCACCCAGAGGCCTCCTGGTAGAAGGAAAGGATGGCCAAGCAACACAGCAGCTTAAAAAGCAACACTCTACTTTTACCTTGACTTTTATGAAAAAATGTGCATTTTAAAACTAAAGGTAGTTTAACTGCAGAACATAATTGGAAAATAATTAAAAAGCATTATATTGAAAATTAGCATTTATTAAGATCGGAAGTGATATAGTTTTCGAAACGATATGGTAGACAAATGAGTAATTAATATAAAAATTGATCAGGTATAATATATTGATAAAACTGTATTTAAGTGTGAACAAGGATGTGATGTGTGGTACCAAAAATTCGGCCTCACCTGCCTATGTCCTACGACATGGTAAATTAAAAATTTTTAGATCTTATTATTTGGTTGCATCAGCACCACAATTTTTAAGAACACCTGCGAACTGGCCAGCTCTGTTACAAAGGGAAATCCAGACTAAGCTCGTGTAAACGCTGAGTCCCCTGGGCAGGCATGGGGCTGGGGTCGACTCCTGAGCCAGACACTATTTGATATTTAGTTTAGTTTGGTAGTACAGTGCAACTCGGTTATTGCGGCCTCGGCCATAACGTCAACTCGGATATAACGTCATTTATTTTTAGGTCCCGCCAAACTATATGTATTTACATAGGAAAAAACCTCGGATATATCAACAATAAATTCTCAAACCTCGTATATAACATCAAGAAAATCAGGCCGAGATTAAGGCAACATATAGCTAAATAGAGAAAGTTCGGTCGGTGGTGTAACATGAGGGCTGCGGCTATTGTTTAGCTACATTCTATTTTTAGAAACGGCATTTTATTGCTGTCTTACCGCTAACCACCCCAACCCCCTCCCCTACCCTATATCCTCTGTCGCCGGTCATCAAGGTCAGTGTCAGTGACTCATGTCGCATCAAAGCACTGTGATGCCGTTCGTACGTACCTACAGTACGTGATATCGTTAGTTCAGTGTATGTCTTTTACAGTTTTTTTTCGTTATTTTAATTTACGAATACAGTATTGAAAAATAATGGCAAGTGTTAAGAGAAAGGTTTTGCTGAAGAAAAGGTGTGAGTTATAAGAGCATGTGAGGAGGGACGTAAGATAGCAGACGTGTGTTCGGGCTTGTTTTTTAAAATCGAACCAACAGTTGAATTCACCAAGCCTTCATTGCAATATTTTCAAATTCGATTTTTTATATAGTAGAGTAGTCAGTCAGTCATAAACATAAACTTGCGGTGTATTTCAAATTACCTTCATTAAATGTCATGTAAAAAATGTGTTTCCCTATTTTTCCTCGGTTTTAAATTAAAATTATGTAACCTCTTTTATAGCGTCACTCTGATATAGCGTCATTAATTGTGTGGTCCCTTCAATGACGTTATAACCAAGTTCCACTGTATTACTGTTACTGACGCTGAGCAACCATTTGGGCAGGTAGGTATTATTTGAACTAGTAGCGAAATTTAATAGTTCACCACTGAAATTTATTACTAGTGAAATTTAACGTGTCCAGAGACCACCAGACACTTGTACTGAACAAAAATTGTTTAAATTCCGTAATTAATTTTCAATCTACAGAGACATGGTGTGGAATGGTAAATCCATTAAACTGTCAACACTATAACATGTAACAATAAAAATAGTTGATATTGAAACAACAAAATGTTGGATTTATGGATTTGCGCTACCTATTGTAAAAATAATTATATATAGAGGTTAAAGTGATTACTGACTATTAATAATAAATAAATAATTAATTATCAATGCATTTCTTAATACTATGACATGATAAAATAATCCCTGTGGACTGGCTGATGTGTAATATAAATACAATTTGAATTTATTGTATCGAGGCTACAATTCGTGACCTCCCAGTAGCTTGATCAGGACCACGCCACCGTCCCCATCAATCCAGGTATAATATAATGATATTATACTATTTCTATAATAGAGGAGCTGACCACTCATACTTCAGCTGACACAGTCTTGACTTTATGTTGCAGGGGTCTTCACTTGGCCAACTCCAAGATCCAGTGTTTGGAGATCCTTCTGGAGCTGGCCACTCATACTTCAGCTGACACGGTCTTGGACAGGATACTGCCTTACATTGTTAGTGTTAAAATAGCTTATTATTTTTTTCTAATTTTTTGCATTGGATGAGGTTTTAGAGAATGGGTATAACTTTCTTTTTCAATTTATTTCATATTTAATCTGTGTGAATGTCCATATATATCTCTAGGTATGTTAAAAAATAAAACTAACTCATGATACCTAAAATTCAACTACAACATGTATACTTTAAACAAATACATCCATACTAGATATTTTTCTCCTAATGTATCAATACCAGTTAAAGTTGAGAATAAATTTCTGGGTATTGATATTAAGTATTGATAAATGTTGTTATTTTATAAAAAAGTTGACACATCTCCAAGTAATATATTTTAAAGAAAAGTATTTTAACTATCATAAATTTCTTTGGTCTTGACTTCCAGTTCTTTTGTATAAAAATTACATCCCATTTAGGCCTTCATAAAGTATTTTCTTTGATGAATGTTTTAGCTACATCTGATCCAGGACCCTTCCCACAGAGTACGAGTGAGTGCTTTGCACACTCTGACTAAATGTCTGTGCCTGGTACGAGACGTCCCGGCCAGTGACACAAATGTCTTTCCAGAGTACATCCTCCCAGCCCTGGCCAGTGTGAGTCCATACCATTTCGTCATGACTGCCATTGTCAATTATCCTTTTTTTACTTGGAAAAATCTCTATGATATATATTATTTACAAGCGTGTGACCTTGAATTTTTAGTTTCATGCCAAGCCCAGCATTTAAAAAAAATTGTGAGCCTCGAGTTTTTTTCAAGCTAAGCTTTATATAATTTTCTAATTCTCTTTTTAAAGAAATTTTAATTTCAACCCTTTGCGGACCATTGACGATTATATCCGCCTATATTAGTTTCCTCCAAGGGTCAAATGTGAATACATTGCCTACACTTATTTTCACTGAGGGTCAATAACACTTCAAGATGCTAAATAATTGCCGTGAAAATGAAGTCATTGTTATCATTCAATGGCTGCTCCACGTGGTCAATAAAGCAATAGCAAAGAGTTTTCAGGTTAGCGATAAGGTTTTGGTGTGAGCTGAGTGTTGATAGTGGCATTGTTGGTGGAGGAGTTGTTAGATAATGACCTTGGCTCTTTGTTTACTGCGTCGCCATGTTAGCCGCTGGCTAGTCAGTAATCTGCGCAAGACATAATACACATAAACATCACATAAACATCGATCGCCTGTCTCTCGTTACACCTTTCATTGCGCATTGACACACTACCTAAATGAATTTCAAGCCATTCCTTTGTCCAAATACCTGCTTCGAAGCATATCACACCATGAAAGATTTTGTGAATGAACAGTAAGCAATATTTGTTAAAATATTTTTTTCAAACTGTATTCTAATGTAATATTTGCCATTTTACATGAATTATTACTTTTATTTGAACAATAAGTCAAATATTTGTATTGATAAACCAAACATGTGCCATAAGGGTCAAAGACGGATATATCCGAAGAAATATATCAATCAGTATATTTATTTTAACATTACACATTTTACAACAGCAAGGTTACAATTGAAAAGACCCCGTAAAGGTTAGCACTGCCTTGTTTGGTGGTAAAGGTTTGAAGTAAAAACTTAATAAAAATTTGTTTATAAAAATAATTTGTTTTGTTGCATTAGAGTTGTTAAAAAGTAAAATAATTAGTTTTTAAGGGCATTTCATGGGTCATTTCCAAGGGTTAAAAATTGGAGAGGTAATGAGGTAATGATAAACAATATTTTATACAATTTTGTTTGGATTAAATTCACTATTTTAATTAATTAATAAGTAATATTTGAAATGAACATATATACAGTTTAAGTATTTACGTCGCAAAATATTGAAGACGTTGAAACACATTCATACTTTTATGTTTAATTAATTGTACTTTATTAAGTTAGTTTTAAAAATTTTACTTTATAAGTTTGCATAAATCATAACACTACTTAATTTGTTCTTATTTTAATTTATTATATTTTGTTTTTGATATTGTTTTTAATTTCATTAAAAAATAAATAGATAATAAGAAATTACATCTCTGTCTTGATGGCTCTACGAAGCCGAAAAAAGTTGCACTTCAATGCAATAAAAAGGATTATTTAATAGCAGGTATTTAAACCATTTATTTATATATTGGTTTCTGTATTAGACTGTGATTTTCAAACTATTTTCAAGTGCCAACTGATGGATTCTTCATGTAGAGAGATTGCAGTCTTTAAAAAAATTAAAATTGTAAAAAGTTTGAAATAAAAATCTTGTACCTTCTAATTTTTTATTTCTGTAACTTGAAAAACAACAAGCAGACTCTTAATAAATGAATATTATTTGAACACTTTTAATCATAAACAAAATACTAGATCATACCTAATAATTTTATTAATAATCTGGAACTATAAATTATTAATCATTCACACGTTTAGAGTAAAGGTTACTTGGTTAACCAAGGCTATCATGTTTTTAGAAACTGAATATTTATGGAGTGTGGAGTAGAAACACCTCAAAAAATCAAAGTCAATTATACCTGCAATTAGTTCTGCACATTCTTGAAAAATTAAAAATACAAATATTAAGAATAATTAAAATGGTTTGATATTGACATACTATTATTAAATCACACGTTAAAATAAATGTAGAGAATTTAGGTTGTAGCATTAATAAAAACTTTTGCCAGTTGTACAAAAAAATTAAAATTTTATCAATAAATTCTTCTTCTCAAAAATTTGAAGAATGAACTAGTTTAGGGTATTAATACTAATAAATTATTGATTGGCAAGTCAATCAATAGGAAGCTTATTTTTCAATAATTTTTGTATAGGTAGCCTAAAGTATTTCAATAGTCATAAAAATCCTTAGATTAAACAATAGATCAACATTAGGCCTCTGAAGTGAAAATTCATGGTTTATTATTTAAGTAAAAAATAATGAATATAACTTATTTGATAAACACATTTGATTATTATTGGATAATTAATCAAAACCTTAGTAGACAAAACAAAAAAATTAAAAATCAAACAAGTTATTATGAATTTTACTTCTTGATTAGCATTATATGTGTTGGTTTTATCATAGGATGAAGTGAAACTCATGTCTTCCAACACTACATAATATATTTACACTTACATTGTAATTATATACTAGAAGTAAATATACACAAAAGGTGTTAAATTGGCGATCAATTTCGTCCAGTCTCATTGGACATCATCAGGCCCAAACGGAGACAGTCTCCAACGACATAATATTATAAAATCACACGTTAAAATAAATGTTGCTGGTTGTATTTCAAAAGTATAAATGTTTGACTTGATTGAAAGTTGATTTCATTTATAAAAATAAAGTTTTATTAGTTCTCAGCAGATCCAAAGATCCTTTTACTGCAGAATCGAAAGTCAGATACATTCAAATGTGTTAGCGAGTGCAGAAATGTACATTAGATGTAACCTAGGAAAGATGATTAGTTATCGATATCAATAAGATTATTGTACACCTTTCTTTTTCATAGTACCATACTTCCATCCTATTCACTCATTTCTAAACCAAATGCCATTCATTCATTCATTCATTCGAAGGGGCGGATTTTCCCAAGGTGCTTCAGCTGTAGTGGCTTTTTGGGCACACCTAAAAAAATTCTCTTTCCTGGAGAATCAGGAATCTTCTAGATGAAGAGACCTAGAAAACTGCAGCAGCCTGTCGACGAGGTCGTCAGGAGGCAGAAAACTACCCCTTACCAAATTGCCCAGAGTGGAGGACCTTACCTCTACCAGCTCTATACAGTAGAACCTTGATTAACCGTCACCCTTTTAACCGTCAGTCTCTATTAACCGCCACCCCGCTAGCGCAAAAAATTTATGTTTCCGCGTCAGCGCCGAGCCGGATCGTCTGTTGAGGCTCTATGATGAGTAGATGAGCAGGTGTGTAGTACAACTGTACTACACACCTGCAATGCGCTTGTATCATTGGCAGCAAGGGTTGTGACCCAGCTGGTTAATCCCTTACACTGTCTTCTGCATTTAACTGCTACTTCAGTTCAGTATGGTTCATGGCTACAGTGAACTGAAGTTATTGCCAATTTCAAATGCGATGCCTACTAGTGTTTTATGTGCTTTACCGTTTATTGTTTACAGTTCTGTTTTTACGTAGTGTTTTAATGCTCTTCTGTTATGGCTGAGTAACGAAAACTTGTAGTTTTGGGACTCGATAATTAACAATAAACTATTAAACGCTGGTGTTTCTTCTCAGAAAAATTAGAAACATGACTGCCTGAAAAAGTAGTACTTTTTGAAAAACAAAGAACAAAAGAAAATGACGGGTTATTTTAAAAACTAAATACCGGTAACGTAAGTTTTGACAGTAAAAGTACATGTACAGTTGATATTTCATTTATTCTTAGTAAAATATTTTAATAAAGTATTTTTCACTTGAACTGGCGTAGTTTTGTTTTTTCTCATTTAAAATAAATTCACATTAAGTCAATCATAAAAATTAATTAGGACTTACAATGGTGTCGTTATAACATGCAAGGCAGTGAATTGCGATGATGCCATGCCAAACACTGTCTAGGTGCTAAGTTGTATCGGCGCTATTATTTCTGTTATCTGTCTATTCGGTTATCCGTCATGGTCTCGGTCCCGAGGGTGACGGTTAATCGAGGTTCTACTGTACAATCAAAGAGTAGATGATCTGCAGTTTCCTCCTGCAGATGACATTTCCTACACAGAGGTTGAAGACCCCCATGCGTAGTTGGTGCTTCCTCAGATTACCGTGACCAGTGACGATACCTGTGACAAGTTTGGCATCCTTCCTGCCAAGTTTCAGGAACCTCTTTGCAACTTGACGAGATGGAGAACAAAGATTAAGCTTACTTACTCTATGCAGGGAAAGTTCAGCCCATCTTTTCTTATGACAATCCCTAGCCCAGGAATTCAGGAATTAATAGTCAGAAATACTGCAGCGCGGGAAACACCACAGAAGGGTTGAGGACCACAAAGGGATGATGATGCAGCCCTATTGGCCAGCCCGTCTGCCACTTCGTTAACATCCCCCCTGAGTGCCCTGGAACCCAACAAAGGGTGACTTCATTGTGTCTGTCTACACAGGAAACAAGCCTAAAACAGTCCCACACAACCCTAGAGTTGAACTCTACCGAGTCCAAAGCTCTAAGAGCCGCCTGACTGTCAGAGAAAATATTGATGGAAAGGCCCTCATGACCCAGCATCAAGATGTCTCTGGCACATGCCATAATGGCAGTGATCTCGGCCTGGAAAACAGTGGGGAAAGTCCCCATGGAAATACCTGACCGTACGTTGTCTTGCACCCCGTAGATGCCTGCTCCTGTGCCCCGACTGCTCTTGGACCCATCAGTGTACCACTCCCAATCACAGGGTGGTAGTGGGCAGGCTCCATCTTTCCATTCGTTCCGTTGCGGGAAAAGAACTCGGAAAGACCTGCCAAAAGAAAAAGTTCTCTGAAGATAATCAGAGGGCATACCTAAAATGTCGCTCTGAACTATCTCTGAAATTCTGGTGTGACCACGTAATTCACCTGGCCTATTCCAGAGGCCCCCTCCACAGAGGCGGTGTGCACCCGTTCTGGCAGTCATCCTGATGTGAATTTCTATGGGCAAAAGATCAAGCAAGCAGTCAAGAGTGGCCCCAGGAGTGCTGCTGATCGCTCCTGTGATCGTGAGACATGCCAGCCGCTGAATGGCTGCCAGCCTCTTCACAGCAACACCTGAGTCCATCTTGGTCCACCAAACCAAAGACGCATACGTCATAGTTGGTCTAACTACTGAAACATAGAGCCAATACATTAACCCCGGTTTCAGTCCCCATGCTGCGCCGACCATACGCCTGCATGCAAACAGAGACCACTTACCCCGGTCAATAACCCGTTGTAAGTGAGATTCCCAGCAAAGTGTCCGATCCAGAATGATCCCAAGATACTTCACCTGGTTTTGCAGGTTGATCAAACTCCCCTGTAGTTTTTGCGGACCAACCCCAGTCAGCTTTTTCCTCTTGGTAAATGGTACAGCAACCACTTTAGAGGGATTCACAGATAGACCGACCTCATTGCACCAACCATCCACAAGCCTTAGTGCAGAGTTCATGAGGTCAGTGTCTGTATTGTTAATTTACCTATCACAAGGATGGCAATATCGTCAGCGTATCCTTGAGCAAAGACACCACTGTCATTAAGCCTTCTAATAAGGCTGTCTACTACCAGGTTCCATAAAAGGGGTGAGAGAACGCCTCCCTGTGGACAGCCCCTTGTTGACCTGGCTACTACCTCTACTCTACTCTACTCTACTGGCTACTACAGATGACATCGCTGAATCCTCTAAATATAGCGGCGTTCAACATGGCATCCAAGGCCGTGTTGTCAAAGGCTCCCTGAATGTCCAGGAACGCTCCAAGTGCCACCTCTTTATGGTCAATAGCTCCTTCAATCCTGCACACCAACTGGTGCAGGGCCGACTCGCAAGACCTACCCTGAATGTAGGCATGCTGGTTTGGGTGTAAAGGGGCAGACTTCAGCGAAGAGTCTTAGATATACCTTACCACCAACTTCTCCAGAGTCTTCAACAAGAAAGAAGACAATGAAATCGGCCGAAAGGATTTCGGGTTCGTGTAACTATTCTTACCCGGTTTTGGGATAAATGCTATCCTGGAAGTCCTCCATGCAGCAGGAACATGTCCCAGGGCCAAGCTCGCCCTGAAAATACTACAGAGAGCCGGGAGAATGATCTCTATGCCCTCCTGTAGAAAAACCGGCCGAACTCCATCTAGACCCAGTACTTGAAAGGACTTAGAGAGCCTATAGCCCACCTTATCCTGCTGTAGGTGATGATCCTGCTGGCGGCACCCCACCTGGTTGCACAGGCCCTCCGCGACGCAGACTCACCTAATTCACCAGTTTCTCCACCAATGATGCATGCAGGAAAGTGTACCTCAGCCAAAAGTTCCAACACCTCCTGTGGTCTGTGAAATAACTCACCATTAGGTCCTTCCATGGAGCCCAGGGTCAGGGTTCTGTCCTTGGCCAAGACCCTGCGAAGCCTAGAAGTTTCCTCAGTGCCCTCCGAGCAGAAAGTGTGCCATGACTTCCTCTTTGTCCTTTTGACAGCGAGGTTATACCTGGTGAGCATGCTGTGGTAACAGTCCCAGCTGTTGTTGGACTTCGCTCTTCTGAATAGAGCTCTTACCCGTTTCCTCATGCTGGCCAGTTCAGGATTTCACCAGCTGCATTTGGTGGACCTAGCCTTTGCTAATGGACAGCTCTCCTCGAAGGAGGAGACAATCAAGTTCCCTAGAAGGCTGGCAGCCCTATCCAGTTCATCCGTATCTTTGGCTCTTAGAACTTGCACATCAAGTTTTTCACCAAGTTTTCTTTTGAAGACGACCCAGTCCGTCTTCCTAGGATTCCTGAATTCAGACAAAACAGGCACAAAGTCCCCTATAGCATAGAAGATATGACAGTGGTCAGAAAGAGAGGGTTCAGGAGAGACATGCCAACCTATGACCCTGTCCTGAAGCCCCTCAGAATAAAGTGTTAAATCTATCACAGAGTTACCAACTTGACTAGAAAAGGTTGGCACAGAGCCGACATTGGCTATAGACAAACTGCTAGATGCTATAAAATCCAGAAGCTGCCTACCTCTGCGGTTTGTCTCCCTACTACCCCAGATGGAGTTATGGGAGTTGGAGTCGCACCCCACAAGCAGGTCCACCCCCACCAACGCAGCACGGTCCACCAGCGCCACCATTTCAGCCGGAGGGACCGCGTCTGCATCTCCGGGTATCACGCAGACGGACGCAAGGAGGAGCGGTTTGCCAGAAGACCCGCATATCCTCCGAACTGCAACAACGTCCCTGGAACAGAACTCGAGAACTGGCAAATGAGCCAGGTCGCTCCTGACCCACACACAAGCCCTCGAGTTGGAAACAGAACAAGAGATTAGATGCCCCCAAAGGGCACCTAATCCTGAAATTCTCCCATTCCGAACCCACGGTTCCTGAATGAGAGCAACATCCACAACTCCTCTAGCTGTGGCCTTGTGTAGGACTGCAGTCGCAGCATTACTGTGTTGCAGATTTACCTGGAGGAGGTTTAGTGTCATCCCCTGATGGTACGAACCCCGCACCCGAGAGCACTCTCAAGGTAGTTCTCGAGATCCCCAGGTAGATCAGCCAGTCCCTCTCCTTCAACAAAATGAACGCAGTGCTCCTTTGAGCACTGCGTTCATCAATGATTAAAACTATCGATTGATGAGTTTTGTCCTTCCTGCAGCTGACCACCTGCCAGCCCCCAGTCAGGATTCCAGGATTCTGCACCTGCACAATCTCCAAGATCTTTTTGGGTTCGAGGTCGTAGGCGCGCCTTTCCGCCCGCAGAACACCGACCTCTTGACCCAGGACACCGTCGCATCACTGCCACAGGCGATGACAAGAGCTCCCAGCTTCTGATAAGAATTGTGGATCTGAACCAGTTCTGTCTGTTCGATAACCTTATCGAACATAATACCCTGGAACAGACCACAATCTTCGGGAGACAGTTTCACCTCCGGAAACGATGTCGGGACAATGGCAATCTTCGTCATCATTAGGCGATCCCTGAAGGAACCACCTGCAAACGTTGACGCCATCGGAGCCGGCGTGTTCTGACCATCCGCCGGGGGTTTGAGATCCCATCGGGATTTCTTTCTCGCAGGAGCAGCTGCCGCCTTGGTTGCCCTGCGCATAGGTGACACACCTTCCATTATCTTTCAGCTCCCCTTTGGGGTTGGGGGTTTCAAGCCGCTTCCTCTTCATCAGCTTGCGGTACTCCTCTCTCGGAAGCCAAGTCCCATCCTTGGTCTTTCTTTCCCTCACCAGCTCCAGCCTTCGAGCGTGCAGTCCCTTCCGCTGTTCCTTGGTGAGGGAGGCCCAGATCACATCGTCTGAGATGTCCAGAGCAGACTCCTGCTCTGGCTTTTCTTCTGCTGCCGTCGTACCAGACACATCAGCCTTCGATGTATCTGAAACAACATCATTAGCGACGGAAGATGCCTGGACAGCCCTGTGCGCCATCTCCAACACCTCCATAGGTTCCAGAGTTGAGTTGTGAGGAGAGTCTGACCTCTCCAAATCACCCAACCCCTCTTCCAGTGAACTCTGCGAGTCACTTGAAAAAATAAGCTGCTGTTTGCCCTCCCCAGAATCCACGGGCAAGCCCTCCGAAGAGGGGTGGGATTGAGTGCCAGTGCACCAACCCACCTGGGGTAAATCCGTAGTTTTACCATCAGCCATCTTTTCAAGAATTGAGAATTCTAGTGTTAGCAGTTTGACGACCATTCCGCAAATATTGCTCCGCTCGCCCATATCTGAAGACTGGGCCCTTTCGGAGTTGCACCCCTCATCGTCTCCAGCACATTCCTGAAACAGCTGCACACATACCTGTCCCAGTCGGCAGTGCAGTGGCCGTTGAGTAATTACCAATCACTCCGCCCTTCTGCAAACTGAGTGTTAGGCCGTTCCAGTGAACAATACAATACAATACAATACAATATTCTTTATTATTCATTCCTAAAGAATTACAATAGTGTCATTTGTTACAGAGATTTTTATTGAAAGTCTTTGAAGTTTTCACTAAATTCCTTTAGTGAGTAGAATGGTCGTTGAGTCAGCCAGTTTTTCAACTCTTGATGCAGTCTCTTGCCAGTCAGGTTCTTCATGTAGTCAGGAAGATGGTTCCTCATTTTGCGGCCTGCGTAGGATGGCTTTTTTCCCATGATGATGTTCTATGTACAGGCAAGGCAAACTTCGAGCCATGGCGGGTGTTGTAGTCATGGAGGTCTTTGTTTAGTTTATCTACATACATAATGGTTTCCAGTATGTAGAGGGCTACCACTGTTAGAATTCCTAAGTTTGTGAAAGCTGATCTGCATGGTTGCGTTGGTTCAAGGTTGGCAAGTGTTCTTACAGCTTTCTTTTGTAATACAAGGATCCGGTTGATGTTGTAGGCTGAGGATCCCTCCATGGTGTCAGGCCGTATCGTAAGTGTGACTCGACCAAAGCATAGTAGGCTGTTTTAGCAACTGAGAGTTTGCCAATATGGTTCATTCTTCGAACAACATAAATCCCGGTGCTGATTTTTTTGCATACTTGGTCTATGTGCTCTGCCCAAGTGAGTTTGTTGTCTAGAATGACGCCAAGAAATTTTGTATGGATTTCTATTGTTACTTCTTCTACTTGAGGAGCTTGGTCTCTCTTTTTGCTGAAATTTATTGTTGTTGTTTTTGATGGATTAATAGGCAAGTCGTTCAGTTTTGAGTAAAGAACTGCTTTTTCAAGGGTGGATTTTGAGTTTTGATAGAGGCCTACGGCTGTATCGTCCTTTATTAAAATTGTAGTGTCGTCAGCATACATAATTGCAGTGGTATTGTCACCCTCAATTTCCTTGGGGAAGTCATTTGTCAAGAGAATAAATAGGATTGGGCCTAGGACAGAGCCTTGTGGGACACCTCTGGTCAGTTCGCTTTTTGAGGACTTGAGCTTCGTTGTGATGTTGTTTGTTGTATGTTGAAGCTCCACAATTTGTGAGCGCCCTGTGAGATAGCTTTTGAACCACTGAAGGGCTAGATTTCTTATGCCAAGTTTCTCAAGTCTTGTACCTATCAAATTGTGGCCTAGGCAATCAAACGCTTTGCTGTAGTCTAGGAAAATGGCAGATATAAATTGTTCATTGTCTATCTGGTCCAGAACATACTCAATGAGGGAGGTTATAGCCGATGATGTCGATTTGTTTTTTCTGAAGCCATGTTGATTTTCGGTTAACAAGTTATAATCGGTGAGATGTGTCATTAGTCTGGCTAATGCAATTTTTACCAGTATTTTAGAAAAAGTGGAGACAAGAGAGATAGGTCTGTAGTTATGTGCTTGTGTAGTTGGCCCTTTTTTGTGCTTTGGGTATACTTTACTCACTTTCAAAGCAGATGGGAACTGGCCACTTTCAAAAGATTTGTTCACTAGGCTGACCAGTGCTGGAATGAGTTCATGTGAGCAATGCTTGACCATCTTTGATGAGAATTCGTCTGATCCATTTGATTTTTTAGGCTGGAGAGAGTTTATGACTGCTTGTACTTCCTTGTAAGATGTTGGAGTCAGGGCAAGTGATGGCAAGCAGATTGGTGTCCCTCCGTTCAATGAGGTCGCTGGATTCACTGGGGTGGTTCTGTTCTGGCTGATTGTTTTTTCGGCTATTTTTGTGAAGTAGAGATTTAGGTGCTCGGCTACTTCTGTGGGGTTGTTTATGACCTTCCCATCATCTTCCAGCACAATGTGGGGTTTCTCTTCACATTTTCCTTTTCGTTCCTTGTTAATTACTTGCCATAAGGCCTTTGATTTGTTGTCAGCCTGTTCAATGAAATAGGTTGTGGAGGAAACTTTAAGGTTTCTGAGTTTCATGTCGTAGATCCTCTTTTTATTTATCATCTCTTCTTTGTCTTCATTTCTATTTGTCATCTCATACTTGCGTAGAGCTTTCAAAAAGTTCTCTTTGAGGATCTTCGCTTCAGGGTCATAGTACTTGAGTTGTTTTTTCTTTCTGCTCACGTTATTTTTCCTCACAGGACATGTGGAGTCAAGGGCGATTTGGAGAGCATTGTTGAAGATGTTATAGGCAGTGTCAAGGTCTGGTGTAGAGTGCACTCGTTCCCAGTCTTGCAGGTGAAGGTGTGCCTTTAGTTTGTTTAGGTTTGTAGTTGTGAGGTTTCTGCTCATTACATATTTTTGAAAATTGTTCTCGGAGAACGTTTTCAGCTGGCATAGTTGGGCAGTGTGGTCAGACAGTCCAGTTTGCAGAACGTGGCCACTGATTTCTGTATGTGCAATGTTTGAGCAGATGAAGTCTATGGAGGTGGCTGTGTTGTGAGTTATTCTAGTAGCCCCAAGAGGGTACCGCCATATGTTTTGCGTGTACAACTCTTCTTCAAGCAACTTGTTTTTAGGATCTTGAGCTAATCGGTTGATATTTATGTCACCGACGAGTAGAAGCGTTTTTTGTGCCCTTCTTGAAGTTCTAGAATATCTGATAGGAGGTCAAGGCCAGGTCTCACATTTTCATTTGGTGGTCTGTAAATCCCCAAGACATAGATGTCTTTTTTCATTGTTTCCAAGCAAACCATTGCTGCTTCAAGAACCAGCTCTTGACATAAGTCTGATAAGTCTACTGTTGTTATTACATCAGCAAGCGCATCTCTGGAGTATATCGCTACGCCTCCGAGTTTATGTTTTTCTCTGCTAAAATCTGTAACTAACGAGTAGCCAGAGATTTTAGTTGCCTCCAGTTCGAGTTTTTTCAAGCCATGCTCCGTCAAGACTAGAATGCTTGGGTTTGTATTGTTGAGAATGTGCTGCAGTCTGTCAATTTTTGATTTTAGCCCCCTTATATTCTGGTGCATTACAGTCACATGAGAGTTGTTTGACTGTTTTTCGATTCTCCTTCCACTATTTCCTGGCTTACTGTCTTTTTAGTCTTGTTTTATTCTGTGCGAGTTTGTCTAAAAAAGAGTTTGAGATGGTAAATTTTTCTCCTAGTCTGGCTAGATTTCTTTCAAAAAATTCTTCTACTTTTTCATTGTCTTTTAGTTTTGTTGCTGTGATGGGGGGCCCCAGGGTGACTTTAAATATTGTTTTAGTCTTAGCAATAGTTTTTCCAGGTTCAGTATTAGTTTTATTTTGATCTTGCAAGTGTTGTTTCTCAGGTGTTTGCTTAGATGGCTTTATTGTTCCACACTTCTGCTTATATTTGACTGCTTGGAGCAAGATACTGAAGACATTCTTTTTAGTTTGAGATGACTTGTTGGAAAGGGTCGATATTTGGTCTGGTGTCGTCCCTAGCTTCAATGGAAGGCTAGAGACTTTTTTCTTATTTGTCACTTTTGGAGTAGTGTGGTTAGATCTCTCAACATCGAGATTCATTATTTTTGGATTTTGAGTGGTACAGTTTTGAAGTTGGTCTTGGAGGTTGATAATAATCTTTTCTATGTTATCTTGACGGATTTTGAGGTTGGCAAATTCAAACAAAATGGGCACTGAGGGGTTTTGGGCTGGTTGCTCAGAGGTGCAAGTTTGTGTTATTGCATCATTGAAGGTAGTGGCAGAGTCAGTCATCGTTCTTGAATTTTTGAATTGCAGCTTGTTTACAGCTCCATGGAGTTTGTTGATCTCGATGTTGCATTTTGTGATAGTACTTTCTTTTTCCCTGTCTTGCTCTTCAAATATTTCAGTAAGATTGTCCCTCAGCTGTTTTTCGTGGGCTATGTGATTTTCTAGTTCTTTAATAGTGTCAAGTAAGGTATTGTTTCTCTATGTTATCTTGACGGATTTTGAGGTTGGCAAATTCAAACAAAATGGGCACTGAGGGGTTTTGGGCTGGTTGATCAGAGGTGCAAGTTTGTGTTATTGCATCATTGAAGGTAGTGGCAGAGTCAGTCATCGTTCTTGAATTTTTGAATTGCAGCTTGTTTACAGCTCCATGGAGTTTGTTGATCTCGATGTTGCATTTTGTGATAGTACTTTCTTTTTCCCTGTCTTGCTCTTCAAATATTTCAGTAAGATTGTCCCTCAGCTGTTTTTCGTGGGCTATGTGATTTTCTAGTTCTTTAATAGTGTCAAGTAAGGTATTGTTTCTTTGCGTTAGTGCTTTATTTTTAGCCTCGAGTTCTTCAATAGTATCAAAATATTTCATCTCCTTAAGCTGATATTTGTTGTTAATTTGTTGGTTAAGTTTCGAGTTTGTGATAGTCATTTCCAATAAATCTTGCTTTAGTTTATTATTCTCTGCTAAAAGTACGTTTGCCGACCTCTGCAGCCAGGGAGAGAGACGTATCGGGGTCAAACTCATCCTCGAGATTTTGTATTCTTAAGTATAAATCCTGTACATCTTTAGTGGGACTAAGAGGTATTGTTTCTTCTCTGGTTTTTGTTTTGTCAGATGAAAAGTTGGTGTTATGAGTTTTTGATGTTGTTAGAGGTAGTGCAACAAACTCTGTGTTATCTTTTGACATAGTTTGAGAATTGTTTGCAATGGGAGTGTTATTGCAGGTTTTACATGTCCATGAGTTAATTTCTTGTTTTGTAAGATTTTTTAATTTTTTGTCTGACATGTTAACACATTGTCCGTGGAACCACAGTCTGCACGGCCCCGTGCATAAGATTCCTGAATATTTCACGCCAATTTGACATTCTCCGCAGGGATGTGTCTGTGACTTTTTCTGGGTTTTTGACATTGTTTTTATAAAAAAAAATAATTAACTTAAATTAATTAGGCCTATCTGCAGTTTTTTATAATGTATCTGTTTTTATTGTCAAGAGTGATACTGTTTTTTAAGTCGAGGTTTGGCAGGCTCCTCCCGTATGATTACTTGTTTAGTCAAGAATGATACAGTACTGTTTTTTAAGTCGAGGTTTGGCAGGCTCCTCCTGTATGATTACAGGAGCCTGATTATAGGAACCTCACCTCCGCCCCAACACTCTACATGAGACGCTGCTTCCCGTCTCACAGGCAGTTTGTCGACCGCCGGGTCTAGATCCGCTGCCTTCTGCTAAAAACAGGGGCACCCCAAGTAGGCTGTGTGCAAGCATACAGCACGACCGGCAACAAGGCCAATCGGGCAGCAAAAACGCTGCTTCACAGTGGTCTTGCAGAAGCAGTATGCCCCACGAAGCTCGTGTGGCACTGACTTCTGCCTGGGGGCCTTACAGTACCCCCTCACCCCCAACCAAATGCCAATTATTTCATTTATAATAAGAATTAAGATGACATGTGGTGCAATGCTGAGGCATTGTGCTTTTTTGACCATATTTATTTTAGAGGTGTGTGAATATTCGAATCTTGAATATCGCGGATATTTTGTCCGACTCGAGATATCTGACAAAGTCCGTGTCGGTTGAATATTCAAAGACGATAAATACCTAATATAAAAGTAACGTCTTTCAAAGTAGAGCAAAGCTGAAGAGTTTCCATTACAAAGTTCAGAATTAGCATACCATTATGCAGCTAATTCAGTTAAAAACTAAATGTAACCAACGCTTTATCATCTGACTACAGACGGATAAAGATAGGAACATAACTGATTCTCGATCGATGCCGATTAATTGTCAATACCAGCGATTGCTGGATATTGATATTGGCATCAAGAGTCGGTTGACCTAAGTCGATACCCATACTAGTCACGGTACAATCAATACATTATTTCTTGGAAAATTTGTTAGTTTTGAGAATAAATCAAATTTAATTAAGAATACCTGAAACCCCACTATTATCATAGCTTTGTCTTTGCCTTTGCAGATGAAACAGCTACAGGTTTATTGAGTTATATATACACTCGTATTCCGCTAGAAAAAGTAGACCCATTTTATCTTTATCTTCTACAATTGAAATTTGTGTTATATTGAAACTAATTTTAATAATATTATTTGTAAGGACATTCAAGAAAAAATGCAATTAAATTTGAAAAAATAGTATAAACATATCATTGTTAGTTAATAGTTTTATTTTTGTTATCAATTGACTGCTTTCGTTTCCATCCTTGCGCAGCATAAAAGTAGTTCCATATATATATTCCATATATAAGTAACTGATAATATATATTCCAAAAATCCTTGAGAAGATAATGCAACATTCCAAAGGGTAAATATTACAATGAGCGGCTATTATATAAAATGTTTTATTGGTATGGCTAGTAAAGATAAAATGTTTTGTATTTTCTTAGGCTTATTATTACCACGGCCACAGTCATAAAAAATCTAGCTTGCACTGGGAGAGTGAAACATGAAGCTATTATTGTTGCATAAAACATTGTTACAATAATGTATTAAATTTTGGAGTAAACAATTTTTTACAAACAGTAAATTTGTGATTCACAGTCCAACCGGATGTATTTGGGCAACAGCAACAGACAATAGAGGCAGCCAAGTAGCCGGTGTTATAAAAACTTTGATCTTGAGATTTGGATAGGCAGAAGGGGGTGGGGGGTTTGTTTATACTTAAACCAGGTTGTTCCAATTCATTTCTCAGTCAAATATTTTCACTTCTCTTACGTCTTACGTCTTCTATTACGTCATATGACGTCCTTACTAAAATATATACTGTGGAACTTGGATAATTCGAACTTCTGTAATTCGAAAACTTCTTTATTTCGAAATTTTGTCTTGGTCCCTAGAATTTTATATAAAAACAATGTTAAAATATCTTGGTTAATTCGAATAATTTTTTGGATAATTCAAAGTTTTTACAGCGGAAATCTATAGTGTGTGTATAAGTAAACAAGTCATTGTGTGCGATTTTCCAGGAAACGACGTTAGGGCTTCCTGTCCTCAGACTATTTTTAGCTAGATCTACGCGCCCACCCCACTCACTAGTCCACTACTGCTCATAAATCACAACATTGACATCTGTGTGTATCATCGATGGTGGTTTGTTCCGATATTCGTCGTCTTTGTTTCGTGTTGGCATTTGTGACATCGTCTGCTTTCATGTTAACACGTCTTGTGTATGATGGCTTTGTCAAGCGAACCTACAAATCTCTGACGTTGCAAGAATAAATAGCGGCGATCAAGGAGGTAGAGAAGGGATTTGAAAAAGTTTGTAATACAGTAGCTAGTTTTGTGATCCCTCCAAACACATTATTGACATTTAACAAAAATTAGGATTTTTAATAAATAATATCTTCATTAACCTAACCTTTTTTAATATACAATGTTAAAACATGATGTTTGATTCTTTATTTCAACCACTTGCATAAACTTTTTTAATTCGAATTTTTGGATAATTCGAATTTTTTTCTGGTCCCTTGAGGTTCGAATTATCCAAGTTCTACTGTACTTTTAGCACATTCATTAAAGGGTTAAAATAACTATTGTAACTACATTAATAATTGTCTAATGTTGTATCTTAAATTTATTTTGTAAAAATGTGAACTTGATAAGAAACTACTCATAAGAATTCTTAAACTATTCCATAATTTAGGTTTATAAATTTAAAAAAAGTATAATATGAATCTTTGTAAATTGTAAATGCAATAAATTATTATTAAATTAATTTTATTCATAACATGATACAAAATTTTAATTTTTAATAATTATTTTTACTCATCCATAAGTAATATGTCTAATTTTACTTACTTTTCAATATGTATTATTGACATGGATATGTCTTAGCTCTGGGTGGGGTGTTGGCAATTTGTATGATGAAAATTTGTAATAGGTTTCCACAGAAACTACTAAAGCTATTTTATTGAATTTTTAACATATAAGAATAAGAACAGCTGTTTAGAAGAACTGAAAACATCCCCTTTAGACATATCAACGATCTAACCTATTTCCTACAGGGAAGTAAATACAATAATTTTTTAAGAGATTGATTTGATTAATTGTAACAATGGTAAAACAGTTTTTGTATTTTTAATTGAGAGGATTAAATAGCAAATCATTTATAAAGGTCCTACATAATTTATCCATGCAATTCCTACATTTTTTAATTAGGCTGTTTACACTCACAAGTTTTGAAGTTCATCTATATGGATGAAAATAAACCCTTACGCTAATATTCGATTCTAAAATATTCAATATTCGGAATTGTAAATAAATATTTGATTTGGTTTGATTATCTTATTAAGTCAGCGTTGCAGTTACTTTGGGTTCAGGTTGGAAATCGATCATTTCAATTTTTAGTCAAGCCTTGACAAAAGCTTGACATCTTGAGTCCTCACACACCACCAAAATTAATGATTTTCTGATATTCAATATTAAAGTAATAAGTAGACCTTATTTAAATACATGTAATACATTGTACAAACATACATACATTGTTTGTTAGTTTGTAATACATTGTAATAGTTATAGAAGTATTAAAAATAAATTAATTTTTTCAGGTTGCTCATGATGATGCAGTGATTGTGAGAACAGCATTTGCAGAAAATATTGCAGAGTTGGCAGTAACGGCTTTAAGGTGTTACATTATGTAGCATTAAAAATAGGCTTATAGTAATCAAAACTCATCTTACTAGACCAGAACTGTAGTAAACTGATAATTCATTCTAGGGATGGGTTGATTTCAGGCATTGATTGTCCCACCACCAACGAATGCAACACTATAAAATTTAAAATGATTATTAATTATTATTAATTTGGGGTGTGCGCCTGGAATTTTATGATGGAGCCGAGGCAAAGTTTTATGTAAAATTCTCGAGCTCGAGCTTTTTTGAGTCAAGTTAAAAAAAATCATCAATAAATTCTCCTCCCCAAAAAGTTAAAGAATGAATAAGTTTAGGGTATTAATACCAATAAATTATTGATTGGCAAGTCAATCAATAATTTATCTATTTACTTATTAGCTATTTATTTAATATATTATTATTACTTATGTTTTTAATTATTTTTGTGTATGTAGCCTAAATTATTTCAATAGTCATAAAAATCCTTAGATTAAACAATAGATCAAGGTTAGGCCTCTGAAGTGAAAAAACAAGGTTTATTTTTTAAGTAAAATAATGAATGTATATTATTTACTAAACACATTTGATTATTATTGAATAATTAATCAATACCTTAATAGACGGAACAAAAAAATTAAAATTCATACAAGTTATTATGAGTTTTACTTCTTGATTAGCATTATACGTATTGGTTTTATTATAGGATGAAGTAAAAACTCATGTCATCCAACACTACTTAATATATTTACACTTACTTATATTGTAATTATATATAAGACGATAAATATATACAAAAGGTGTTAAATTGGCGATCGATTTCATCCAGTCATACTGGACATCATCAGGCCGAAACGAAGACAGTCTCCATTTGGGCCTGATAATGTCCGGTATGGCTGGACGAAATTGATTGCCAATTTAACAACTCAGATGTCTAATGTACAACTCTAGAGAAAATCCGCAGACCAATTCAAAACAAAAGCGCGGTATGCTGACAAAAGGAATTTTGCTCCTGCATGATAATGCTAGGGCTCATATCTCTCAAAAGACTAGGGATTTGATTGATTATTTTGGCTAGGAAGTTTTGGACCATGCACCATACAGCCCCGACCTTGCTTCTAGGTATTTTCATCTTTTCCGGTACTTGAAAAATCATTTTGGCGGGCAGCGCTTTAATAATGATGATGAAGTGAAAGCGACCGTGAACTCTTGGAGCATTTATTCATTCATTCAAAGATGCGGATTTCTCCAAGGCGCTTCAACCTTAGCGGCTTTTTGGGCATCTGTGAAAACTTCTCTTTCCTGGAGAATCAGGAATCTTTGAAATGAAGGGATGTGGAAAACTGCAATAAGCTCATCAGGAGGCAGAAAACTACCCCTTTCCAAATTGTCTATAATGGAGGACCTTACCTCTGCCAGCCCTGTACAATCAAAAAGTAGATGATATGCAGTTTACTTGGCGCAGTAGCTGGATAAAAGAGTAATTCTGATTAATAAATCAAAAATTTATTTAACTACAAACATTACAACTCTCATCAAGAACCTCAGAGACACAATAACATAAACAAATACAACAATTATTAAAACACATGATTGCTTTCATTAAACTTAACACCCTCCCTTAATGAGAGCAACCATGAGCTAAATCAATAATAAAAACTTATTCAAGTCCAACACAATTTCTAAGTCTTTCAAACATTGCACGCTGTAGAGGCTTAGTTAATAAATCAGCGTCTTGACGCTACTTCTTCCAAATGTTTTATCATCTTTTTGAAAATTTTTAATCTTACTTTCAAACATTGCACGCTGTAGAGGCTTAGTTAATAAATCAGCGTCTTGACGCTACTTCTTCCAAATGTTTTATCATCTTTTTGAAAATTTTTAATCTTACTTTCTTTTTCCTCTTTTTCTTTATCTTCTCTGACAAAATTTCGTTATCACTGCTTGACTGGAGAAGTTGAGTGCGGGAAGAATATACTTCAGCAATGATTTGCCTTTTAGGAAGGCTCAATTGATTTGCTGTACCGGTACTCATAAAAATTTTCAGTGCTCAATCTTGCTACAGGGACATATGTCTCAGAAAATTCAAAGATTTCATTCTGTTGGAACCCCCTAGCAACTAATCTGGCCTTAAATAATTTGGGTTCACCTTTTTCATTTTTCTTTATTTTGAACACCCATTTGGTATCAATAGTTTGAACATTTTCTGGACATTCAATCTCCATCCATGTATTATTTTTCTCTAAAGTGTTCAATTCTTGAGCCATAGCATCTTTCCATTTAACAGCATAATCGCTCCTCATCGCCTCCTCCAGTGATTGAGGGTCTCCAGGATCAGTCAAACACATAAAATTCATTTCATAATCACAGAAACGCTCTGGTCTTTTTAACTGCTCATGATTTGGTAGATGTATTGTTTCCGTATCTTTATCACTTCTGTTTCAATTGCTTCCTCAGTTTCTTCGTCATTTTGAAGTGAACATATTTCTATTCGCTCATTATGTTCTGGTTCATCTTGTTCTTCTTTCCATTCTTCTCTCCCTTCCTCACCATTGTTTTCACCAGAGAGCTCATTTTCTTCATCTCCTTCAAATATGTTTATATAAACTGGTTTAGCCACTGTGGTTTCTGTTGATGGGTTGAATACCACATGAGTCAAAAGTGAGTTGTACTCACTTTTGACTCAGTTTTTGACTTTAAATCTATATGACCAACTCCTGTTACAGGTAAAACCTTGTCATTGGAAAATCTGACAAATCTCTCATTGGACAAGTTACTGAGAGATGAAAACAAATCTCTATTGCTACACAAGTGTTCAGTTGCCCCTGTGTCCAAAAACCAAGTAGTATCAGGCAAATCGCTACCAATTGTTAAAACTGAACTGACATAATTACCCACATTACTCTTATTAGTCCCATTTGCAACATCTTTCTTAAATTTATGACAAGATGCATGTGGTCAAGGCCTGATGGACAAGTGTCCTTCATGTGGCCTGACTTACCACAACTGAAGCACTTCCGTAACGAATGGACTTTCAGTGCTGCCTCACCTAAGTTAGTATGCCTATTGTTTGCGATCATCGCATTCATTCTTTCTTCTTCAATCAACAGCCTTGCATTCAACAAACTTACTGTCTGATTTTCAACAGGTACAGAGTCCCAAGCACTAATAAAGTAAGAATACGATGATGGCAACGACATCAAAACTTTGGTGATTATCATACTGTCACTAACCGCTTTGCTCTTATCCAACTGTTTAATCTGGTTTACTATATATTCTACTTTAGACAGAAAAACAGACATTCCTTCTCCAGAATAGCTCAGATTAAAGAATTTTTGTTGAAGTAAATGAATACTTACATCAGACTGTTTCTCATAAACGATGAGTAACTTACTCCATATCTTTTCAGCAGTGTCACAGCTTAGAACATGTGACATTGGTCCCTCATCCAATCTTGACACTATAATGTCCTGAGCCTTGTAATCTTTTTCAAACCATTCTTTTAATTTTCTTTTATAGTTCTCTTCTTCGACACTGGGTTTAACGATATCTCCTGTTACAATACCATACAAACCTTTTGCTTGTAATGAAACTCTGGTTTGAAACTTCCATAAGTCCCAATTGTTTGCAGGTTTTTAATTTGATAACTGTATTCTACATTTCCATTTATAGGGATGTTAATCCTCAATAAACAACTGATATTTCACAAAAATAACTATTTAAATTTCAACACACAAACTTTTCTTTCCACACTCAAAGGATGTTAAGCCTTTTCAGAAACTATGAGGATGTTAAGCCTCTCAGAAATAACAAACATCTGACATTACTTTAATTCACAAGTACAAAATACAAATCTAAATTAAAACAAGAAAAAATACTTCCAAGGGCTCTGGGCCCATAACCACTTGGCGCAGTAGCTGGATAAAAGAGTAATTCTGATTAATAAATCAAAAATTTATTTAACTACAAACATTACAACTCTCATCAAGAACCTCAGAGACACAATAACATAAACATAAACAAATACAACAATTATTAAAACACATGATTGCTTTCATTAAACTTAACAAGTTTCCTCCTCCAAATAACATATCCTACACAGAGGGTCCCGCCAAAGACCCCCATGTGTAGTTGATGCTTCCAAAGATTACTGTGACCAGTGACGATACCTGTGACAAGTTTGGCATCCATCCTGCCAAGTTTCAGAACCTCTTTGCAACATGTGGAGAATGGAGAACAAAGATTAAGCTTACTTACTCTATGCAGGGAGAGTTCCCCCTATCTTTTCTTATGACATGTTAATTTGAATATACAACTTTATTATAGATTGAAAACATAAATTAGGTACTTTTTTGAAAACTGGAAAAATAACTGAACTGAAAGTAAACATAATAAAGATAAACATCATCTGTTTTGTATCACAGCTGATAATTATATTTTAAGTTCATAGAGATATAACATTCTCTCCCACTTTGAATCACACATACTCTTGAAGCCAAACTGGTGGTCTCCTCTGTCGTTGTGGCCGTTGATGTTGTATTGGCTGAGGCTGAGGCTGGGTGTTGTCTGGTTCACACACAGGTTGAGCTTCATGTTGTGTTGGAGGATTATTATACAACCGTGGTACATTGTGGTACTGGAACGTAGTGAATTAGGGATCACAACTCGATCTCTTCTAAAGAGAATTCCATCGCAGATAGTATATTCAGAGTCTTCAGTTTCTGTCATGAGATTTTTGAACGACTTGCTTTAAGTCTTTGTCTTTTTCTGTCTCTGTTTTGATGGTCATCAATGTGATCTTGGAACTGGATATCTGGAAAATAGTCTGTGCACATATTTGATTCACTTCTTCACCGATGAGTACATCTGAGGAAATGTTAGTTTTTACCTTCGCTGGATATCGTGAGAAACAATCCACATTCTGATTGTCTTTTCCTTTCTTGCATTGGACAGTGTAATCGAATCCTGAGAGGAATGAAGCATAGCGAAGAAGCCGTGAAGATGTCATTTGAGGAAGAGGTTTATTTGGGCGAAATATACGTGACAGGTTCATTGTCAGTGATCAGTAAGAAGTGTTTCCCAAATAAGTAGTTGTAAAAGTGGTTAACACCAAAAATTATTGCTAAGGCCTCTCTGTCTAGTTGACTGTAATTCATTTCTGAAATGTTAAGAGAATGAGAGGCATATGCTATAGGTTTTTCGACACCCTCAATTTGATGGCTCAGAATAGCTGCAACACCTGTAGGGCTTGCGTCAGTTGTCAAGATTACAGGTAAACTTGGGTCAAACGGTACAAGAACCTTGTCACTGCAAAGTTCGGACTTGAGTTTCAAAAACGCAGATTCACAAGAGGCAGACCATATCCAGTTTCTTCCTTTACAAAGCAACTGTCTTAGAGGGTATGTGATTGTTGAATAGTCTGGAATAAACTTAGAATAATATGTAAGAAGTCCTAGAAATCTACGGAGTTCGACTACATTGGATGGACGTGGCATGTCTTGAACAGCACGGACCTTAGAAGGAGATTTACTTATTTTATTGTGTTCTACCACATGTCCTAAATACTCTACTCTTTCTGTGAAGAACGAACATTTGTTCTTATTTAAATGTAAATCAAATTCTGAGAGTCTCCTGAGACAAGCTTGGAGATTTTCTTTGCATTTCTTTAGAGTACTTCCGTGAACAATGATGTCGTCAAAATATGCTTCGGTTCTCGGAACTCCCTTGAGAATCTGAGAAAGAATACGATTGAATTCGGAAGGTGCAGTTTTGATACCGAAACTGAGTATTCATGCGGTATGTGCCTCTATGCGTTGAAATAGTTTGAATTGAACTACTATCCTCGTCCACTTTAAGGTGAAGGTAGGCCTTGTATAAATCAAGTTTACAGAAATATTTAGAATTTCGAAGAGAGCTGAGTACGTCATCTATACGTCTGATGGGGTAATTTGCTTGTACTAACCTTTCGTTAACTCCACACTTGTAGTCGACACATAGGCGAAGACCTCCATCTGGTTTTGGAATAATGACTAATGGTGAACCCCAATCGCTAACTTCTACTGGTGTAATAATACCTGCTGCTTCTAGAGAATCTAATTCCTTGGCAACTCGATCTTTAAGTGCATAAGGGACGTCTCGTTCCCTTGTGAAGACTGGTTTTGCTCCTTTACGTAGTTGAAGAGATACCTGAAACTTAGGTACACAACCTATCTTTTCCTGAAAAATGTTATCAAATTCTGTAAGAATGTCTTCATTAGGAATGTCTTGCTTAATCTGAGATACAGTGTTGTTCATTTCTTGATCTATTTGTTTAAGTTC